>JAESIW010000115.1:912891-1161400 GCA_016802295.1 Brachionus rotundiformis
TTTAATAAAGAGAGAACCACAACAAATTCGAGCTGCTAGTGCTGTACCATTCAGAGCTGGATCAGTGAGAAGAAACTAGAAATTAGAAATATTTTTCTAAAGATTACAATATTTTCAAAATAATTAGTTTAGTCTCTTAATTTAACTTAAAAATATTTTAATTCTCAATTTCACCCTTTAAAAAATAAATAATTTTACAAAATATTTTTTTGTTTCACTTGTTATCTGAATATTAAAATCGATGTTTTTATCTTGAAAAAAATTTCTTTTTTTTTAAATACATTACTTTCTTTAGTTTTAATTACAATTTTCATTTACCTTGTTCCTTATTTATATTAATTTTTAATTTTAATTACAAATATCGATAGAAATACATTTTCTTATCTGGTTCCATAGGTTTACCAACCTTAATTAATTTTAATTTTCACCATTTGTCACTTTTTTTAAAAGCTGGTCCTTTTAAATTTCATTGTAAGACAGAAGGGGAACTTAGATACTTGATCAGAATTAGACAGTTTTAGACGGAAATAGTTTTAAACACGTTGAAAATTAGATATAAATAGCATGTAAAAATTTGTTAAGAGTCTTATTTTAAAATCTTAATTCTTTATTTAAAATATATCTTTCAAAAAATAAATTTTTTTTTACATAATAATCTAATTTTTCACCTTTTTAGATTTTAATTGTTAGTTTTTAAAAAAAAGCTTTCTTAACTAAATGGATTTATGAATATTAACTTTTTTTATTCTAAACAGAATCTTTGTTTAAGCCTAATTTGTTATTAAATTGGTAAATTATCGGAAAAAAAGATGTTAATACTTTCTAACGAAAAGCTTTATGATTAATTCAATATTTTGTTCTTAATTTGTTATCTTAACAAACCAGATTTTCTTGCTAATTATTTAAACAACCTTTTTGAGTATCCTATTTCAAAAATGCTTCTTCCCAAAAAAGCCTTGTTTGAAACTCATTTTATCTCAATTAAAGATACTTGACTTTAAAAAATTCGTATATAAATAATTTTCAAAAGATCAAGATAAAAACTTCCAAAATTTTCCTAAAAAAATTTATCGTATTATCAAAATAGAAATTAATTTTATGAAATAATTATTTAATTTTTAATCCGATTTTAATTTTTTTATCAATAAAGCCAAAAAATTTTAATAGAAGAGAAAAGCTGTAAATTTCAAGCAAATTTTAGATTTTAATAATCTGATATAATTTTACTTTATATTAATTTAATTAATTCAATAATTCAAACTATTTTAAAATTAAAATCACAAAATTTAAATTAGGATTTAATGGTTTAATGATCAATTTTAGATTGAATTTGATTTTATATGATATCCATCCTTTAGAAAGTTCAATTTTTTTTAAGGTTCCCCAAATCATAAACTATAGTTAAAATTTGGCTGTTTTTGAGCTCTAATAAGTCAAGTCCGTTACGAAAATATTATTCCAAAAATGTTTTATTTTGTAGAATAAACTCTGCTCTACAAAATTTAGCTTTTATTTTAGACAGTTTAAAAAATTTTAATGAAAATAAATATCATCAAAGTTGTGGAAAAATGAATTTTTTGGTAAAAAAATACCAAAAATTTATTTTTTTAAGTAAAAATATCATACTAATCGAGACATTCAAAAATCCTAAGCTAACTTCGCTAGAAATTTTCATTTTACACTTAGGATAAAATTTTTAAATTTTTTAGATCATCATTTAATGGAGGAATAAAATTTAAAGATACTAAAATTTATGATTTGGGGCACCTTACGTTTTTTAAGAAAATCAATGAAGAAAATAAGATGCTTTAAGACAGAAAATAATCTTAAAAGGATATGACAAAATTTCTATCTATCTCAGCATTTTATTCTCTATTTAAAATGTTTCAATTAAGAATTCTAATGATATTCATCTTTTCAAATTTTAATTTTAATTATTTTATTAATAATCTAATTTAAAAACATTATTTATTTATAATTTGAATAAAACTTTTAGTTGAATATAATAGAAAAAATAATTAAAAATTTTATGAAAGATTTAGAATTTATCAAATTGAGCAAGTCAGGTAGCGAAAGAAATATAAAATTAAATTATCAAACAACTTATATAAACTTTTTCTACTGAAAAGTGTTTTTTTATATTTTTAGAAATTTTTTATATCTATTTATATCTTGCTTTAAAAGATCAAAGTTTACATATTTAAATTTGTTAATATACAATACAATTAAAACTTTTGATATTTTGAAAGAAAGTTTTTTAATAATTTTCTAATTATATTTCAGAGTAACTAATGAGGATTAATGATATCACCAAAATATTCTAACCAAAAATTTTGATCTTCAAGGTTTTTTTAAATATTAGTTTTTAAGTTAAATTAAATTTACTAAAAAATTAACTTGTAAGAACCCATTAAAATACTTTAGTATTAAGTTAAAAGAAATAACTTTTTTAACAACTTTTTTTAGATAAACGCTTCGAAAAAAAGGATTAAGGCTTTTTTTCCTATTTAAATTTAAATGCTTCATTTCAGTTGAAATATTTTTTTAATTATTTCCGATTGAGTTGGAAGAACAATAGAAAATGGCGGACTAATAAACTCTATTAACAATTATTTTAATAAACAAATCAAATAAAAGAATATAAAATTTTTTAAAAACTCCGTTTATCATCCAATACTCATTTATTTGTTCTATTAACTTTTTAAACACACTGGAAAATATTTAATTAAAAATAAAGAGGCCATTTAAAAATGCGAAATATTTATTTCAAAAAAATTATCTTCCAAATAATGAAATGAAATTTTCTAGACTCCTTTGGATTAATGGCAAAGTTTACCAAAATTAATGATTCTCATATGCTAAGCTCAAAGTTGTCGATAAAATCCTACCAACATTGTCTTAAAATTCCCATAAAGCCTAAGAAATTTGGAATCTATTAAATAAAATGTAAGAGCAATTGGTTGCAATAAAAAGCTATAATTAAATTAATTAATTATCAATGAGAGCTTTATCAAATAAACTATTCATTTTCAGAGTAAACATAAAATTTTGAATCTCTGCTTGAAATTAATATATTTCGATAAAGTATTGCTTGAAGTCGATTGCCAGCTATCTTTAATGGGTAAATGGAATATAAATTATTTAATTACTCTTCGTAAAGATCGAATATCTTAAGCTGATAAACAAGAACCAGATATTCTCTTACAGAAATGATTTATGACAAATGCTTGAGTTATTTCAATTAAACCCGGTTGAAAACAATCTCTAATGGCAAAAACAAACTGAGATAATAAACTACCAATTCGCTTAATCACCTTAATTGCTAATCTTTATGTTGAGTATGAGCAAGAAGCTCAAAAGCAAACGATATTTCTTCCTATCAATAATTAATCAAATTTTCTTTGTAGTTGAATGCTGCTTTATGTTGTTATTTGAATATAACCATAGAATCTAAGCTCAATTATCTATAAAATTTACTTATAAATACCATTAGTTTTAAAAACCTTCTTACAGAAAAGTTTTTTTAAAAAGCAATAAACAAAATTTTCTTATAACAAAAGAGAGGAAATATGTACGCAAATCTAAACGACCCAGAGGTTGTTGAATCTCTAAAGTATTTACTTGTGTCATCTGAGGAAAAGATAAAGGCTCAGGCGAGACCTTTCGATGGTAAAAAGAATTTCTGGTTGCCGGACAAAAATGAGGGATTTTTGGCCTGTGAATTGCAGAGTGAGAAAGGAGATCAGGCTACTGTGAAGACAAGCAAAGGTGAATCAGTCACTGTTAAGAGAGATGACTTGCAGCAAATGAATCCACCAAAGTATGACAAGTGTGACGATATGGCTGACTTGACCTATCTAAATGATGCATCTGTGTTGCACAATTTGCGTGAAAGATACAAAAACTGGTTAATTTACGTAATTAAATAAAGGATTATTTTAATTTTTGAAATTAATAAATTTTTTTTTAAATAAAGACTTATTCTGGTCTTTTTTGCGTAACCATCAACCCGTACAAAAGACTGCCGGTTTATACCATGAAAATGGTGGACTTATACAGAGGCAAAAAGAGGAATGAAGTACCACCACATTTGTACTCAATTGCAGACACTGCCTATGCCAACATGTTGAGGGACAGAGAGAACCAATCTATGTTGATCACGTAATTATTTGAGTTTATTAAATTTAAGTTTGAACAAAGATTTAAAATAAAATAAAATATAAAAAGCGGAGAGTCTGGTGCTGGTAAGACAGAAAATACCAAGAAAGTCATCCAATACTTTGCATTTGTTGCAGCAAGTGGTTCAGCTGCTGCTAAAAAAGACGAAGGAGTAATAATTTTTTCCAGTCGAATTAAGTTTTTAAAAATATTTTTTTTAAGAAAAAAGAGGCTAACTTGGAAGATCAAATTGTCTCTGCCAATCCGGTATTGGAAGCTTATGGTAACGCCAAAACAACTCGTAACAACAACTCTTCACGTTTTGTAAGTTTTTGCCTTTTAAAAAAAAGAATAGCTTTTAAAAAATTGAATTGTAAAGGGTAAATTTATTCGTATTCACTTTGGTCCAACTGGTAAAATAGCTGGTGCTGATATTGAATCATATTTACTTGAAAAGTCAAGAGTCACTTTTCAACAACCAGCTGAGAGAAACTATCACATTTTCTATCAGCTTTTGTCTGACGCTTTCCCAAATTACCACAGTAATTTTTATCTAAAATTAAAATGGAAATTAACAGAATATTTAATTTGATAATTTGATAATTTAAAGAGGAATTGTTGGTTGAATCAGATGCATCAAAATACTTCTTTATTGCTCAAGGTATGTTAACTATCGACAATGTTGATGATGCTGAAGAAATGAGACTTACTGATGAGGCCTTTGATATCCTCAACTTTAGTCAACAAGAAAAATTGGACTTATTCAAGGCAACTGGTGCCATCATGCACTGGGGTAACTCAAAATGGAAGCAAAGACCAAGAGAGGAACAAGCTGAAACTGATGGAACTGAAGAGTGTGAAAAAGTGGCACATTTATTGGGTGTTGAATCAGCTGATTTGATCAAAGGCTTGTTGAAACCAAGAATTAAAGTTGGTAATGAATATGTAAACAAGGGACAGAACAAAGATCAAGTTTGCAATTCAATTGGTGCTTTGTCAAAGTCAATTTATTCAAGGTTTTTCCAATGGCTAGTAGACAGAGTCAATGAGACATTAGATGCTAAAACCAAGAGACAGCATTTTATTGGTGTGTTGGATATTGCTGGTTTTGAAATCTTTGATTTCAATGGCTTTGAACAATTATGTATCAATTATACCAACGAAAGATTGCAACAATTTTTCAATCATCATATGTTTGTCTTGGAACAAGAAGAGTACAGAAAAGAAGGCATTCAATGGGAGATGATAAACTTTGGTTTGGATTTACAAGCTTGTATTGATTTGATTGAAAAGCCTATGGGTATTTTATCAATTCTTGAAGAAGAATGTATTGTACCAAAAGCTAGTGATAAGACCTTCCAAGAGAAATTGTATGGTCAACATTTGGGCAAGCATCCCAACTTTGGCAAACCAAAACCTGCCAAAGGAAAAGCAGAGGCCCACTTTGATTTGCATCACTATGCTGGTACAGTATCTTACAATGTCACTGGTTGGCTAGAAAAGAACAAAGATCCTATCAACACCACTGTTGCTACATTGTTTAAAACAAGCAAGACTAATGCTGTTTTGGCTAAATTATACAAAGATATGGGTCAAGAAGAAGAGAAAGGAAAAGCCAAGAAAGGTGGTAGCATGCAATCTATCTCATCTGGTCACAGAGAACAATTGAACAAATTGATGAACACTTTGAAGCAGACTCAACCTCACTTTGTTCGTTGTATTATTCCAAATGAAATTAAAACTGGTGGAGTTTTGGATCCTCATTTGGTTATGCATCAATTGAAATGTAATGGTGTATTAGAAGGTATCCGTATTTGCCGTAAAGGTTTTCCAAACAGAATGATGTATGCTGAGTTCAAGCAGCGATACAGCATTTTGGCACCAAACGCTGTACCAAAAGGATTTGTTGATGCTACTAAAGCTACTGGATCCATCTTAAAAGATATTGCTCTTGGTGAAGATTTATATAGACTTGGTCATACAAAAGTATTCTTTAGAGCTGGTGTTTTGGGTCAGCTTGAAGAATTAAGAGATGCTGCTATATCCAAAATTATTTGTATGCTCCAATCTCACATTAGAATGTATATCATGAAGAGAGCTTACAAAGTAATGTTGGATCAGCGTTTGGCTTTGAGTGTATTGCAGCGTAACATTAAGGCTTATTTGTCTTTGAGAAACTGGCCATGGTGGAAACTGTACACCAAAGTCAAGCCATTGTTGTCTGTTGCTAGACAAGAAGAAGAGATCAAAGCTAGAGAAGAAGAATTCAACAAACTCAAAGAAAACTTTGAAAAAGAAGAAAAGATGAGAAAAGAGCTTGAAGAGACCAATTTGAAATTGTTGAAAGAAAAGAACGATTTGTATACTCAGTTACAATCCGAAAGAGACAATAGTGGTAATGCTGAAGAAAAGATCCAGAAATTGGTTTTGCAAAAGGCCGATTTGGAGAGTCAAGTAAAGGAGATGGAAGAAAAATTAGGTGAACAAGAATCGAGTGCTCATGATCTAAATTCAAAGAAGAAGAAATTAGAACAAGAAATAAATGATTTTAAAAAAGATATCGATGATTTGCATAACAAATTGAATAAATCTGATGGCGAAAACAAATCAAAGGATAACCAAATTCACAAATTACAAGATGAAATGGCTCATCAAGATGAGACCATTGCCAAATTAAATCGAGAAAAGAAACGCTTGGAAGAAACAAATACCAAAACAGTGGAACAATTGCAACAAGAAGAAGATAAGGTTAATCATTTGAACAAGGTAAAGACAAAACTTGAGCAAACATTGGACGAGGCCGAGGACAATTTGGAAAGAGAAAAGAAAGGTCGTGCTGATTTGGACAAGGCTAAGCGAAAATTGGAAACTGATTTGAAGAACGCTCAGGCCCAAATCGAAGAGGTCGAGAGACTCAAGAAAGATTTGGAAGACAATTTGAAGCGCAAAGATGCTGAATTGAATAATTTGGGTGCCAAAGTTGAAGATGAACATGGTCAAGTATCGAATTTACAAAAGAAAATCAAAGAGCTACAAAAAAGACTTGAAGAAGCTGATGAAGAAATCGAGTCAGAAAAACAGGCCAAGAACAAAGCTGAAAAACAACGAGCTGACTTATCTCGTGAATTGGATGAATTGAATGAAAGATTGGAAGAAGCTGGTGGAGCAACAACTGCTCAACTTGATTTGAACAAGAAACGCGAAGGTGAACTGGCCAAATTGAGACGTGATTTGGAAGAAGCCAATCTTCAGCATGAAGCAACCACTGCACAATTAAGAAAGAAACACCAAGATGCTGTCAATGAAATGGGTGAACAAATTGATCAATTACAAAAAGCTAGAAATAAGTAAAATATTATCTTTATTTTTAAATTTTTACTAAATGTGAAAATTTTAGACTTGAAAAAGATAAGCAATTAATTAAATCTGAAGTTGATGAGGCCAAATTACAAACCGAACAAGCACTTAAAGCAAAATCAAATGTAGAAAAACTAGTCAAGCAACTTGAAATACAATTGCAAGAACTTGGAATAAAATTGGATGAATCAAGCAGAAATTTAAATGATGTTAATTCCCAAAAAGCTAAATTACAGTCTGAAAACTCAAATTTGATACAACAAATTGAGGATCTTGAATCACAAGTCAGTGGTTTCGCTAAACTAAAACAATCACTTCAAGGAATGATTGAAGAAGCCAAGAGAAATGCTGATGAAGAGGCAAGAGCTAAGAATGGTTTAGCTCAGCAATTAAGAAACATAACTGCTGATTTAGACCAGGCAAGAGAACAATTCGAAGAAGAGCATGAAGCTAAGGCCGAGTTACAGAAACAATTGGCAAAAGTTTCAAGTGAAATGCAACAATGGCGATCCAAATACGAGACCGAAGGTCTCGCAAGAGCCGAAGAGCTCGAAGAGGCCAAGAGAAAGCTTGCTGCCAAATTGGCCGAAGCTGAAGAACAAGTCGAGGAGGCATTGGCTAAATGCAACAGTTTGGAAAAGACCAAACAAAGACTTCAAGCTGAAGTTGAAGATTTGATGGTCGATGTTGAACGAGCCAACTCAAATGCTGCTGCCATGGAAAAGAAACAGAAACAATTTGACAAGTTGATTGGCGAATGGAAACAAAAATGTGAAGACATCACATTGGAATTGGAAGCTTCGCAGAAAGAAGCTCGCCAATACTCGACTGAATTGTTCAAATTGAAGACCCAATATGAAGAGAGTCACGAGTCCATTGAGGCTTTGAGACGAGAGAACAAGAACTTGGCCGATGAGATCAAGGACTTGATGGATCAACTTGGCGAAGGTGGCAAATCTATTCACGAATTGGAAAAGTCAAGAAAGAGACTTGAAATAGAAAAGGATGAATTGCAAGCGGCTTTGGAAGAGGCTGAAGGTGCTTTGGAACAAGAAGAGGCCAAGGTGTTGAGAGCTCAATTGGAATTGAGTCAAGTGAGACAAGAAATTGACAGACGTTTGCATGAAAAAGAGGAAGAGTTTGAGAACACAAGACGCAACCATCAACGTGCCTTGGAATCTATGCAAGCTAGCTTGGAAGCCGAGACCAAAGGCAAAGCTGAAGCCATTAGACAAAAGAAGAAACTCGAATCTGACATCAACGAGCTTGAGATCGCCTTGGATCATTCGAACAGAGCCAACGCTGACTTGCAAAAAGCAAACAAAAAATTGCAGCAAACCATTGGTGAAATGCAGGCTCAAATCGAAGATGAACAAAGACAGAGAGATGAAGCCCGAGAGGCAGCTGCTCAAGCTGAGCGCCGTGCCAATCTGTTGGCTTCAGAGCTTGAAGAGATTAGAGCAACACTTGAACAAGCTGAGAGAGCTCGTAAAGCTGCTGAGAATGATTTGCATGAAGCTGCTGATAGAATTAGCGAGTTATCTGCATCTAATGCCAATTTGGGTGCCCAAAAAAGAAAACTTGAGAATGACTTTGCTGCAATTCAAGCTGATTTGGACGAAACCATTTCTGAATTAAAGAACTCTGAGGAAAGAGTTAAAAAAGCAGCAATTGATGCTTCTCGTTTGGCTGAAGAATTAAGACAAGAACAAGTATTTGGAAAAATTTTATTAAATTTATTTAATTAATTAATTCCGAATGAAGGAACATGTCTTGTCAATCGAAAGACTCAGAAAAGCTCTTGAGCAACAAGTTAAAGATTTGCAGGTTAGATTGGATGAGGCTGAAGCCAATGCTCTCAAAGGAGGCAAACGAATCATTCAAAAGCTTGAACAACGAGTAATTTATACTTTTAGTTTAAAATAAAAAGTGGATTTAAAATAATTATTTGCCAGATCCACGAGTTGGAATCTGAATTGGACATTGAACAAAGACACCATCAAGAAACTCTCAAAGAAGTGAGAAAGAATGACAGAAGACTCAAAGAGCTGGCCTTCCAAGCCGAAGAGGACAGAAAGAACCAAGCTAGATTGCAAGATCTAGTCGAAAAACTTCAAAACAAATTGAAGGTCTACAAGAGACAAGTTGAAGAAGCTGAAGAAATAGCGGCTGTAAATCTTGCCAAGTTCCGCAAAGCACAACATGAACTTGAAGATGCTTCTGAAAGGGCAGATCAAGCTGAAAATCAATTGAACAAACAAAGAGCCAAAAATCGCAGCACTGTTTCAGTTGGTCGAACTAGCTCTCCACAAGTAAATTGAATATTTTAAATTTATAGAATATTTATTTATTATTAAATTTTTTTATTTTAGCGAGAAGCTCGTGGCGCTAGTTCAATCCCCCCTAGAGCTGGATCAGTTAGAAGACAATTATAATTTATCTAATTTATGATTCAATTTTAGATTTAGATTTTTTATTCTCTCTCTCTCTCTCTCTTTTGATATTTTAGTTGTTTAGATAAATAAATCTAAATAAAATTTTTGAAGTTTTATTAAATATTTTTCTCATTAAAAAAAATTAATTAATAATTAAATAAGATCTCTTTTTGAATATTGAATTCCACAAACCCTAATGTACAATGTTTAACATTTACTGAAATATTCTCCTTCCTCTTCAATCGTACTATTTATATCATGAGATGCATTATCTGTTTGTATATCATACTGGTCGCTATTTTTAAACTCAACTTCATAAGCCAAATTTGTAAAACCACCATCCTCACCGTTATCATCGTCATATTTGCTTAATTTTCTTTGTTTGGTCGAAGACTTGGATCTAATTGATTTGATGGATTTTCTTGTTTGTTGAGATTGCTTAAAGTCTTGGGATTTAGCACTGCTGGTCTTTCTAATATGCCTTGATTTTTTCAATGAATTGAAATGTTGTTTGATGGACTCAAAATTAGGCGTATCGTTTAGCATTGTCTCAATTGAATTGTTCTCCACAGTCTTGGCTCCATAGTCTGGCGCTTCTTCGGTCATATTGGCTTTAATCTCTAGAACTTGGATCTTACCATCTTTTTCTTCATAAAAACTCGAATAACTCTCATTTAAATCTTCTTCGGTATTTTCCTCTTCCTCAATATCACTTTCAGTATCACTGGTCGACTTGGCAAAGTTGATAAATACTTGATCAAGAGTTGTCTGAGAAACCGAATAGTCAGTAACACTTAAATAAGCTTTATTAGCTTCCATCACGCCAAATATTTTTCCTAGACTATTCCCCTTATGTGGTATAATATACTCCAATTTATTGCCATGCTTGTCTTTTAGGATACAATTTAAAAATTTAGATTGTACAAAATCCATAATGTTATTGAGCTCTGAATCTTTATCGGTTTTAATTTGTAGAGTGTAGCCACCACCAAATCTGTGCTTCAAATGCTGGGTTGTTCCCAAGCACACAAATTGACCACTTACCATAATGGCCAGCCTTGAGCAAAGAACATCACATTCTGCCATACTGTGAGATGTCAACAGTACTGATCGGTCCTCTTTAATCAAGTTAAGAATATTGTCCCAAACTCGCCGTCTCATTTCAGGGTCCATAGCATTTGTTGGTTCATCCAATAAAACAATCTGAGGATCGCCGAGCATTGACACTGCCACTGACAAAGACCGTCTCATTCCTCCACTGTACTTTATTATAGGTGTATTTATAAAGCTTTGTAGTTTGAATCTGGTTATGGCAAAATGGATTGCTTGTTTGATTTCTTTTATACCAATCAGACGAGAATAAATATACAGAGCTTCTTTACCAGTCAAGTATTCATCTACTGCGTCAAATTGTGGACAGTAACCAATTATGTTATCTTTGAGAAATTCGTTCATGGTTTTATTATTGAACAGACATGTTCCAAATGTTGGCTTTATTTCTCCAGTAATCATTTTAAAAGTGGTAGTTTTTCCAGCTCCATTGATGCCCAAGAGTCCGAAGCAATGCCCCCATGGTATTGAAAAGCACACGTTATTTACTGCACAAACCCGTGAACCAGTTGCCTTGCGGTACTTTTTGGTCAAATTTTTGGCCAACAAAATATCGTAATTGGCTTCATCATTTTGTATACGCTTTCTTTCTTGGCTAACATCAATATCCTCCTGGACCGATGGAGCAAAACTTTCAATGTTTGGTTTACAAAATGGAAACAAATTAATATCAGACTCCAAAATAGCTATTAGAACAAAAAACAAAGTTCCAGTGAGAAACAAGGCCAAATATTTAACGCCTAGCATATCAAAAGAAAATGGATCTTTGTAGACATTATTTTGACCAATTATGGAATATGCTTCTGAGAGAATTTGATTCTTGGTAAGTTCTATCAAGCCACTTCCAAGACTAAAAGAGGGAAATAGAAGACTCATTTTATCCAATATTTTGTATGTTATTGCTATAGATTGGTTTGTCTCGGCAAGAAAACTGAGCAGGAAGACAGCTACACATGTGGCGATTCCGGAGAAAAGGGTAAAGCAAAATCCGATCATGTAAGCCGAGCCAGTGTCGCTGAAAAATCTAGACATTAAGTACGACATTGGCAGAGATGACCAGCCAAAAAGAATTAGAAGCAAAACCAAAGCACCAAAGTTTCTAGCATTAGTTGAATATGCCGTGGAATTGTAGCCACCAATTATTGCCAATGTCAGGCAAATTATTATCAAATAGTAGCTGAAGTCCCACACAAATGAGCTGAACCAATAGAGAAAAGGCTTTACTCCGCACACAAATTGGAGGCGTTTTTCTTGAGAAATTCTCTCTTTGACTATGTAGACAATGAAGCCAGCAGGTATAAATGAGTAGGCGCATAGAATTGTCAGCGAAATACCAATGTCTGCCACTTTTTGTATAATTGTTTCGTATGATATTCGAATATCATTTAAATTTAAGGGGTGATTGTATATTCGGTATAGAGGTTTTCTCTCTTCACCAGAATTAAATAATTTGCATGTACCACTGTCAGAATTTAGAAAACATTGGGCGTAAATAATGTAGAATTCGTGCAAAAAAGAGGTCATTGAATGGAATGCTTGATTTTGAAACCAAATCATTATTTTTGAATTGTTTTCGTACAGTGAATCAAAAATTGTATTGTCTCCAAAAGTTATACCACCAAATCTAAAGAAAATACATTTAATGGGGCAAGAACAAAAAAATTTTTGAAAATTCATATAATTTACCGATCGTTTATATTCTCATTAAAAGTTTGGATCAAGAATGGCTCAACAGAGCAATTTGGCGACTCTGGTGACAATTTAAGTGAATTTTGTATTATTTTTTTATCTTGTTGTTTGCTGTATAGATGTTCATAGATTAATGAACAATTCTTTATTTAAAAAAATTATTTTAAATTTAATTTATTATTTTCTATTTTTAAACCTATTTAATAAATATTACATTAATTAACAATTTAATAAAGTTTTTAAAAATCAACCTTTGAATATTGCTTAAATAAAGCTAATGAATGCAGAATAAGAAATTATATTCTGTAAAAATTGGTAAAATATTTTCCTAAGATTAGGGTTTTTAATTTGGCTACGAATGTAGACCAAAAGGATATTTTGAGAAAGGGATAAGATAAATGTGTCGGAATTTTTCTTGGATGAAACAACATTTAAATTAGTAGATAGTTTAATAAATGAGCAGTTATTTGATGAAGTAGAAACAAAATTTTGAGCAATTTTTAACAGGCCAGAGTCTTCTGCTGATATTTGCCTTCATACCATTGTTTGCAGAGGCTACAAGCTAAATGAAAGCCTTGTTCAGCATGCGGCTTTACTGCAGGACTTGGTCGAAAAGAGTTTTCGGATCTAAACCCTAGGAAACTTGAAATCTACCTTCGAAGCCAGTTCCTAGCAGGACTCTGTAACAAAGAAATGTATTGAATCATGAAAACTTGGAAATCCTGGTTTTAAGAAGAAAATGTATCAAAATAGAATGATGAATAGCCTAAAAAATACTATAAAGAAACAAAAATTTTATAAAACATGAATTTTTTTTAAAACAAGTCAAGTTTTATTATAAAATTTATAATTTAAGTGATTGATTTAAAAAATAAAAACTAAGCATGTCTTTTTGAGTTTAAAATATAAAAAATTAGAATTTTTAGTATTTATATCTTTTTCGGTAATTTTTTTTTCTTACAGTCAAGAGATGACTTATTTTTGGCTTTGTACAGCACTGTTAGACAAACATATGACTACATTCTGATAAATGCAAAAATAACAAATACATCAAATTGCTCAAAGTTGTTAACTAATTTCAATGATGGCTCATATCTGATTTCGCCAGGAAAGAATTTTTCATCATATTATCAGTGAAATAAAACAACAATGATATGAATGCAAAAATTTAATAAAATTTATTACCTTAAAATATCACTTATTCATTAACTTATTAACTGATGCACAAAGATAAGTAAGAATTATATTTGTCACGTATATCAGAAGCTAGACGCTTCGAAATGCTGACAAATACATTTAATATTCAGCTCTCATCTTGTATTGATTATAAGCTTGTGGTATAAATATTATTTTTTATATCTATATTCAAAAATTTAACTATTTAAGCTCTTAATTTTTTTTACATTTATTAAATTATGTGTAAACAAACTTACCTCACTGGGCACAAGATTACACAAGTAATTATTTACTGATTGTCTTGGCAAAATTTCATTTGAATACCTTGACTCTTGGGTACTGCATACAGACTTGGACAATATTTTATAGTCATCATAAATTTGGTTAAGATAGACATCTTTTGATGGACCGAATGCAAAAAATATATCGTTTGGCTTGTAAATTTCTGGAGATATCAAAATTTTTGGCTGAAATACTTGAGTTGGCTTTATGGTTGTAAAGGCCATTGAAATCGCCACAAAAAGACATGGTAATACTATATTGGTGATAAATACTCTTAAATTTCGTCTATAATGATGAAAGCGCTTTAGCAGTAATGTCAAAAATTGTTGTAAATATAATTTTTTGCCATCTATTTTTGTGTATCTAGTGGGAACCCCTAAATTTGTAAAATAAGAAATAGTTTCCATCGAAGAATTTAGAGTAACGTTGGGATTGGCATTCTTATGGACAGTTTTATCTATTGGAAAGGAAATATAAAAATTTGATCAATTAAAAAAATTTTAAAATACCTAAAGTATTGTCTAAACTTCCCATTTCGATGGCAAAACCACTGTCCAAATCGCTTTCCAAAGTTGTTGACAATTTGTTATCCGAACCATTTTTGACAGTTTCGGCCAAACGATTTCCGCCATTCATAGGAGGATTTAGATCACCATTATCATCACGTGTAGTCAGCAGCAAAAATATTTCCTCTAGAGTGGTGTCCGAAATTCCATAACTAGATATTTCCAGACTTTTTTTGTTCCTGTCCAGTGAGTAGAAAAAATTTTTGAAGTTGGACTTCTGGGAGTACGGAAGAGTAAAATTTAAAGTATTGTTTAATTGTCGTGTAAGAATTGCACCAGATATTCTTTTTTGTATAAACTCACATATTCTTTCCGTAGATAGAGCCTTTGATTCCATTAGCATTTGTTCTTTAATTAAAATTTGAAAAATAAATCTATGTTTAATTATTATCCAAGTACTTTTTGTTCCTTTGGAAGCTAATGATGGAGTAATTGACAGTTTATCTACAGTTAATATGTAACCACTGCCAAATTTATTTTTCAAAAACAATGATGAGCCACAGCATTGAAGTTTACCCTTTGGAAATAATATTATTATCAGATAAGGTTTTAATTTTTTCTACTTGATGAATTATGGCAATTCGATCACTTAAAACATCGGCTTCCTCAAGATAGTGTGTGGTCAGAACAATGGTTCGCCCTGAACGAAATTCCAGTATAATGTCCCATATTTTCATTCGGTTATATGGGTCAACACCTGAGGTTGGCTCATCTAAAATGACAGTTTTTGATCCAGAAACGAAAGCAATTCCGACTTCAAGTCTTCGTCTTAAACCACCCGAGAGAGCCGAAGCATGAGCGTTTGTATAATTTGTTAGGCCCATTCGAACCATCATACTTAATTAATTTTAAAGCATTTAAAATAAAAGCTTTTAAATTAGATAATTTTAAACATACTCATCTATTTCTTCTTTTAATTCTTTTCCTTTAAGATTTCCTTTCAAAATTCCGTAAAACTCCAGGTGCTCTTTCACCGTCATACTAAAAATTTATTTAAAATTAAAAAGTTATTTTATTAATTAATAACTAAATTAATATTTTCCTACAATTCGAATAAAGTGTCATGTTGAGGACATATTCCAATATTTTTTCTAATCGAATCATATTCATATCTTACATCATAACCATTTATAAGTGCAGTACCACTGGATGGTACGTAAATGCCGGTCAATATATTTCTAGAAAAAATTAAAACATAAGAAAAATATCAAATAAATAAAGCTCTTACATTGTGGTACTTTTGCCAGCTCCGTTATGGCCTAGCAACGATGTAATATGTCCTTCATAGAAATTTAATGATAAGTTGTTTACAACAACTTTTTCTTTGAATTTTCTGGTCAATTTTTTGATGGATATTCCAACTGGTATTTTCGTTGGCTCATCTTCAATGTATTTTTCTTTGACTAAGTAAAATGAATTTAAAATTAGTTCTAATAAGTTTATAGATAGATAAAAATAAATTCTCAAATTACATTTTGAAGGGTCCTTCATGGAGCCATCTTTATTAAAAACTTCAGTTTTGTCAGTCTTTTTATCAATAAAAAGCTTGCAGATAACTGATTGAGACCAGTATTTTGGTGAGAAAATGAAATACCATGGTTGAGAGGCGCCATATCGGCCTGGAAATACTTTTTTCACATACCAGCCTAGCAAACCATATAAAACCCCGTCCAATAATAAAATTATAATCGAGTATCCAAAGTTCATAGAGTCGTTGGTGATCGGACTTTTCCAGACATCTTCGAACTGTAGACCTTTGCCTTGTTGTTCATACCATGAAATATACAGAGAAGAATAACCAAAACCAGTTGCTGCAAACAAACAAAGAAGGAACTTGACTCCAAATGTTATCTCGTATTTCAACGACATGACCAAAATAAATGGAAGATATGAAATGAAATATGACAAAATTCCAATCAACGAAGCCAAATTGGTCTTGTTGAAAAAAGAAGCTACAAAAAAGCAGAGCATGATTGCTGAAAATGAAAAAGAAATCAATGCTAAGTAAATCAATCCAAAATTTGATGCTGCATAGATGCCACCATATTTTAAAATGATGGTCAAAAATATGGAAACTATCATCGAAGTTAAATATGTTGTTCCAAACCATGCTAGCCAATTTATGCCAGGACGCAGTCCCATTGCTCTCATAGTCTTAATTTAAGATATATTTAAATCATTCAAAATTTTAAATATATACTTCTTCAACAAATTTTTCTTTATCTCTGACCAAATTTCTAATTGCTAGACCAATATTACCGCTCCATGCTAAGGTAATAATAATTGGTAGAATAAAGTAGTTGACATACGACGCAGTATTGCTTAAAAAAAAATATTATCTAACCATTTTTACTAAATTAAAATTTTTACTCTTCTTTTTTATATTTTGGATGTGGAAACTGGTTTAGATAAATCAAAGGAAGCTTATTGTTCATTAAATTGGATTGTTTTTGTTTAGATTGTTTTTTGTCCATTATAAACCTCAAGATGGAACGCTCAACTAAATTCTGAATTTGAATAAATCCTCTCATGTATCTTAAATCCATATACAAGTTATCCGCTGGTCCAGGTACCCATAACCAAGGTCTTAAAATATAAGTTTCTGGCACATTGTCAGCATTTGTTCGAATTTTGACTGAAAAGTTTGGAGGTATCTCGTTGTCTGTCTGCTCTATGTTTTCGAACACCAGACCCATTAAAAGAGTTCCATTGTTAAAAAATGTCAGAGCTTCCCTTTCCAAATCAGCTTCATTGTCAAATTCGACAAAGCGATCGGTTTCAAAACAAGAAAAAGCATCTTTTAATGAACTGACTAAACTACTTGTATAAGTCCAGTCGTCACTCATTGACGTAACATTTTCCAATGTTACCAGAAAAAGTTTTATATCACTTAGTGTTAAAGTTGAGTCTTGCAAAAGAAACAGCTGAATAAAGTCTTGATAAAATGGATTATCAAGCAATATCTTAAAATAAAAATTTAAAGATATTCTTTTAAAATTAATTTTTATTTACTGATAAATTTGTTGTCAGTTTTTTCAAGTCTTCGAATTGATTCAAGCCATCTGAAAATGATTTTAGTACTCTATTCAATTGGTCAAATTGTTGAAATGTTTCATTGAACTTTAATTAAATTTTTTTAATTAAACTGATTAAAAAAATATAATAATAATATTTATTGTCTCTCATAAAACTAAACAAAAAAACTTGTATATATTTTTCCTTAAATAATAATAATAATAATATATATAAGCTACAGCAAGACTAGCTTGGGGTGGTGACCTACTCGAAAAATACTGAAAAAAGTAATCCTGTTTAAATTTTTAGATCAAAAATAGACTTAAGATTCTCGATAGAAAAAGCTTTAAGAGAGTAATTTTATAAATAAATATAATTTAAAAATGTTGACAAAATAATAATAATTAGACGGATTAATAAATTTAATTAATATTTTATTAGAATATAAATCTTAACAGTGTATGCTAAATTATTTTTAAATTCATTAAATATCTTTCTAAATTTTGACTCATGCAAAGCTTACTTTTTGGATAATTTGATATGTCAGATTGGTTTTTGGTGTATACAGTATTTTGCCAAATATCAATGGAGTAATTAAAGATCCAATTATGTAGCCTCCAACATTTCTCATCTCATCGTACAAATTTTTACAATAAGTACTTTTAAAGATGTGCTCAGTGTCCAATCTTCTCTTGCTTTTATATATTCTATTCAGGCTATTTTTTAGACTTTCTTCTGATATGGCATTGTCTTGAGGCGCCTCATAAGTCACAGGTCTTATTGAATACCCAAAATCTTCCAAGCGTAAATTAAACTTGGGACCACACAATGCTTTGCCAAACAAATCAGGCAAATCTAAATAAATTGTGAATTTATTTGTTTCTAAATTTTGTCTAATTGGTTTACTTGGCACAGATGTGTCACTGCTGAATTCAGAAAAAATGTCGAATAAATCATTTAATTTAGTCATGGAATCTGAATTCAAGACTTGAGAAGTTGTAATATTTAAATTGTCAAAAATGGAACTATTTTTGGTCAACTTTTGTAAAATAGAAGCATCATTTTCAAAAATCTATGAGTGAAAAATTTTAAATTTGTCATAATTTGAAAGCAGATAACTCACTTCTCTCACGTTATCTGGGAGGGTAAAATATTTGGCAAAAGTTGAACCAACTTCAGACAAGGAATTACGGTCAGCAGTACACAAAAATTTGGATGAAGATTCCCAAAAATTTGGTATTTTATTTGTGTTCTGGATAACAATATAGTTTTTGTTCTTTACCAAAAGGAAATCTCTCAATCGGTTCGGATCGCAATAAATATTATTTGCACTCAAATAGGCATCATAAATTTTCTTTTGTATTTTAAAAAAAAAATTTAAAAAAAACTCCTAATTTAAACAATTTAAAGTACCTGAGGATCGTAATACAAAAAAGACTCGCCAATGGCTTGTGTTTGGCTTTTGCTCAAACCATAATTGTTTCGAAGATAATCTTCTACAAACTTATAGTCCGAGAACACTTCATTTACTTTGACTTAAATTTATTTCAAATAAATAATTTTCTTATAAGTTTTTATTTTTAATTTCAAAAAACCTCCATTAAAATTTTTGTTAAAAAATTGAACCAAATTGCTCAAAGATTCAATTCCCTTTTGAATGTCAAACAATAATGACGAATAGCTGCTCTTGGTGATAATATCAAAATATTTCCGCCAAAATGTAGTTAACCTTTGATGATAATTATTTTTTATAGTTAATAATATAAAAAATTTACGCTATGTTCGCCTCCTCAATATCATCTTCATAGTATTTCAGCGAGTCTAAGATGCTTAGCATGTTGTTTGATCCTTGAAGACTGCTTAAATCAAGACCATCTTGGAGCTTTTGTAAATTGATCAGCGAAGAGCCCATAGCATTCAAATCCTCGAGCATGGACGGAAAAATTTTAATTAAATCTGATATAAGATCAGGATTTTCCTAAATTTTTTTGATAAAAAAAAATTAAAATTTATATCTATATCTAAAAGCTCTACATAAGATATCTACTAACCAATAAAGTAAGTGATCCAATACTACTACTAGAGTCAGTTTGAAAAAAATTGCTAACCCAAGTTAAAACTCTTGCCAAATCAGCCAACTTGTTCATTTGGGTGCTCAAAATTGTAATGGTATCAGTATTGGATGATGCCACATCAAAGATAACTTGGAAATTTTTCAAAATTCTAAAATTTATTTTAATTAAAATTAATTTTGTTTATTTGATTAATAGTTACGTTTCGTATGGTAAAAAAATGGAATTTTTAAAGCACTCTAATTTATTTACGATAATGCCAGAGGTGTCTTTTTTTAATTCTTGTTCAAGTCGAAGCGACTTTGAATAGATGGAATCGATTTGCATGCAGTTTAACTTTGGATTAGGCCCAAGGCTATTAGCTGTCTGCTGATTAAGAATCAGTTGTTTAATCTTAAAAAAATTAATATACTTTTAAGATTAAAAAAGCTGTCAAAATACTTTGGCAGCAGTGTCCAGAAGATTCAGCTTTTTAGTCAAACTATAATAATCCATAAAAGGATCATTTGTACACCTAAAAACAACACCATCATCTTGAACTAGCTGTAAAGTTGTATTGACTGCCAAATAGGCAATATCTATTATCAAAGATATTGAACTGATTGAGTTTCTCATTTCTTTAAGATCTGGTTGCACAGCCCCCCAAACGTTAAACCCATGACAAGCCAACACCAGTCTTGTTAAATTAAAATATTATTAGAAAATTTTCGCAATCAATAAATAAAATATAATTTATTTTATTAAAAAAGTCTGTTTTTGATTACAAACTTTAAATGTATTTGAAATATTTTATTTTTTTTGTTAAATTTTCTTTGAGATCTTTTAATTTGTGCTATTTATATTTGGTAGATAGGTTTTTACATATTGAAAAAAACTTAAAAGAAATGACGGATGGTCTGACTTATTTCTATTAAGCCACAGATACAATTCTATTTGTATCTGTGATAAAAATAATTTTCTTTTCTTTGGTTAATGTTTAAAGTAGCATTAAGAAAATATTTATTCCTGAATAACCATCGTAAAACTGAATAGAATATTTGGCAAAAAAATTTTTATAGATTAAAATATTCAAAAAATGCAAATAAAATCTAAAACTAATCTTAAGATCAATATTATAAATATATGATAGTTATAGAAAAAATTCTGAATAGTCAATAAAATTATTTTTTAAAATTTTTTTTAGCCTAAAATTAAAATTATCTAAATTTGATCCTTAAGTTGAAAATTTTTCAAAACAATCTAAAAAATGTTTAATCATTTTACACTTTAGAAAAACATTAAATTTGATATTTTTTAACAAATTTTTGTATTAATTTTCTAATAATTTAAATTTTTAAAAAGATTTATTTTTATACTTTCCGACTACATCTGGATTGGCAATGGTTTCTATATTCGCCGAGAGAACTGATTGTATAATTTTCGAATCTACAGGCTTTATTAATTTAATATTTGTCAATATTTGAATTATGTTCAATGTCTGCTCTCGAATTTGGCCAACAAAGGCAGACCACTCGTACAATACTGTTTCTGGGCTGGTTGACTAGAATACATTTAATTAGAATGGAAAAAAATAGATACAGTAAATTCATACTGATGTTATTGGAATTTTAAAGTTAATGAATGTCTGAATCATATCAGCAATCTGTGGTACACTGGACAGAGCCCCAATAACCACTTGTTTGTCAATGCCTGGAAACAATTTTTCAATTGGCAAAAATGAGAGCAGCGGAGCTAGGGAAGCCGCTGAACTTGGAGAATTTATAAAGTCCAAAATTGAAAATTGAGAACCAGATGAAGTGCCTGAAAAAGAATTTAATTAATTTAAGTATCTCTTTTATTGTGACCAAATACCTGAAGGTATTCCTTGACGAGCATTTAATGCTCCAAAGTCTTTAAGACTCGGTGCAGCTTTGTTGGCATTGATGAAATGACCAATTAAAGATGACAAGTCCAAGCCATTGTCAACTGATCGCTTCGAAATATTGTAATTTTCTGGGTTCAATCGACCATTCTGAAACACTTGAACAATACTTGATGTTTCAATCGTTGGTAAAAGAACTGGCACCAAAGAATCAATGTAAAGCCACTCTGTGATTGTGAGAAAATTTGGTGCAAATGTTTGAATTAATTTTTTGGTTAGATAATAAAAACTTGGAAATTTTTTTGTTAATTTCTACACTATAGTATTAATTAAATCTTTATGAAAATTACTTTTTAAGATTAAGTTTGGAAGTATCGCGTAGAAAATCTTCGACAAACTCGAATGCCGCATTTAAGGTGTTAAATGCGTACATTAAACCCTCGGCATCAACTGGTGTAATTTGGTTAAAGTTTAAAGTGGCTATTTTTGACGATAGCTTTAAAAACTCGTCAAGCTCATCGGCAGGAAGTTGATATTTAACATCATTAAACAGCTTTTAATAATTTAATTTAAATTTTTTTTCAAAATAAGATAATTATACTCTCAAAAAATCAAATTGTGATAAAATTGCATCAGCAGTCTGTTTAACAGAAGCGTAGTTCATACTTGTGCAATATTTATCCAAATTGTATTCCAAATTTGACTGAATGTCTCTGGGAAAATCGTCTGCCAGCAGTGATGTTATTTTTGGACTGTAGCATACAGCGTCATAAGAGTCTGTTTGTAGTTTAAGTAAAAATTGAATCGACTTAAATAAAATTAATAAAATAGCTTAATTAAAAAAGTGTAATTTTTCATTACTTTTTGAAAATTAACATTGGCACGTTGAAGCTCATAGCTTGACATATATGCATTGGAATCGAGTCTCATTTGGTAAAAATCAATCACACCAGTACCGAACATGGATCTTATTGTGAATAATCTATTCATTTTACTCAAAAGTTTGTTAACTGATATCGTAAAATCTAAAATTATCTCAAATTGTTTAAATTCATTGACTGTGTCAAAGACTGGTGCGAAATCTTGAGTAATTTTTTTGGCACTGAAAAAAAATTAATTAAATTAAAAATATAAAAATATAAATTTCAATAAAATAGCTAAGCTTACAACAAAATTTGCTCATTGTATTTTTCTATAAAATCTAAAAGTTTGAGACCGCTTTGGATAGTTGCTTTTATTTGGTCAAAGTCGGAAAACTTGCCAAATAAGCTCAAATCTTGACCAAAAGATTGCCCTGATTTAAAGTATCTAGTTAAGTAATAGATTGTCTCATTAAACTTTGAGCTGGTAAAAAAATTAACTATCGAATCGCTCTACAGAGATAAAAAATTAAAATAAATTTCTTCTAAATTAAAATTTTTGCTTTTACATAATTGGAAATGAAGGAAACATTAATTTGTTTTGAAAGCAAATCGGCATCATTTATGAGTTGTCTTTTGGGTAATTCGCAGATCAATTTAGCCATATTATAGTTTGAGTTTTCTTCTTTGGTAAAATTTTTGTAAAGTTGAGCCGACTGTACATCTAAATAAATGGGGTCTTGATAAAAGTAGTTGCTTGCCTTGAAATAGCTCATAGCCTTTAAGGGGTCACACAAATATTTCTCCTTTATGCTGCTCGAAAAATTCAGAAATTTATAAATCTTAATTAATAGAATAAATTATTAAGTTTAAACTAGACTTTATTGATTACTTCTATTATTTTTATTTTAGAATTTAAATAAGATTCGCTTATCTGGTCGCTAAGTCCATATTTAAATAGAACTTTTTTAAACTCGGTTGTGTCATTTAAAAAATCATTAATTGAAATTGAACCATCTTAGAAAAATAATAAAAAAATAAGTTTTATTTTAATTGCTTTTTAAATTAGTTACTTTGAATCTTTAGAACTATGGGCTCATTCCTCAAATCATCAATATCATATAAAGCATTTTTTAGGTTCTCTAATAATACTGCAACTTTTTCATAGCTATTATCATTGCTCACAACAATTTCATATAAAGGAGCAATTCTAATTAAAATTTTAATTAAAGGATTTTAAATAAAAAACAACTGATTTACGAATTATTTGAAGGTATATTGGCATTTAGACGTGAAGTTTCATAGCACTTATGATCTAACATGCAAACAAAACTTTTCATAAAAGATAAAAAATCTCCATTTGGTAACTCGAATGGTTCATAATAGCCTTGATTGTTGATATTTTGATAATTTTAATCAAAAATTAACTAATAATTTAGATGAATATAATTACATGGTCCTTTAATCGAAGGTGGACTTGTTTGCTTAATGGCTGCGACTATCAGAATTATTATTATGGGCCACACAAATTCCACAACGATTGTCACCTTGGTAAAAATTTAAAATTTTTAAACTATTTAATTTTGTAGTTACCGGTTGCCTCCGTCGTAAGAGGATATTTTTTTTTACTAATAACCACAGTTGTATCCATAAAGTCATATTTGATAACTATAAAAAACTGGAAAAAAAATCACTCGATGACTTAGTTCAGGTTTAATTTTTTGTTTTTGATGATCTAAAACTGTAATACAATTAATTAAATTTTTTATTAATATTTGTTCTAATTAAAAAAAATAAATTGAAATAATTAAGACATGGATTAAGACACATCTTTTAAATTGACTAGAAAAAAATATTTCTGAGCAAACCGTGGGTTTTTATTATCTCATTTAAAGACTTATATTCACAAAAATCTTTATTGATTTTAAATTAAAAAAATTACTTAAATCTTTTTTTCAAATAAAAGGCAATTTGATAATGAGACATAAACTGACACCTATTATTGAACAGGTGAATACCTAGTGTATCTAATACATAATTCATCTATTTCAAGATCTTAATTTAAAAAAAAAAAAGAGAAAAAAACTTTAAAATAGAAATTTAAATTTAAATTTTTTTTTCAAGTTTGAATAGCCAAGTAAAAAATTCAATTTCAATTAAATACATATTTACTTGTTTAATTAAGAAAATATCCAATAGACAATTACTAGCTCATTTATGTAAGAGATCAAACAAGAAATTCTTAATTAAAAAAAATTTTGAGTCTAATTAAATTTTCGAATATTTAATGTTTTTATTGATTTAAATTTGAATTTTTGGCAAATGACTGGTTTATATATGACAATGGTGACGAACTTTTTTATTTGTTTAATCAAGGAAACAAACATAAATCGAATACGAAAAGGAAATAAATTCTGACTTTGAAATAGATAAGCAAGTCGAAAAGAGATTTGATACGAGTGATCAAATTTGGCCTTTGATTAGAATATGATTTAATAAATAGTTTTGGAAAATCATGCCCAAATGTAATAATAGATAGTGAAAACAATAAAGGCTTAGGTTTCAAAATTTATTAAATTCAATTAAAAATTTTCGGCTTAGAATTATTTTTGAATTAAAGAAATGCTCCAAGATTTGTCACAATTTTTTATTTTTTAATTTAAAGATTAACCTGATTTTTTGGATAAATAAGTATCGAATTGTTACATTTAGAATTTTGAATTTTGATATTTTAAGAGCAGTAAGTTTAAAGCCACAAGCTGTCCAAAACGAAAACTATCAGTGTAAATAAGAGCTTAATTTAAATCCATAATTTGATAGGCATTAGTGAGTATTTAAATTAAAATGAAGTGAACAGCGCAAATACATTTTGATATGTTTGCTTTAAA
Source organism: Brachionus rotundiformis (assembly GCA_016802295.1). Lineage (NCBI taxonomy): Eukaryota > Metazoa > Rotifera > Eurotatoria > Ploima > Brachionidae > Brachionus > Brachionus rotundiformis. Next base: position 938,361 of record JAESIW010000115.1, read on the forward strand.
CAAATAATTTTGATAAAACTGCATTTGAATATTGATCAAAAATTTGATAAGATAAATATTAAATAGACAAGGTTAAAAAAGAAGATTATCAATAAATTTTATCAAATGATGTTACTTTATTCTGACTATTATTAAGAAAAACCTTTTAGTCTTGTTTTAACATTCAATTGTATCAATGATTAATGACTAAAAATTATCTTTCATTAATTACGAAATATAGAAGAATTTTTTTAATTTGATTCAACATCTTGACAAAAAATTTTTTTCTACTTGATTTTAAAAAAAAGAATTTTATTAATATTTTATCTAATAAACAAAATTTTAAAATCTGATTAAATATCAAGACTTTATTTTAAAAAAAAATTTTTAAAATTATAAGAAATATTTTGGAAATTGTCATTTTGAGTCAATAATTTAAAGGTTTAAATTTTTAATTTAATTTCAATGATTTTATGCTGATCCCAATTTTTTTTATTCCTTATTCCATCAATTTTGATAAAAATTAATAATTTCCAGGTAATTGTATATGAGAGGAAATATTTTTTTTATCAAGTTATAGCTTTTTATTAAATTGTATCTCAATTGCTAAAGAAACCGAAACCCAAAACCAAAAAGAGGGGACGAGTGGACGCCTTATGCTCCACTGGAAGTAGAAAATAGAAGAAGAAACTGTAATTCTGAAACTGTATACGAAATTTTTTTCCAAATTCTCGAGAAACAAAATCTGAATTAAATTTTGTAAAAAGTTATATTATGAGATCTGAGGTTATATTTTTGTTTTGAACTCTCAGACCAGATTCACCTACTCTAAACAATAGATAATTTCAGGGTTGAACAAGAACATTGTTCAGCATCTTTATTTGAAGATTAGTCAGATCCATTTTGTCTATTCTGCTAGCATAACTTACTCCTATAAACTCTGGAACCAGTCTCGCCACTCTTCTCTATACTTTTCCAAATCATTTATACCTTTCGCGAAGCATGGATACCACTAGATAATCACATACGCTAGATCATCATTGCCCATCACTTTCATTAGGGAGTGTAAGTAGCCTTTTCTATTGAATCTGCATTGAATCTAGAGAGCTATGAAGCTAGCGGTTGACTCGGATTTTACCACATTTTCTGCTAGCTTAATTTCAGTCCGAAACTACTCTGCTTGAGAATAAAGCATCTATAGTAACATTATATGATTAAAACCATTTATTTATTAATCTAAACATTTTTTATTTTATTTATATATATTTTAAAAAAGTTATTTTTCTTGCATCGTAATCAAAAATATTATTTTTGCTATTTTTTTATCCTTTGTACCATATAGTGATTGCACAAGTAGATTCTTTACCTTAACCCTTGCTTTCATTTCCGTGTAATTCAAATTTCATGATTGCCAACTTGGATTCTACTGCTGTTCATCTTTCCTTACTTTTTGAGTGAATTGAATGTAGTCCTTAGAAGAGTTGAATGGTTTAGTTAAGAATTTATCCCGATTGAGAGAGAAGCCGCTTGGTTTGTGGTTCCAAGCTATATAGCTGCAGAATTCGCAGTCAATTCAAAGTGCTCGGATGAGTGGCGCTGTTTATGATGAACGTCCAACTCGCTTGCCAAAGCCAGTCCAAAGCCCGGTTGCGAAAAGAAGAGGCCTCTTCTTTTCACCCGGGTGACAAAAAGAATTTATTTTATTTGAATTAATGACTAACACTAACATTTTGTATTAAATTAAAACATAAAATTTTTCAATAATTGAATAAATTTACTTTTAAAAAAATAAAAAATTGGTTTTTAAATGTGGCCTAATTTAAAAAATTCTTCAATTTTAATTACTTAGTATCTAAATTAGTATTCTTCGAGCTGTTGATTTTTAAAAAATATAATTTTTTCGTCTTTTCGTGACATGAATTCTTGAAAGTATCCGGCGATAGATCTCTTACCTATCTAATTTTCAATTGTCTATAAAATTCTGATTAGAATTCATTTCTGATAATTTTATTTTTTTGTTTTGTCTTTTTTTCAAATATAATTTTCCAGGAATTCGCACACTTATAAAAATTTTTAGATTATCAATTTATTATGTATAAATAAATCAATTTCAACATCAAACAAAAAAAAGTCTTAAAGTTATCCTAAAAAGACTATTTGAAAATTCATTATTTACTTAAAAATATTTTTAGGATAAAATCTTTCTAATATAAAAATCTTTACATAATACAATAAATAAAATAAAAAACATCTTTTTTCTTTTATTAGTTTAAGATATCAATATTAATTTAGCGTGTATCACTCATTCAAACTCTCTCAGTATTAGCTCTTTTTTTGTACAAGATATAAAATTTTAAATTTTTGTAAAATAATTTTTTTAAAATAAATTATTTTCTTTTCTGTGAGAAACTAAAAAACTATATTTCAAATAATCGTAAATGCTCTAATTTAGAAACATAAAAATTATCTATTATTTTTTTTCATTTAAATTAGCTTAGCTTAATAATTTTTATTTATCTTGTTCATTTAATTCATTCCTGGGCAATATTTTAGAAATCTGAGAACAAAACAATTTAAATAACTTAAAAAAAGAACTTAATTATTGTTTGATTAGGCATAGGAAAATAAATAATTTGCATTACTATATAAAAGAAAACAACAAAACAATTGATAATAGAGAAAATCTATTGGCAAACTTTTCCTGAGTTGTTATTCGAGATAAACTGGAAGCATATTTACAAGAAATTTTTAATATAAAATTGCCTTGTTAATTGAAAAACTAGCCATTTTTGGTAAAAAATAAAGATGAGTATCTGGATTTGTAGAAAATGCAAAAAAAAAAGATTTAACATCATGAATACTTTATTTGAGTAGACTTGATATTCTTGAAAATTTTTGTATTTAAAAAAAGATTTACAAGCCGAGCAAGTTATTTTAAAGTAAAAAAATATTATATTTGTCCAAAGTGCCATTTTTTTATTGAAAATTTTAGCTTTGTGATTGATTTTTATCTAACAAGAACTAATTTGTGCCATATATGTTAAAATAGAAATTATTTCTTAGATTTGAAAATTAGGAAGAGAGAGAATGTATGCGAATTTAAATGATCCAGAGATAGTGGAATCATTAAAATACTTGGTAGTTCCACAAGCAGATAAAATTAAGGCTCAATCTCAGCCATTTGATGGCAAGAAAAATTTTTGGATTGCTGATAAAGCAGATGGTTTCATTGCTTGTGAGGTAGAGAGCGAGAATGACAACCAAGTAACAGTAAAGACAAGCAAAGGTGAATCAATTACTGTTAAGAGAGATGATCTGCAACAAATGAACCCACCTAAATTCGAAAAATGTGAAGACATGGCTGACTTAACTTATTTGAATGATGCTTCCATTTTGCATAATTTGAGAACCCGTTATATGAGTTGGCTTATCTATGTAACGCTTTAAAATACTTAAGTATACATTGGCTAATAAAATTTTTTATCTAGACTTATTCAGGCTTGTTTTGTGTTGCTATAAATCCATACAAACGCTTGCCGGTTTATACCATGAAAATGGTAGATTTATACAGGGGAAAAAAGAAAAATGAAGTACCACCACATTTGTACTCAATTGCAGATAATGCTTATGCAAGTATGCTGGTAGACCGTGAAAATCAATCCATGTTAATTACGTAATTATTTGAGTTAATTAAAACTAGTTGAACAAATATTTAAACAAATTAAAATATAAAAAGTGGAGAGTCTGGAGCTGGTAAGACAGAAAATACCAAGAAAGTCATCCAATACTTTGCTTTTGTTGCCTGTGCTGGTTCGGCAGCTAAAAAAGACGAAGGAGTAATAATTTTTTCCAGTCGAATTAAGCTTTTAATAATATTTTTTTAAGAAAAAAGAGGCTAACTTGGAAGATCAAATTGTCTCTGCCAATCCGGTATTGGAAGCTTATGGTAACGCCAAAACAACTCGTAACAACAACTCTTCACGTTTTGTAAGTTTTTGCCTTTAAAAAAAAAGAATAGCTTTTAAAAAATTGAATTGTAAAGGGTAAATTTATTCGTATTCACTTTGGTCCAACTGGTAAAATAGCTGGTGCTGACATTGAATCATATTTACTTGAAAAGTCAAGAGTCACTTTTCAACAACCAGCTGAGAGAAACTATCACATTTTTTACCAATTATTGGCTTCAGAGTATCCAAAATATCACCGTAAACTAAATTTTTTTTATTCAATTTACATATAAACATATAATTTTTTAAAAGAGGACTTGTTGGTTGAGCCAGACGCATCAAAATACTTCTTTATTGCACAAGGTATGTTAACTATCGACAATGTTGATGATGCCGAAGAAATGAAAGCAACCGATGAGGCTTTCGATGTATTAAACTTTAAAACTCAGGAGAAACTAGACTTGTTCAAGGCAACTGGTGCCATCATGCACTGGGGTAACTCAAAATGGAAGCAAAGACCAAGAGAGGAACAAGCTGAAACTGATGGAACTGAAGAGTGCGAAAAAGTCGCCCATTTATTGGGTGTTGAATCAGCTGATTTGATCAAAGGTTTGCTGAAACCAAGAATTAAAGTTGGTAACGAGTATGTAAACAAGGGACAGAACAAAGATCAAGTTTGCAATTCAATTGGAGCTTTGTCTAAATCTATCTATTCACGTCTTTTCCAATGGCTGGTAGACAGAGTTAATGAGACATTGGATGCCAAAACAAAAAGACAATACTTTATTGGTGTATTGGATATTGCTGGCTTTGAAATCTTTGACTTCAATGGCTTTGAACAATTGTGTATTAATTACACTAATGAAAGATTGCAGCAGTTTTTCAATCATCATATGTTTGTCTTGGAACAAGAAGAGTACAAGAAAGAGGGTATTCAATGGGAGATGATAAACTTTGGAATGGATTTACAAGCTTGTATTGATTTGATTGAAAAGCCTATGGGTATTTTATCAATCCTTGAAGAAGAATGTATTGTACCAAAAGCTACAGACAAGACTTTTCAAGAGAAATTGTATGGTCAACATTTGGGCAAGCATCCCAACTTTGGCAAACCAAAACCTGCCAAAGGAAAAGCAGAGGCCCACTTTGATTTGCATCACTATGCTGGTACAGTATCTTACAATGTGAGTGGCTGGCTAGAAAAGAACAAAGATCCTATCAACACCACTGTTGCTACATTGTTCAAAACAAGCAAGACTAACGCTGTTTTGGCTCATTTGTACAGAGATATGGGTCAGGAAGAAGAGAAAGGTAAAGGCAAGAAAGGTAGTAGTATGCAGTCAATATCAGCAAGTCACAGAGAACAATTGAACAAGTTGATGAACACTTTGAAACAAACTCATCCTCACTTTGTTCGTTGTATTATTCCCAATGAAATCAAGACTGGTGGAATTTTGGATCCTCATTTGGTTATGCATCAATTGAAATGTAATGGTGTATTAGAAGGTATCCGTATTTGCCGTAAAGGTTTTCCAAACAGAATGATGTATGCTGAGTTCAAGCAGCGATACAGCATTTTGGCACCAAACGCTGTACCAAAAGGATTCGTTGATGCTACCAAAGCTACTGGATCCATCTTAAAAGATATTGCTCTTGGTGAAGACCTATTTAGACTCGGTAACACCAAAGTTTTCTTTAGAGCTGGTGTTTTGGGTCATCTTGAGGATCTCAGAGACTCAGCTATTTCTAAAATAATCTGTATGCTTCAAGCTCACATTAGAATGTTTATCATGAAGAGAGCTTACAAAGTAATGTTGGATCAGCGTTTGGCTTTGAGTGTATTGCAGCGTAACATTAAAGCCTATTTGTCTTTGAGAAACTGGTCTTGGTGGAAACTGTACACCAAAGTCAAACCATTGTTGTCTGTTGCTAGACAAGAAGAAGAGATCAAAGCTAGAGAAGAAGAATTCAACAAACTCAAAGAAAACTTTGAAAAAGAAGAAAAGATAAGAAAAGAGCTTGAAGAGACCAATTTGAAGTTGTTGAAAGAAAAGAACGATTTGTATACTCAGTTACAATCCGAAAGAGACAATAGTGGTAATGCTGAAGAAAAGATCCAGAAATTGGTTTTGCAAAAATCTGATTTGGAGAATCAAGTGAAGGAAATGGAAGATAAACTTGCTGAACAAGAATCTGTTGCTTCTGATTTAAGTGGAAAAAAGAAAAAAATGGAACAGGAAAACAATGATTTAAAGAAAGGCATTGATGAGTTGAATAACAGATTGAACAAATCAGAATGTGAAGTCAAATCAAAAGAAAGTCAACTACAAAAATTCAAAGATGAATTAGCTCAACTTGATGAAGCTAATGGGAAATTACACCAAGAAAAAAAAAATTTGGAAGCAATTAATATCAAAACAGTGGAACAATTGCAACAAGAAGAAGATAAAGTTAATCATTTGAACAAGGTAAAGACAAAACTCGAGCAAACATTAGACGAGGCTGAGGACAATTTGGAAAGAGAAAAGAAAGGTCGTGCTGATTTGGACAAGGCTAAGCGAAAATTGGAAACTGATTTGAAGAACGCTCAGGCCCAAATCGAAGAGGTCGAGAGACTCAAGAAAGATTTGGAAGATAATTTGAAGCGCAAAGATGCTGAATTGAATAATTTGGGTGCCAAAGTTGAAGATGAACATGGTCAAGTTATCAATTTGCACAAAAAAATCAAAGAATTGCAGAAGCGTTTTGATGAAGCAGAAGAAGAGATAGAAGCTGAAAGATTAGCAAAAAATAAATCTGAAAAACAAAGAGTAGAATTGTCCCGTGAGTTGGAAGAGCTTAATGATAAATTAGAAGAAGCTGGTGGCGTTACAGCTGCTCAACTTGAATTAAACAAGAAACGCGAAGCCGAACTGGCCAAATTAAGACGTGATTTGGAAGAAGCCAATCTTCAGCATGAAACCAATTCTTCCCATCTAAAAAAAAAACATCAAGATGCTGTCAACGAAATGGGAGAACAAATTGAACAACTTCAAAAAACTAAGAGCAGGTTTTTATCTATTCCAAAAATAAACTAAGAATTAAAATTTTGATTAAATTATACTTAGACTTGAAAAAGAAAAACAACAAGCTAAAGCAGAAATAGAGGAAACCAAATTACAGTCAGAGCAAGCCAATAAAGCCAAGGTAATCAAATATTATAAAATTAATTCTCTCTAATTTAAATGATTACAAAATAGAGATAAACTTTTGTTTGAATATTAAGTAGCTTTAAAATTTTAAACCTTAGGCCAGTGTAGAGAAGATAGTAAAGCAATTGGAATCTCAACTGCATGACTTTGCTGTTAAATTGGACGAAACCAATCGTGATTATGTTGACTTGAATCAGCAAAAAAATAAGTTACAATTGGAAAACTCAAACTTAATCCAACAAATTGAAAAGTTAGAAAATCAAATTAGTGTATTTGGTAAAACAAAGCAAATGTTACTGAGTCAAATAGAGGAAAGCAAACGAAATGCTGAAGATGAAGCCCGTGCAAAAACTTCCTTAATTCAGCAATTGAGAACCTTGAGCAGTGAATTGGACCAAGTTCGTGACCAATATGAAGAAGAACATGAGATTAAAAATGAGATGCAGAAGCAATTTGTCAGAATTAGCAATGAAATTCAGCAAATTAGATCAAAAGGTGACTCTGACAGTTTGGCCAGAGTCGAAGAACTTGAAGAAGCTAAGAGAAAACTTGTGGCAAGATTGGCCGAAGCTGAAGAACAAGTTGAACAAGCAATAGCCAAGTGTAACAGCTTGGAAAAAGCAAAACACAGACTTCAAGCTGAGGTTGAAGATTTGGTAGTTGATGTTGAAAAAGCTAATTCAAATGCTGCTGCCATGGAAAAGAAACAGAAACAATTTGACAAGTTGATTGGCGAATGGAAACAAAAATGTGAAGACATCACATTGGAATTGGAAGCTTCGCAGAAAGAAGCTCGCCAATACTCGACTGAATTGTTCAAATTGAAGACCCAATATGAAGAGAGTCACGAGTCCATTGAGGCTTTGAGACGAGAGAACAAGAACTTGGCCGATGAGATCAAGGACTTGATGGATCAACTTGGCGAAGGTGGCAAATCTATTCACGAATTGGAAAAGTCAAGAAAGAGACTTGAAATAGAAAAGGATGAATTGCAAGCGGCTTTGGAAGAGGCTGAAGGTGCTTTGGAACAAGAAGAGGCCAAGGTGTTGAGAGCTCAATTGGAATTGAGTCAAGTGAGACAAGAAATTGACAGACGTTTGCATGAAAAAGAGGAAGAGTTTGAGAACACAAGACGCAACCATCAACGTGCCTTGGAATCTATGCAAGCTAGCTTGGAAGCCGAGACCAAAGGCAAAGCTGAAGCCATTAGACAAAAGAAGAAACTCGAATCTGACATCAACGAGCTTGAGATCGCCTTGGATCATTCGAATAGAGCCAATGCTGACTTGCAAAAAGCAAACAAAAAATTGCAGCAAACCATTGGTGAAATGCAAGCTCAAATTGAAGATGAACAAAGACAGAGAGATGAAATCAGAGAACTAGCTTCTCAAGCTGAGCGCCGTGCCAACACATTGGCTTCTGAGCTTGACGAGATTAGAAATTCTCTTGAACAAACTGAAAAAGCCCGTAAAAATGCTGAAAATAGTTTGCATCAAGCTACTGATCGAATAAGTGAACTTGGAGTTAGCAACACAAATCTGGCTACAATTAAGCGCAAATTGGAAAACGATTTGGCAGCTCTTAAAATCGAACTAGACGAGTCAATTGTTGAGTTGAAAAATTCAGAAGAAAGAGCCAGAAAAAGCTCTTTCGATGCAGCAAGATTGGCCGAGGAGCTAAGACAAGAACAAGTTAAAATTAATTTATTTAATTATTTTTGTCAATTAATTAATTTTTTATAAACAGGAACACTCTATTGCCATTGAAAAATCAAGGAAAAACCTAGAGCTGCATGTAAACGATCTACAGACTCGCTTACAAGATGCCGATACCAATGCTTTAAAAGAAGGCAAGCGTACTATTCAAAGACTAGAACAACGAGTAATTGATTTTTTTATCTATTTATAAATTTGAAAATTTTTAATTGTAGATAAATCAATTGGAAATGGAATTGGACACAGAGCAAAGACGCCATCAAGAAACTCTAAAAGAAATTAGATCAAATGATCGCAGACTCAAGGAACTAGCTCTCCAAGCGGATGATGACCATAAAAATCAATCCAGACTTCAGGACTTGAATGAAAAACTGCAGAATAAAGTGAAATTTTACAAAAAACAAGCCGAAGATGCTGAAGAAATGGCTGCTATTAATCTTACCAAATATAGAAAAGTTCATACTGAATTAGAGTAAAGTTTGATTATTATAATCTTTAAAAAAAATAAGCAATATTTTAAGCCACTAATTGGCTTATTTTGACTTGTTTAAATTTTATTTAATTATTTAATAAAATGTAATCAAAAAATTTTATTAAAAAAAATGTTAATTAAATAAACCCTTTGTTTAAAAATGTTAATAATTTAATATACTATTGGTGTTTAAGGAGTAAGGAAATTTAGCTAAAAGATTAATTCTAAAATCTGATTGTTTATAAAGATAAAGTGTGTGTGTTGAGTGGGGTAATTAATGAAAAATTTTAAGGTGCTTAAAAGTGAAAAGTTAAGTTGGTGAAAAATATTCAGCTCTGAGATTCCAAAATGTAAAAATATATTTAATTATAATTGGTCAAAGTTCCATAGAATGAGTCATTCATCATTATGGAATGTTAATGGCAAACATATACATATCTGAAATAAAATTTTATCTGAAAACAATATGGAACAGTGCATCCTCTGTATAAGATCTCGACCATGTAGAGAGGTTAAAGAAAAGGGTAAAATCGTTTAGTTTGTTCGGAATCAGTGTTGGAATGGGCTGCTAGATGGCTGATTGGGTTGATTTAATTGAACTTATATTTGAATTTAACCTAGTGATAACATGGCTTAAATTACTCAACGCAATTTTTTTTTGGATAAATTTGCATCATTTTCTTTTAAGGACAATTAAAGAATGAAATAATAATGGTAAGATTTAGGTCTTAACATAAATAGAGTATCGAAATATAATGCTTATTTTATTTTAATTAAGCTTACTTTATTTCAAATTGCTTAACTAGGACTCAAAACAGATTTTCGATTGCTCGAGAAAATGTGTTTCCCTCTTAATTTTTGAACTTCCAATTTTTCCAATATTTTGGAATGAAACAGCAAAAAATTAAAAATAAAAAAGCTTTTAAAAGCATTTTTAATTTGTGACTTAAAATAATATAATTAAATATATTAACTAAGATCATCAAATATTAAATAAATAAATTTAACTTTACGATCATGGTCAAAAATAATTATTAAATGGACATATTTTTATGTTTAATTATTTTCAAATACTATGCATATTTGCGCTTCTTTAATGTTTTAGTGCTTTGCGGATGCTTTTTATAATCAAAATTAAAATATTATTCTGCAGTTAATTTTTTAGCTTGAGATATTCTTATTTTTGGTAAATTCTGGAAAAAATGTTTTAAAGTAAGATTTTGATTAGCATTTAGTGGTTCAAATCTTGAGCCTAATTAAATTTTGTTATCTTGGACACTCCTTTATTTAAAAAATTTGAGTACAAGACAACGATTGAAGACAAAAGTTTTTAGATTAAACTGTATTAATAACCTTTTTTTTAAGAATAAAAATTTTTAAAAATTCTATCATATAGTTTAGATAATTTGACTAATTGAACTTGATGATAGTTTACATTTGGTTGATATTTGTTGAATTACAGATTCATATGAAGGCAAATCCTCTGAAGTATTACAAAAAATAATTGAATTCGAATTACATCTATGACCACAAATTCTACTCTCATTTTGAACATTTTGAGATGGACAAAATACAACTAATTAATTAATTTAAAATAATCTTAATACATACTAAATAAAGTTTACAATTTTTTTTTTTTAAAGCACATAAAATCAAAATTATCATTGAAATTATCATTAGTCCACCAAAGATTAAAACTGGTATTAGCCAAAAAAGAAAATTGTCTTGAGCCATTGATTTAAATTTTTTATTTTTAACATTTAAGAAAATATATTTTACTTTTTTTTTAATTACCGAATCGATATTTGATTAAAAGGTGTGCTAATTAAACAAAAAAAAGTAGCCAAATCATTTCCTTTATTAAAAACATTTACATAAATTTTAAAATAAGAGGCTTTTTTCATAATTTTGTCTAGCCGAACTCATTAAAAAATCTCCAGAAACTTTTCGATTGCTTTTATTTATTTCTTTGTTGAGTGTTTTACCTAGTTTTTAGCTGTTTTTAAAAAATAAAAATCATATCAATTAAAATTACCTGTAATTATATTATAGGATTCGCGTTCTGGATATATTTTGCTAGCACCGTTGCCCCTTAAATGCCCTAAGTAGTCGTGAGTTCTCTTATATTGAGTCCAATAGTTTGGCTCCTGTTTATCAAAAACGAGCGCTTCTTTTATCGTACTTTTCCGATTATTGTATTCTTTTATCTTGTTTTCTTTCTCAAGCTGGTGCAACTTAACCAATTCAATTAATTTTTAAAATTTTTAAATCTGTCTAATTATTTTATACTTGCTTTCCCACCGAATATTTTGGCATCAAATCGAAATTCGATGTATAGTCCTTTTTAATATTATTATTATTTTTTTCTTAATAAAATTGGTAAATAAATGAGCACTTTGTCTTTATTTTTATTATAGAACTCCGATCCATAATGAGTATTCAAATCTAAGTCTCTATTTGTTCCAATATCGAACTGGTGTTCGAATTGATTTTTGCCCAAGGTTGGTAAATATTCGGGCCTAAGTTTAAATCCTTGGTAGTCCTATGGTGATAATTTTTATTTTTAAAGTTTAAGTGTGGCTAAATTGTACCAATTGATGTTTGGTTAAAAGATTTCTTTCGCTAGATTGATAGCCTAAATCGAAAGTGGTGCGATGCATCGGTCGAGTGCCATGGTCCACACGGGCATTGTATGAGTACTCTCCATTCTCATATTTTCTTTGGTTATAAGTGTTGGAAGTCAAAATTGGCATGAAACCGCCCTGAGCATGTCGCACATCTGCCAAAAAGATGCCTTTATTTACCACTTTTGGATCATTTTTGTAAATATAAATGTCTCCAACTGCGTCTGTTCTCTTGGTATCACCGGTCAAAATGTAATTCATTTTGTCTGCCTGATTGTCTTTTAGTACAGGTTTGAGTTCATTTGCCATTGACAACTATCCCTACAGCACATAAATAATTAAGAATTAAAGATATTAAATAAACATTTTAAGATTTTTTTAATCAAAAAAAATTATGAAATTAATTTTGTAAATAAAATGTGAGTTGCTAGGCTGATTTGTTGTTTCGTTTAGCTATTTTGGCTTGATCGTCTTTTAAACAAGTAATTTCTTCTTTCGTGTTTTAATATAAATTTTGTTAAGAAATTATTTTTTTTTATACTTAATTAATGAATATTTTTTCCGAAAAGTTTTCCTAATTGTGGGCGTTTTTTGATAAATTTTTTCAGATATTCAAGCAATAATATCCTCAAACCTTTATTTGTTTTAGATTGAAAAATAACACTTTTTTAATAATTTCTGTTAATAAAGATTTAATTTACTAATTTAAATTTTAAAATTTCATCTAGACCACTCAAAATTAAAATTTGAATTTTGAATGTAAAAAGTTATATAATCTTTTTCTATGGTATTAAAAAAACAGCAAAAATTAACTTTAAAAAACTTTTTAAAAAATATTACAAATGAAGATAGCAAAATACTTAAAATAAAATTTAAATTGATTGCTTTATTTTCACACTTTTATACTAATTCTTTTGTATTTTTAATATTTCCAACAAAAAAATACTTTTGACTTTTAAATTACCAATAATAAAAATAAACTAATAAAATTGTAACTACTTTTCTTTTCAATTTGAAATTTACAGAGTTTATTTTTATTCAAAAATAAACAATTTACATACCAATAGTTATAATCAAAATGACCACTCTTTCTTTGGGTAAAAAATAATTTTACATTGTTGTTTTTTGTAATATAAAGATAATTTAAGATTTCTAATAGACTCACTTTAAGTTTAAGTAATTTTAATAATGTTTTAATTGTTCGGTTTACAATGTAAGTTATAAAGCTGTCTGAAAAACCTTTTAAGAATGAGTCAAATAAAATTGCTTTTGTATAATAATTTTTATAAACCATTAGCAGAAAATAGTTGAGTTTGACATAAATTTAGTCACTGAGAGCTCAAAATACTTTAAAAATATGTAAAAATGGTCAAGTAAAATATTTAATCAAAAAAATTAACTTTAAATTTAAGAAATAATTATATCGATCCACTTTAAATAGACCAATTAGTCTGATATTAAGATTTTGTAATCTTTAATCTGTCTAGAAGAAAATAAAACAGGAATTTAAATGGTATAATTAATAACTTAAAGCATTATTTGATACGGGCTATACATTTTTAAACATATTCCATAAAAATGGGGAACCGGTTTTGACAAAAAATGCGACTTAGATGATCAAGACAGGAAATGAGCACCTCAATGCTATGCAAGAAGCTAAAAAGGATAAAAACAAATAGTAAATGAAATTTATGGACCAAAATCATTTAGAACGAATTGTTAGAAAAGTCACTTTAATGAAATAAATTATCTGTTTTAAATTAAAATTTTGAAGAATTTTTAAATAATTTTAAATTTAAATTTAATTTAGATATTTTCTTAGCTAATAAAAAATGTAAGCTAATTATTTTTTTTACCAGAATAATACCGTAATACTGTGGCTTTAAAAAAAAACAATACAAAACAAAAATGACAAAAAAGTTTATTTGTTTTTGATTTGGTCCTTATCCTTCTTGGTTGTTGTCTAATTTCATTAACCATCACAGGTATTTTTGAGAAGCTTGGTTATTTTGAACAATTTTCATTGAAATTTCATTCAGATAAACAATTTCAAAAGCCGATCGTTTTGGAACATTATTCTATCTTGACTCGAAGGCTCTGGAGTTGGCAAAATAAAACCTTAATAAGAGATGTATTTTAATAATATATCGTAAAAAAACTTTAAAAATTTAATTTAAATATTTCAATGTTTTACTTTTTTAAATAACTTTATAAATAATTTGTTTTTAATTTGTAGAAATTATTTTATATATTTTTTAAATGAATGGAGTGTTAATCGGTCTTTATGACAAGTGCACTAGCTTGTTGATTAACCTTGAAATTGAAAAATCGAAATTAAAATCTAAAAAAGCTAATCTAAATCAATTTGCTTAACAAAATAAATATTATAAACAAAAACATTCCTAATTTATCTTTTTTTAATCTTTTCGTTTATTTAAGATCAAACTAAATTTTGTAAAATTAAAATTGCTAACAAGATCGCTGAAGAGAAGGCAATACCGTTCGGAGCTGCCCTCGAAATTCTACTTTCCTAAATTATTTTTTAACACTCAAACACCGGGGGACTTTTTTCGGCTCTATATACTTTGTATCTTATTTGTATTTAATTAAATGTAATCATTTTTTTCTAATTTTTGTGCAATCTGATAATTAAAATCAAAAATATTAAAATTAATTTATTTTTATTGCAAAATATACCTATTTTGATGGAATTGATGGAATAAAAATTAAAAAGATAAGTTGTCACTCAAGGGAAGGGGTCCAAAAACCGCTTCGGGTTTTGAGTTTTAAATAAATAATAACCCAAATCAATTTAATTTTAATTTACTTGGTCTATTGAATCAATTGCAAACATAACTATTCAATTAATTGGTAGAAAATGATAGACAGATTGCGAAAGATGTGGATTAAATGCTTAATATGTAATTAGTTTTACAAGATGACAATTTGGAAAAGGTTCAACGTGATTAATCTTTGGGAATCCTGTCATATGAATAATATTACTTTTTTATTGAAACTTGCTTTTTTGGCAAATGGTTGAACCAATTAGATGAATCTAATCACTAATCTTGCTATTTTAGTTTGGGTAATAGATCCATTTATTAATGAGCTTAGTTTACAAGTTAAATTCGTTATTGATATGAAAAAATCACTTAATAATGATTCAAGATTAAGTTCTGAACAGTTTCCAATAGACGTGTGCAGCGGGTCTTGATCAAAAATTAGTTATTTTTCAAGTCCTTTTTCTTTGGAAAACAAATAGCTAATATTACTTTGAATGCGTTTTAAGTATACATATTTTACAATTTATAATGATACACCAAAATATATAGCAAAACTTTTTTTATCAAAAGAATTAAGAGCCAAATATATTATTTTTAACTTGATTATCAAATTTTGTTTAATCAAAAAAATCTTATAATTATCACTAATTTCCATTTATTTAAAATTATAATATTTAATTAAAACTATTAAATAAAAAAAAATAATATTATAAAAAAGAAAATTTCTACCGTAGATATTTATTGACCAACTTAAGCTTTATCCACAATAAAACTTGGTATTTCAAAAATTAATTAAGAATATATATCAAGTCTTATATCTAAACATAAATTCAACTTTCGAAAATTTCCTTAACTAATAAAAGGCCTTATACACAATAGTCAGCGGTCAGTGGAAACATTTTAAATACATTTTTAATCAGAATAATAATTATTTATTTTAATAATGAAATCATTTATATAAAACAAAATTGCAAAAAAAAAAATTAAAACATTCGAAACTTGCATAAATTCTCTTGAAGAGGTATCACTTAGCAACCAAAAGCTTCACTATAGTATATTTTTAGTTTTATAGAAAAAGCAAGCATAATTAAAAAGGCTCAATTGCTTCTTCTATTTGGCAATCTTATCCTTGTCTCCACATATTCTGAAAGTTTTTCTTGTAGAAAAATATTTTGCCAGATGAAAATTTAAAACATTTTAAAATGAAAATCCAAACAGAACAAACTGGTTTACCACCAATCAAAATACCAAACGAAAAGATCCCGATAGTAAAACATATTCTTAAAGATGACGATATCGCTTCAACTGATCAGGTTCTATCACTTATTAACTTATTTATATATATTTTTTTAATTTGGTGTTTTTAGACCGAAAAGCTTGTTCCATTTGACTTGGAAAGAGTAATTAAATTGTTTGTTGATCCACATTCGGCTAATCTGAGCGAACGTCATATTCATGCTATTAAAAAAATTTGCAAAACTTATAAATATGGATTTGTATGTAAAATTTCCAATTATTAATTAATAAAATTAATTATTTAATTTTAAGATTGTACGAGATGTTGTAAAAATAGTTAAAATAATTAATATCTTAGCTGATAAAGTCGAAACCGATTCTACTTATATACCATGTATATGCAGCTTATTAAAAATTTTTCAGTTTCCATTTATTAAGGAAAAATCTTCGGACGAGTTGGTATATGAAACAGTTCTTGCTGAGTGCATAGCCAACATAGGTAAAATTAAAAATTAATAAATTAAAAAATCATTTTTTTACTTTCTAAATTAAATTATTAATTAAACTATTTCTATAGGCTATTTGTTCCGAACACCAAACCGGTCAGTTCGCGAGGAAATCTGCAATTGTGTCTACAATCTGATCACTTTTGAAAATTTACCAAAAGTTTATGCTGATCTTCAGCGATCATCCAAAAATTTTATACACAAAATTATCAAAAAAAGTGACCTAGCAGAAACATTGGTTAAGGTTGAAGTTTAACTTTATCAAATTCAGCTCCAAATTAAAATTTATTTATTTTAAAGTCGTTAGCTTTAATGGAAGAAGACAGCGAATTGAGGCTGAGAATGGTAAAAATACTCCAAAAGCTTTCCAAAGATGCTGATAATTGCATGCGGATGTTGAATGCAGACTGTGCCAGCCGTCTTGTTCTAAAAATGAATCAATCATCTGATGAGTAGGCGACTTTTTGCTTTAAACTTTTGCCATAGTTTAAATGTTTATAATCATTTAAGAATTTTGTTCCGGAGTGTAGACATTCTATGGAATTTGCTTGAAAACGGAGACAAAATAGTGGTGGGTGAGCAATTAAACTCTTTGGTAGCAATAAACCAATTACGAGACGCATTTCTACGCCAATTATTACAAGGATACAGCAATTATGACCGACAATTAAGAAACGATATTCTCATTATTTCAATACAATTATCTCAAATAATGCCTCAATTACCATTTATTGAATCCGGTTTTGCCAAAGAATTACTTTTGTTCGCAACATATCCAGAGAGTAAAATTTAAAAAAAGAATTTTATTTTTTCTAATATTATCTTTTGTGAAGTCAAAAGTCACAATCCACTGACCAAAAATCTCAAGCTTAGTACATGTTATGAAGACTTTGAATTGAAAAAGCTTTTTTTCAATTTTGCATTGACCATATCAAGAAATCCCATGTCTTATCAGGTAATTGGCATTTAATAAAAGTTATTTTTTATAAATAAACTTTTTGTTTTTAGCTTCTGTCAGAAAGCGGAATATTGTTGGCACTTTTATCATTTATAAAACCAATTGAAAGGAATAGAGATATCCGTGACTGGACAATCTCACAATTTGAGGAGCTTCAGCTGCATGCTATGTCTGGTCTTTGCATTATCATACCAATATTGATTAGAGAATACTTTTCTTGTCACGGGAGTAATAGGCTATTGACTTTTCTGGAATGGTGTAGCAAGAATTTTGGTATGATTTCTGAAAAATTATTTTAAAAAATTATCCGTTAAAATTTCTTAGTTAAAATTTTGTTTACTTAAAAATAATATAATTATAAAATAGAGAAATGATGAGTGATTTAATTAATATAATGATTTAAATTTTGATTCTTTTTAAATTATTCTAAATTTTTATTTAAAAAAAATTAATTTAATTTTTGATAGTTTAAAAAAATAAAGTAATTTTATTTCTAAGATGATTATGCTGGATATGGCAATAGCTTTCATGCCAAAGGTGGTCGTGGCACTAAAAAAGCTCAATTAAAGTATTGTTTAAGAGTTATCCGAAGCATAGTAACCACAAGTAATGAACAGGCAATTCAAGATTTGGCAGACCAGGATGGATTATCAATTTTGTCCAATTGTCTTAAACAGTATAGCTCAAATGACACTTCAAATGACCAGATAGATGTTGAAATACAAGCAGACATTTTGTTCATTCTAACCTGTATTTGCGAAAATGATATTCACAGAAAAGTATCCAATTTTCAAACAATTTTTATTCTTTTAAAAACTTTTTCTCTGCTGTGCAGGAATTGTTCGGTAACGATGGTGTTGATATTCTAATTGAATTGTTAAGAAAAAAGCCGCAAACTATTTGGAATGGATTGGGATATCAGCGGCTCATAATTGGAGCTGTGGACTGTATTTGGGAAACAGTGGTAGGATGCATCATGAACGAAGATTATTTTGTTCAAAAAGAAGGAATTTTTTATCTTTTGGACATACTGGAGGTATTATCCAAACAATTAATGAATATTGAAAAATTAAAATTTGCTTAAGGTTAGTCCAAAGTCCATGCAAAATTTAATCTTGGGATGCTTGCTAGATTTAAGCGATAACCCAAAAACTTTAAACCATTTGCTTCAATGGGAAGGCAAGAATAATATCAAAATAGCTCACTTTTTGTGCGAATTGTGGCGTGATGAAGAAAGAGATAATGGAGTGGAAAGGGACGAAAATGGAATTATTCTAAGTATTATGGTTGAAATTTTTTATTAAAGTTAAATGTAACTTTTTTTAGATACACTTAAGCCTCTGGCACCGGCTGACAATGAAGATGTCCAAATTTCTCTACCATCACACCTTCCCAGTAAGTCAATAGTTGAAGTGTCGGAAAATATGAGAGCAAAAATATACGGAATCTTCTGCAAATTAGGTAACAATTGATTTTAAATCTTTTCTGAGGTAAACCATTCAAATGGTAACAAGGTTTTAATGATCTATCTGGAATAAACAACCAAGACCAGTTGACTTTATGCATCATTGAAAACTATCTTGACTTTAAATTGAGCGAGGTGTTCAAAGAAATCAATGTCGAGCTACAACTAGATGGTATTCAGCCTATTCTGCCAGATCAAGAAGCCTTGGATACAATACTTAGAGCAGCCGATGACCGTGTTCTAAATGTGAACATGAATCAAAAATTGCTGGCAAATACTTTCAAGCAACAAGAGTTCATGCAAGAGAAAGAATTCTACTACGAAGTATATTTTATCTGATAAATTTTATTCTATTTTTATTATAAATTTTAAATTTAAAATAGATCAAAAATAATTTTAGTTTCAAAGAAAAAAAAATTCAAGAATGGAAAGATTATGTATCAAGAGTATCCAAGTATCCAATTTTGATGGCTAGTAAAGAGAAACAAATGACAGCAATAGATGACTCTCGTCCGCCTGAAAGAGATCCACAACCATATGAGACTTTGCACAATCTGGAAATTCCCAACTTGGCCGTCACAGTAATTTAAATTAAAATGGTTTTTAGATTTAATTTGTTTACTAAAACTTGTTTTTCTAAGGCTTTTGCAGGCCCTTATATTACAATTGATAGCACACCAGCTGCCATCACCGGAGGAAGATTGAAAAAAATGATTTATAATTAAACCATTTTAATTAAAATTGTTACAAATGGGAGATCAAAAAAATTTTATTTTATTTTTTCCAAATTTGACTCTTTATTTAAATAAATTTATTTTTAAAACCTTTTCTTAATATAAAAAATTTAGCTTATTTATCTTTTAAGCATTAATTAATGTCATTTTTATTATATCTAAAATTAATAAAAAATATTAAAGTAATATAGATAATATACTTGGACATTAGTTGATCAATAGTGAGAATTTTGAAATAAATAAGAAAAAATAATTTCTATTTTTATTTTTTGTTTTATTATTTACATCTTTGATTTGAAAAAAATTTTTAAAATATGGCCTTAATCAATATCTTAAAAAGGGAGTCATATTATCTTAAAGCAAAATTCGAATATTATTACTTCCTGATCAAACTTTAATATATTAATTAAAAATTATTTTTTCTTTATTTTATATATTTTGATCAAATAATAATTTTAACTAAGATAAAAAAGTTTTTAAATTCTCTTGAATTAAAATTAAGGATTTTTTCGATTTGAAAGATGAATAGCCTCTATCTGTAGATCTTTTTTCTTATTAAAATCTAAAAAATAAAATCTAACAATTTAAAATTATAATAATAATTAGTTCATATAAAAAATTTGATCAGAGATATCATGTTTAGAATTGAAAATCGGACTCCTAGAAAATTAATAGCCGAATTCGCATAACATACATTTATTTATTTATTTATTTTCCTTTTATAAACAAATTAATTCCATTCTATAATTAAAAAAAATCTAAAACTCATTACTTAATATTCTTCTAATTAGATTTTCAAATTGTATGAAAAGATAATTTTAATATAGAGATTATTTAAAAGTTGGAAATATAAACAGATGTTCCGAATGCAAATTTAAATGATTCATTTTACACCTAAAAGTCTCTCTTTTAACCTTACAATTTTTAAATCTTCGGAATGGCTCTTTGGACTAAGTGTAGGCATTGTGCCAATCTAATCAGACAGTTATCCACGCATTAACTAAAGCTTTACTTAAATTTAAGTGTCCAAAAATGTCTGACAAGAATACCAATATTTATAGATGAAATTCTTATACGATTTTTAAAATCACCAAACTATTATCTAATAATAAAAACTGTTTTTTAATCTTTAGAATGATAATAATGATAAAATTTAGCTAAAACAGGTGACCTGAGGAGCGATGTTTGGTTAGTGGTAAAATGGTAATATTTTTTTTAAATATTTTCTATCATGAGTAGATAATTAGTAAAATATGTAAAATATAAAATATGGGGAAAAAGTGACAGCCAATTTGAATTAATTTACATAAGCACTACGCCGACGATTGTTTTAGTTTACTAGGTAGGGAAACTTGATTTTGTATAATGAATAGAATATTAAAAATTCAAAAAAAAAATCATAATTAAGTTTATTTTAGCGTTCAAATAAACTTAAAAAAAAAATAAAACAAAAATATGAACATAAATTATTTTTGAAAACGTTTGATTAAAATAAAAATTTAGACTTGAACACCTTAACTTATCTTTTTAGATTTTTATTCTACCTATTTTTATCAGGATATTTATCTAAATGCTGAGATGAACAATAATTACGATTCTTGCATAATAGAATACAAAATACATGCCGAATAGTAATTTTTACATCTATAAAATTTATAAACACCTAAAACTAATTATCTATCCATTTGAAGTCAGCAATTGTTGAAGCACCAGGTTCCGAATGTTTATGTAATACCATCAGCCACATCATCATTCAGTAATTAATTAAATTTTCTTCTAAAATATATTTTTAGTTTAACTTTAAGTCTGGTACGGTGTTATATTTTTGCACCAAGGTCACTATGAGGGAGGCGTTTTCCGCTTTACACTCTTCATTCCAGAAAATTTCGATTGTCCAGTACTTTGAACAACTTTTTTTTTATTTTTTGGTATTTAATGTTTTCCAGAGAGTTATTTTCAACCCGATTGTTTATCATCCATTAATCAACAACGAAACCGGAGAACTAGACATCAAACAGCATATTCCAAATTGGAAGTAATAACACTAAATTTAATAATTGTTGAATGTTTAAGTAATTTTATTTATCTATAGACGTAATATCCATCATATCTATCATGTTTTATTTTATATAAAAGAAATATTTTTTCAAATTGAGACTAAAAACAATTTAAATAAAGAAGCTGCCAATTTGTAAAATTAAAAGTGAAATAATTAATAAAATTTTCAAACTAAACCATTAACTTAGGTACAAGACAAATTTTGAGTTATTTATGAACAAGGTAAAACAATCAGTTGATCTGTCAAAGCAAAAATTATATGATAACCCGCCGATTAATAGCGATGATCCTCATGCAATTAAATTTAGTAAATTGGACCAAGAACAGTTTAATTCGATAAAAAAAGATATGATAAATCAGCCAGAAAATGGGTCTGATTGAAATTTTTAAATTGAAAAAATTATTCATTGTTTTTTATTTTTGTCAATTTTAATTAGAAAATTGGAATAAAATGGCCGACTGAGCAAAGTTTAGTAGATTAAAAAGATAATTGTACAGAAAATATTTTTTTTTTTTAAAAACTGATTAATATAAATCTTGTTATTTTTGATATTTATTTAAAAAATTCTATTTTTCAAATAAATAATAAATATATTTTTGATTATTAAATAAATGTTTTTTTTTAAGACTTAGAATTTTAAATGCCGAAAAAATTATTTTACAGATAATCAATCAGTTTATGTTTTTTTCAAATTCTACAAATGACTTTAAAATGAAAAAAATAAATAAATAAAGATAACTTAATCGAAAAATTTCTAATTGTGTTGACTTTTACCGCTTTTTTCTTTCTTGACTAACTTGCCATTCTACACAAATATTAATTTATTTATTTGTCGATCAGAAATGGCAAAAATTTGGCTAATTTACATCTTTTTTAAGTTTTTCTTTAGCATATTTTTTAAATTAATTTTTTAATTGTTAGACATCCTTTCAATAAGAATCATTTTTAGATCACAAATGATTTTCATAACATCAATACATTTATTTTTGCTTTTGATTTAAATTTAAAAACGAATGTATTTTAGAGACCAAATACTAGTGAACAACAATTTTCAATATCTGCCAATATCTATATAAAATTTCTATGATTAAATTTCATTTTTTTATTTTTATTAAATTTTATTATGTGAAAAAAAAAAACATTTTAAGATACAATGCTTTAATATTAAAATTTTTCATAAATCGTATTAAAAATTTATTCACAAAATTAAATTAATATTCACAAAGCTTAGCTATTTTGACTTCCAGGAACAATCTATTTCAACATCTTTTTGTACAATAACGAATAATTCTTTATCTTTTGATTTAATCAAGTTTTCTAAATAAAGAATTAACTTTTTCTCGTCACCTATCATTTCGGGCTCATCAAATTTTGAATCCAAATTATAATAAACTAGAAATAAATTGAGCATTTTAAAAATAAATTTCTCACAATTTACTCACAATTTTCGATTTTTGATACAGCAACCCTTTTAGAAATAATAACAGCTCGATTTTAATACAAAGTTAAAGTAATACCAGTGCTTTTTTTCCCAAGGCAATGGAATGAAACCACCTATTTTATAATCAGATGGTATATTTAAAATAAATCCTTTTATTTTGGACAAATTTAGCATTGACACAGATCTAAAGTGGAATTTTTATCCAAGTTTAGTTCTCATTGCCCGAGACTAAATCAAAATTAACATTTACTTAATACTTACTGTTTAGATTTTAGTTAATAATTGATAATTTTGATAATTCTCGGGACATGTATTAAAAAGCAGATAGCAAACCTTCTCTTGTCGAACCAAATAGCTTCATGATCTCTTAGTTGAAGGGCTTTCATAATTATGTTTATGTTGTAATTACCTCTTCCGAGTATTCCCCGATGAGGGTTGAGCCATTCTTGTGGACACAGTCTAAATATACTGATTAAAAACTCTCTTATCTAAAATTAAGCGGAATACTCGATGCAGATTTCATCAAGTTTGGCCTTGGTGTAAAAATTGTCCTGGAAAAGGTTATTTAAACTATGCAATGCGCACAGTTCTTTTTTTTGCTTTTCGTGGTATATCCCTTTGGTATAAGGATTTGTATTTTTCTCATTATTGGGCGAATTCAAACTTCTGAATCCGTTTTTGATAAAACTCATTGCCAATTAATCGAATACTTTAACCAAAAGTCTTTATTTTTAAATAAAAATATGAAAATTAATCTTATCTTATATATTGTTAATTATGAATAATTTTCGGAATAAACAGATTTAACTTAAATCTTGTGCAATTTTAAAATTAGAAAATTTGCGAAAATTTTTACAAGTTTATTTTCTTAAATCGGAATTTAATTTATTTAGAATATTTGATAGAAAATCAAAATTATTGTTTAAAAATAATCAGAAATACGTGTTTTAATTTGAAAATTTTCCATCACTAAAATATTAAAAAAATCCATAACTGTTTTGTTTTCAATTAAAAAGAGATACACTAAGAGTTAGGGTTTTACTGTAGCTAAACTCAGGCACCTATATAAATGCCGCATTGGCATCAGCAATTAATCATCATATTTATCATCAGTACGGATTTTAGATATTTTTTAATTTTTTCATTCAAAATTTACTTAAAATTAAGTTTAAATTTTTACAAGGAACTTCTATTAAATTAAGTAAAGTAAAATGGATGGTGTTGAACTCAATTTTAGTTATCAGGTTATCATTTCATTATCTAAAGAGTCATTGTCCATCACTTGCCATGTCATCTTTATCGGTCAGTACCAATTTTTAATATTTATGTAGGTAAACACGGATTCATCCTTAATTTCATGTTACCAGATAAATTACATACATAAATTTCTAAATAATTGATTGATAAATTTTTAATTTTTAATATCATTGTTTTATATCAAGAAAAAGAGACATTAATTAAATCTATTTCTAAAAATATGCTATAGCTTTTTTACAATTATTTTTGATATTTGATCAGGCGGATTCTTATTTTGAAAAATAAATTGAAAATTTATTATCAAATTAATATTTAGATTCAAGTTAAGTGTAGTCAAAAATTTCTTTTGAAAAGATACTCAATTAAAAATTCATTTAGAATCACATTTTACCGCAATAATTAAATTGCCACAATTCAACTATTTATTTAATAATTATTAAATTATTCACAATTTTTATTTTTTAAGTAAGAATGGATTTATATTACTTGAAGCAATTGAATCGTAACAGCATTGTTAACATTGAAATTTATGAAGCAATTTTTGGCGAAAAATTTGATTTCTACAGCAATATGATAAAAATTTTAAATAACAAATTTCCTCGAATATTATTCACACTTGGCATTATGGCTAATTCTGTTCAGTTTATTTTTTATTTATTTAAATCAAGTCGGAGCATAAACAAAGTGTATTTTATAGCTCTTTCCATCACTCAACTAACTGCTCTAGTGTGCACTTTGGCAAATTATATCTCTATTGGTCAATACAAAAGTTTGTCAGCGTATTCAAATTTCTCATGCAAAATTTTCAATTATACATATCGTTCTATGACTAATTTAACCTCATGGATTGCACCATTGCTAATTTTAACCACATACTTCAGTATAATGACCAAAGATACACTTAATTCCAACAAATCCAAAACTAGATTGATATTTCTTGTTTGTTTTCTTTTGATGACAGCTACATCTTTAGATCTGGTCTTCATAGAAAATGTTTCCATAGTTTATGTAAATGGTGTCAAGAATAATAGCGAACATTTTGTATTTCATTTATGTGCAATTAGAGATAAAAATATAATTTTAATCCGTGACATAATCGATTTTTTGTCATACTTTTTTTTGCCATTTAATTTTTTAATAATAATGTTTTATTTAATTTTAAATGAAATAACAAAATATAAAATAGATGGTAAAATTGTGCTTAAACGAAGCAAAAATTACAATATAATGCTACAGCGTTTTAAAGTGATTCCGATTTATTTTTTTTTGTTTAATTTTCCAATAATTATTTTGACTTTTGTAAATTATTTTTATAATATGAAAACAAATGCCATTAAAGACTCATTTTTGTTTGAGTTTTTGTTCACGATTATTATTTTGATGAATCAGTCTCATTATTTTCTAATCACTTTTATAAATCTTTTTTACGACAAATTTATATTAAAAAGTATCATAAAATTTTTTGGTATAAAATATGCTTTATTTGTAAGACACGAGTCTCTAATAACTAACTAAAAATAATTTAACTTCAAGAATTTAGACAAATATGCCATCTTGGCATTATTGATTTTTAATTTTAGAATATTTTTAAAACTGTTTTTATTAATTTAATTTAATATATTATTTTATAAAACTGAATTTATATTTTAATTAACTTGATTAATTATTTATTTAAAATAAATATATTCTTGAAATTTTATTTAAATTTTGAATATTATTGGAATTTTTACGGTGTTGACAATTCTTATTTTTTCGGAGATAATGACTGATTAAAAAAGACTACAAGTTTTTATTCTTGTTGTCTGTAGCACTCGGGCCAAAAATAAAATCCTTAAAAAATTAAACAATTTCATTAATTAGAATATGTATTGGCTCATGCTTACTGAGCCTGCTTTCCATAAACAAACGTGGTTACAAAGCTAGAAAAGATTTATTCGAAATAACATATTCTGTCCAATAAAGTCATCTCAAAATTCTTAAAGAAATAATAGAACAGTTGATCAAGTTGGAAAAAAATATTTTTTTAAAAACTAAAATGAAGAATTGTGTGAATAAGTTCCAAAGGAAAATTGCCATGACCGGGACTTCTGTGGCAAAAACTTCACAGTACCAACAGTGACTTAAAATTAATTAATTAAAAAGTAATTTGGCAATTCAATACTAGGAGACTCATAAAAATTTCCAGGTTTATAATTTTTTGATAATTCTTTCATAATAAACTCATAGATAAGGTATCGTTTGTAGTACAGATTTTATTGAATCTCCAGACGTATTCATATTCAGTAGGCATATATTAGCTTCATCGAGCTGTAAGAGGTCAAAAATCCTCATGCAACCAGATTGCTCCAAAATATTTATATTTTAAAGAATTTGAATTTGAAAGAAAATTTTAAATTTATCAATTATTAATCATAATAAACCTAAATAAAGCTTTACTAAAAAGTAAAATACCATTACTCAAACAAGCTCATCTATCAAAACGTTTAAAGCTGTGTCAATTTTTGAGGTAAAATAGAAGCAAAGTTGGTTAAGCTTCTTGAAGTTAAGAAGGTTTTTCTTTTTTTTAAATCACCTGTTTGGTAAGGCATTTTACTAAATAATTTTTTAAATATTGTATTAATTCGGCATTAAGGATAAACTGGGATAGACAGCTCTAAATATTAAGAACTCGGATTATTCTTTGTATACTATTTTCACTTCTTCTCTAGCAGTGCATTAATTATGTCTTCACAAATGGTAAGACTTTGTGGTTCTTTGAATCTTGTCGATTTTACCAATCTTTTTTAGAATTTGAATACCATTAACTAATGTTAAACTCTAGATGAGATCTAGCAAGCGTTGTTCAAAGCATTTTTGCTCAAATCAAGTCTAAAATGTTATAATATTACCAATATTTTGAATTTTTACCTTTTTTCTTTTTAATTTTAATCTAATTAAAATAAATTTTTATATATAAAGTTAAAAAATGATTTTAAAGAATTAATAAAACTAGGCCTATGATTTATAGATTAGGGCATTTTAAATAAAAATGATTTGAAATATTAAAACTTTATTTAGTTTATACAACAATTACTTTTTGAACAATAATTGATAAAAAGAACTTAAAATAAGATCAAAATTATCTTTATTTTTACATAAAAATTTCAATTAGAATCAAACTATCAAATTAGTAGTCTCTCCACCAGTTGCTTCAATCTGAGGCATATTTTCTCCTTTGAGCTGATTTTCCTCATTTAGATCGCTCATGTCTTGGTCGTCAGCATTTGCCGAACTAGAAGTCTCTTCTTTGGCAGGCTCGAAAGCTTTGCTTGACGGAATTACCACAACTCCTGACCATACACTTGGACTAGTTGTGATAGCTTTAAAATGTAAGTATTATAATTTCCTCTCAAATAAAATATTTTATATTTACATGAATTTCCTTCAAGTCCAAGGATCTGTCTATATCCTCCATGAGCGAGTACCCGCAATAAAGTTTGTGATGTGTAGCAAACCATGTCTTGTTGCTCAAGGTTCATACTTGTATGAACGCGTACCAGAGCTCCTTCGCATGGATCAATTATGCCTGCCGAGCCAGGCAGAAAAAATCCGGCAGATATAAGCTGGAATATTCTCTTAAATGCCACGACAAGATTTAAAGGTTCTCGCTTCGGATTGCTCAGGACTGCATGGTGTGAGAGCAAGTCAATAATCCAAGGATTCATTGGAGACAGACCATCGAATCGATTTCTGATGTCTTTAAGGATGCGGATAAGCACTTTGATGGTTGAATGAGAGGCATTTTCCTCAAACCATCGAGCATGTTTCACTGAATTTAGACTTAGCTGACAAACTCTTGAGTCCACTTGAAAGATAATTTTATTTCCTTATTTTTGTCTAAAATAATCTTAATTTAATTTTACAGTGGAGATCAGGTTCAAGCTTTCGAATATTTTGTTGCTGAGTGGTTACCAATACTTGAACGGCGACGTCCACAGCTGAGACTGCTATTAAAGCTGGTGATAATATTTCAAATCCACTCTCATTTAAACTTAATTGAAGATCTTAATAAAAACATTAATTTAAAAATTTAATTAACTATTTTGATGAGTTACTGCTAAGTTCTAGCGGATTTGATATCGTTTTACGAAGTTCTTCAAAAACTTTAGCAGCAAGTCTGCTAACAGCTTCCCCTAATTTTAGATAAAATTATTTATTCTCTTAATATTCCTTAATTTAATAAGGCTAATTGAAGTTTAAAAGATCAAATTTTAATAATCAATCTCAAAAATTATTATCAATAAAGCTTTTTAACTCATTTTTATTTTAAACTTTAATGCAGGCACATATTTTTGTGTTGATCAAGCCATTTTGGACCATTACCAAGTTTTAGTTATATAAAAAATTAAGTAACACATTAAAAAATATCCCAGTATTAAATTATAAAATAAAAATGGTTAAAAAGCTTTATTAATAATATTCTTTGAGCTTATTTATTAAAATTTGATCATAAACTACAATTTACCTTTATTTTTTTACTTGTAGGAAGTGTTTTTAAAACCACGCACAAATCGGCAACTAATTTATTGCTCATTAGAATTGTGCTTTTTTTAAATGAACCAACTTGTCTAATTTCGTCAATTGTCTAATAATTAAACATTACAAAAAAATAAACAAGTTAGATTTAATCAAATTTACACAAGCATCAAAATCAGCTGGACTTAGGATTAAGTTATCCAAAATGGTTTGAATTTTGGTAATTAAATTTAATAAGTGTGTTTGCTCATTTGGAGTTGGGGTCAAATCTTGGTTTCGTTTGAGAAGTGCCTAGAAAATTCAATTTAAAAAAGTGAAAATTTTTTAAAAATCAAACAAAGTAATACATCATTTAAGGCTTTTTCTTCAGTCTGGTTAATTGGCTTGACACGTTGAAATGAGCTTTCGGCCTGAATCAAATCAAAACACACATGAGGAATAAATGGTCTGGAAAAAAAATTTTTATGATCTTTAAAACTTAATGAATAGTTTTTTCCAGATACTTAGGCTGATGGCGTTGTTGGAATTGGCGATTTTGCATTGTACCACCACGGCCATAGTTACGTTGGTTTGATCCAAAAGATCGACCACGAATATTCCTATGCCCTTGATAATTACCTCTCATTTTTTTATGATTTTTTTAATAATAATAAATTTTTTTAAAATCTATACTACGATTATGTTGTTTTAGAGAATGACAAATTTAACTTTACATTATTTGTGAAGTGAAAACAAAACTAAAAATATATACTGTTTTTATATCTAATTTTGAATTTTGACCATAAATTGGAGAATAGTCTAAAAATTTTACCAAATATTTGTTTAATACTATGAATATTAATTAAAAATTGATAAAAATTATCCAAGAAAAGACTGTTAAAATTTTAATTTAAATTTGCAATTATTTTTTAAAATAAAATTAATTTTAAATTATTATCACATGAAAAAAGAATATCTTTTTTGAAAATGGCAATTTATAATTTATACATTTTTAATCGAGAAGGTCAATGCATTTATTACAAAGAATGGAATCGTTCAAAGCAATCAGGTTTAAGCCAAGAATTAGAATTCAAGCAAATGTTTGGGCTGATAATTGAAATGAAATCATTTGTTGGCAAAATGTCACCAACAGATCTGTATTATTAAAAATTTTAGATAATATTTTAGTTTTAAAATCATTTTTATTAAGAAAAGATGGCTTTATAGGATTTAAAACCAACAAATATAAATTGAATTATTATGAGACTCCTTCAGGTCTAAAGTTTGTTTTAAATACAGACCTAAATCCTATTGGAAATCCTCGAGAACTTCTACATCAATTATACGAACATGTTCTCTTACCAAGTGTGATTAAAAATGTAAATTCAAATCTTCAGGAACCAATTAAGAGCACTGCGTTTGAAAATAAATTAGACGAATTATTAAAAAATTCTTCCATTTACAAAAATTAGATATTTTTTTGTATTTTATGATTTCTTAAATAAATTTAATTTAATAACTTTTTTTTCAGATAACAAGAAAAAACTAATTGAAAATTATAATATTCAATTATTTTGTTGTATTTATCATTTAGCCCAGTTAATTTGAATTATGTAGATTACCGCCTGGCAAAATTGTAAATGTGGTTGTAGCGTAGTTTTTTAAGAATAAATTTTTAAAAAATTATCTATGAATAAATCTTGTTTAAAATGGTAAAAAATAAAAAAGGTATATTTTAATTGATTAAAATGCAAATTTTACTTTATAAACATTTTTTGACAAAGAAGGCAATTTTCCCCTTAATTTTAATAGAAAATCAGAAATTATTCTTGCACAAAAATCGATATTTTAATCTAAAAATTTCAAATATTCGAAATTCTTTATATTTATCTGTAAAGATTTTTCAATTAATAATTTTTTTCTTTAAAAATAAGAAAAAAATATTTTCCGAAAATTCAATTTCTGCTTAGGATTTAGTTTATTTTTTAAATAAACCATTTCGAATGGATTATTTTAGCCAGATATTAAATTGGCAATTTAATATATGCTAACCAATTAAAAAAAATTTCAAGATTTATTTTATATTTATGATATTTAGAAATTATTTGAGTCTTATATATTTAATAAATTAAATAGTTTTCTATTTTTTTAATTACAATTTATCTGTTTAGCATCTAATCTTTTAAATGCAGGATAATTTCAAATATCTTAACGATTTTTGCGTTTTTTAACAGGCTAACAATTATATAATCACCGTAAGATATAGTTTCTTATCATGTGGATAAATGACTAATTTTGACTAAATTATTTTTCCTAGTAATCTTTAAGTTAGTATCTTAGTTTGTCAAATTGATTGAATTGTCGTCGGCTGTAATAATAATTTAAATATGTAAAAATTCCTTTTCATACTATTGGAATCGTTGCTGCTTTTGTTTTAAAATATTAATTGATATTTTTAATTAAATAAAAATTATGACTAAAAGAGGACAAGAACTGCACATCTCAGGAGCAGATAATGGTTCGTCAAAATATCTTTTTTGTCACTTTAAATTTTTATTTTTAAGCCTTTAAAGTATAATTTTTATTCAAATACTTTGTTTGGAAATTAAAATTTTTAATTTAATTAACTATACTCAAATAGAATTGCTTGTCTAAAATTTGTTGCCAAGTTATTCTTATTTAAATAAATCAAAATTATTAAATATTAAGATAGTATTTTAATATTAATTATTTTAAGTTAATCATGATTAAAATACCATAGTGAACCATAGTGGATCATTACTTTTGCTCTCAATTCAAGTCGATCCATTGCCTTCACCCTTGCTTCTTCCCATGTCATGCTCATTTCGGCGAGCTCTTTCGTGATTGTCGGCACCAATTTTATTGCTGATCGTCCCCCTTTCTTCACCCTTGTGGTGTCGATTGAAGAGCTCTGTTTGGTATTTGTATTCTTTTCATTCTAAGTACATGTCCAAGTCACCGCAGTCTTTCATTCTTGATACATTGCCTCATTAGTTGTGAAATCTTTCTTCTTTGTAGTTAGCTCATAATTCGACAATGTTTCAGGTCAGTTTATAAAGAAATAATAAGAAATATTAATATTAGGCTACCAGTGAGGAAAGTGTTAAGAAAGATAAGAAATAAGAAAGTTCGGTCATCAAAGGAATTCTCCTATCCGAAAATTTTTCATTCCAAAAAAGTGACTCAAATTAAACGAAAAATTATGCTTTTTTTATATTAGAGGCAAGAAAAATACATGTTCGCATAGGGGATAATTTTAAGAGTTTATTCTATTTGTAGCCACTTCTTTATGAGAAAATAATGTATTTTCACATTGGTTTGGGCTTAGCAAATGCTCCTTTTAAGATAAAAAGAAATTATGCGTTTTTTGTCTAATTAATAAATTAAATCCTAAATACCGTATTTCCTCAAATGGAAGTAGGCACGAACAGAAGAAAGTTGCTTGTATTTAATTATTCTTTTATTTGAGTCACATTTTTTGAACGAACTTTCCTATACTTGATGAAATACGGTAACCAGTAGCAATTTGGTTAATTGCTTAAATATCAATTAGATACTAGGTTATCTATCATAAAAGAACACAACATGAGTCACAGAACTAGTCCTAGTGCCCTGAATGAAAGCATGGTATTTCTGGTAACAGACTTGATTCATGATTTTTCGTTTACAAAAGACACAAAGTATTCTTTATCCAAATTTTAATTTCAAGGTTAATCAACAGGCTAGTGCTCATGTCATAAAGACCGATTAAAACTCCATTTATTTAAATAAAATAAATTTTACAAATTAAAAACTGATTGTTTATTTAATTATTTTTATTTTAAAAATTAACATTATAAGAATAAATTTTGATTTAAATACAAGTAAATTTGTTCTGTTTGAGGAAAAAGGGCTTTTTCCCACAAAATTCTCTCCTCACGTGAATTAATTTAAAAAATCGGCACAGAGAAAAGAACTGTTAAGTTCCTTTCTCTATTTTAGCGTTAAAGACAAATAAACGGTCGATATCAATTTATTATTCTAATTGAATATCAGTTAATTTATTTCTAAATTTTAGAAAGATAAAATATATCGATCGACTATAAATATAAATATTTAAATGAGTCATAATTAAGCAACATCAATGCAGACTAATACATGCACATAATGAATTTTTAAATGAGTCGAACAAGAGAGGAATATTTCACAAGAGGAAACAATTTCACAATGCCCACCCTCACTCGATCTAACATCTAAACCTTCAATCTGAAAAGAAAAAATTATTTAAAATTCTCAAATAAATTATTAAAATATTGCCGTGAGATACGGTCCCCATGCTCCAGTCATACCCCTCTCACACATCTAAATTCTTTCTATATATTTTTCGTTTAACATAAATTTTGCTCATAGACCCCTCATCACACACATTACATTCACATAAACACCACACATAGACACACACTCATACATATAAATCTTATTCTAATTTCTCTCCAACCCCTTAATTAATTAAAATGTTTTAAATACATGTCTGATATTGTGCAATTAATTGACCGCTAAAATGTTCTTTTCAAATTGCTCAACATCGAATCCAGAATCAAACAAAACCCTGATGAACAGCACATCGCCCACATTGGCAAACAGCTCCTTGGCCTCAATCAACCTAATCCGAAACATAATGAAAAACGGCGACAAGGAAGACGACGACGACATTCTGCTCAGCGATCACTTGACACTGCCGTCCTCGGTCTCCTCGGACGATAACCTTTTCCCGCTAATATCCAATAACGACATGATCTTGAACGACGATCTTCAAGACGAGGCCCAAGACAGTCCCAAATACAACCCGGATTTTCTCATCAACCAGCCGCTAGGGCACATGCTCGACGTTAACAACATACCTATCAACCTGGGTAACAGCTCGTCAAGCTCGTCCTCCTCGGTCACATCTAACTCGTCTAACAACTCCATTTCTTCATC
This sequence comes from Brachionus rotundiformis, assembly GCA_016802295.1. Classification (NCBI taxonomy): domain Eukaryota; kingdom Metazoa; phylum Rotifera; class Eurotatoria; order Ploima; family Brachionidae; genus Brachionus; species Brachionus rotundiformis. The sequence continues at coordinate 972,202 of JAESIW010000115.1, forward strand.
CATTCTTTCCACTACTTTGTCCTCTCTTTCGAAGGCGGTCAACATGATCAACCAGCTTGACTCGCCGAAAAAAAAACGCAAGAACAACACCATATCGAATTTAATACAGGAAAAGAGCAAGACAGAAAAGCGGCAGCGTTTGGCCGAGTCCAAGCTTGTCGAGAACTCGAAGATATTCGACGTGTCGCCATCGCTGCAGCTTAAAGTGCTGTGCACCGACGACGACTCGGACAGCGAAGAAAACGAGGCTCACATTGGCGACAATTTAACAGACATATACAAAAATTTGACCAAGTCAAACTACTTAAACAACAACAAGAACATAAACAATGTTTTAGAGAACGAGTCCGCTTCGACGAGCCAAGCCGCGGCTTACAACGGCACAGGCATCAAGTTGCCCTGTTCGCTCACAAGTCACGTGATCAACCATTCGAACTCGGATGACATAGACGACGAGGAGGAGGACATTGACGAAGATTATGAAGAGAGTGAGGAAATATTTGACAACAATTTGGAGGAGAATAGCTTTAGTTTGCTGAATGGCAATGGACAAGAAGTCTTTTTGAATAATAAAAAAATTAAATTGAACAATGCTGCTTTGGTCAAGTCAAAAAAGCTTAAAAATCAGGTAAGATGCCAATGCGTTCTTTTTTTTTCAATAAATATAAAAATAAATTTAATTCTAATTTTATTTTTTTGTTTATATGGAAATTTTTTTAGAAAATTTTAAAAACATTAAGTTCGGAAATGGCACCGAAAGTTATGGCTAGAGATTTATTGACTTTTTAAATTTGATAATTAAATGTCACCTTTTTTTACCAAACAGTCTCTAAATGATTTTGTGAATTTTGGAACAAAGTATGTTCCATCAAAACTTAGGCTCTGTAAGAATTCTGCAAGTTTGGAAAACACTATTTTATTCCTTATACGTTCTTTATAGAGAATAGGTTCATATTTTGAATTCTTTGTAACTTTTTAATACTTGTGCGGGTGGGTAGTTAGCCCTACGCGCTTGCAGAAGAGCCGAAGTATAGTTTTCCCTATCAGCTATCCATGAAAAACACTATATCTATTAGAAAATCATTAGGACAATTGTTCTAGAGACTAAGATCACTTGGAACATTTTTGCAGAACGGGTTTTGGACCTTTCCAAAACAAGTTGTCTGAATTTAAAATTTATGTTCGGCTTTTTTGTTGCAAAATTCATAATGTTCAAAATGAAGCATTAGACTCCTTGTGGAGCTTCTGTCCATGTTATTGCCATTTTTGGCGAGCTCTTTGCTGATTGTTGGCTTCCATGTTTCTGCTGGTTGTGCTTTTTACGTTTTCTAAATAAAATAGTAGTCTCGTGCTATCAGACCAAAGACCATATCCTTTTCTGGTATGCTTTACTTATCAAAGCAGATCTCTTCTTTAGGATGAAAAGGGCTCAAAAGTCTCTGTAGCTGAGCGCTTTGTGTGTATGAGGTGCAAGCAAAGGTTAATTAAATTAATTAGGAAGTTAAAAATTAGAAATAATTGAACTTAAATAATATTCTATAAAATTAACCCTTAACTAAGCTGTTTTTCTTTTAGTTAAGGATTTAATTAATTAATCTCTAAAATTTGATTGTAAATAAAAAGATGGTCGGATGCAAATTGGTAAAATTACTAAATGTAAGAACCAGATAAACGTCTCTCAAGAGAGCTGAGTAGTTTTAAAGAAAATGTTTAAAATTTTAATAGTTTCTAGATACAAATTTGAGTCTGAAGAGATGTTAAGGGATAAAACATTCCTAAAGCATACTTAAAGGATTTACAAAAGAGCTTTGAAGACTTAAATAATTAGTAGTTTTACACTATAAAATTATCTATTAAATTAATACTAATTTACTGCAACAATCTAATTCTATCTAAGTTTATTTAAATTAGAAATTTAAAAAAGTGACATTAATAGTATTTATATTTCTGATTACTTTTAAACTAATAAAAGTAAGGTTATTTTATTGAAATTATTATTAATATTCCTCTTCTTGATTTTTAATTTTTTTTCTAATGTAAAAGCTAAGTAGACATGTGTAAACTACCTAGAGAAATAATTTTTTATTATTTTCAAGGTAGTTTAATTAAAAATTAGACATAAATAAGTATTCTTGAAAAAAAATCCAAAAAATCATATAAATTTAGATTAATAATAAAGAAAATTATTTAAAAACCAAAATTTAATATTTAATTTTGAATTAAGGTTAACTTGGTGAGCCAAGATCAAATGGTGGGCACGGTTCAAAGTGACCAAGATGCATCTCAATCAAGAAGCGTGTCTTGTCCGCACAAAGGATGCAACAAGCTCTTTAGAGATAATGCAGCCATGAGAAAACATTTGCACACTCATGGTCCTCGTGTGCATGTATGTGCAGAATGTGGCAAAGCTTTCGTCGAGTCCTCAAAGCTAAAAAGACATCAGCTAGTTCATACCGGTGAAAAACCTTTCCAAGTAAGACCAAAATTCCATTATAAGTTCAAATTTTAAACCAATTTTACCTCTAGTGCCCATTCGAAGGTTGTGGCAAAAAGTTTAGTCTTGATTTCAATCTACGTACTCACATTAGGATACATACCGGTGATCGACCGTTTGTATGCTCATTCAATGGCTGCAATAAACGTTTCGCCCAAAGCACCAATTTAAAATCTCATTTGCTAACACATGCTAAAATAAAGTAAGATAACAGTAATCTTAATAACAGATAGATCCTAATATGCTCACAAAAATAAGAAACATAAGTTTTTAAAATTATAGAAAAAAAATTTATTAAATAATTTTGAATGTGAGCAAATTGGATATATTAAATCCAACCAATTTCAACAAAATTTAATTAATCTTGACCATTTGCCTAGAAATTCATCGAATTCATCAATTGGCATTGAGGATCAATACTGAGGCCATTCATTCCCGCATCAAGTGGCTTTTATTGTACAAAATTCTAATATTATTCAAGACAATTTTTTGGACAGTGTTTTTTAAATGGATAAGCTGTAGAAATCAACTAACACTAATTAAAACTTATTGTACCATACAACCTAAGCACTTAAATCACTTAAAAATACTTAAAATTAAAGTGTAAACCCCAGTGGTGAATTTTCTAGTTTTTTTTTTTAAATTTTTTTCGTTTTTTTTTTGATCGATGTTTTAAAAAATTGTAAATTTTTTTTATATTTTAATTTTGGTTCTAAAACTGTTAAGTTTAAAACAATACGTAGTTATGATTTAAATAAAATTTTAAATTAAATTAAATTTGGACAGCAACTTGGTAAACATTTAGCTTTTCGAATCGATGTTTTAAATGTTGACTTATCAAAGTTAAATATACCATATTTATTTCGATCGGACTGTACCAAGTATGTATTTACCAAGTGAACAAGTCCGTTAAGTCTACGATCAAAAATAATCTGGCTAAATTTACTCGCTAATTTCATATTAATAAATTTTGTCATTTGTTTTTATTTGCCTTTTTGAAAATAAAGAGCTTAGGTATTTTGATTTTCTCTTTGATCAAGTAAAACATTTAAGTATTATCAACAATAAATAAATTCAAACAAATAATTTAAATCTTTTGATTTATGATCATTTAGAATATAAATAAACTAGAATAATAATAATAATATAAGTTACAGCAAGCTAGCTAGACTTGCGAAAATGGGAAACAGTATGATCCCATCTATGGTAACTGTGGTATGTACTGTGTTTAGAGCACTGCCACTTCCCTAGCTCTGCCTTCATCACACAGAAGATTGTTATTCGTTAGGTTACCATTCACTCGTATCGATTCTACCGAGCCTCAGGACGTCGTCCATGGTAGGTTTCTCCTTAGGTCTGTATTTATCCAGTCTGTTCTTGAATTGGTTGACGGATATGGATTGAACGATCTCTTGAGATAGGGCGTTTCATAGCATACGATGGCATAGTCACTCTATAAGTGAAAAATTGCTCTCTCAGCTAACTGTTGGCTGGGAGTGGTCGGACAAAGCTCTGCTGATTGGAGCTTCTTGTTCTACCGTTGACTTTGACAGATAGATAAAGTTTTTTATCCCATTACTTGTTTTAAAACATTATTTAGCAATTTTTTAAAACTTCAGTATGCTTGCTAAAGGTTTGCCAATTTGATACAATCCTAAGATCCTAAAATAACAGTCTTACTTCACAATTAAAAGAGTGAAATCATTCAATAATTTAATAGAATATTTTTATCTTAAAGTATTTTTTTCAAATAGACACAAATGACAGGTTAAGCTAAAAAGTGGCTACTATTTGGTTTTTTAATATAATTTACTGCTTTAACACTAGAAGCACCAGCACCAAAAAAATAAAATACCACTAAGTATAGGTTGTAAGTAAAAGATCATATATTTATCAGATGATTGAAAGAACCTTCATTGTAGGTAATCAAAGTTCCCAAAATAAGTCAAAATGATTTCTCTGATACTTCTAGTGTTAATTAGATTGCCAAGATAATACCCATTTATTATTTATCAAACTAAACATTCCACATCTAAAAATGCTTTATTTCCATGTCATATACATTTCAGTGGGCATTTTTGTGATTTTTAGTCTCCAACTCACTGCTGATCCTAAAACCCTCTGTCGCCCCTGAAGTATCCATTATGGCTTTGTCTGGTATACCTGTTCCTTAATTAGCAAGCCCGATTGCTTGACAAATTGAGTGCGTAGGTGAATTCACAAACTTTTTTAGCATCATAAATGCAAAAAATTAAGCTTGTAAGTACTTTTTTTTTAATTTTGAAAACAAATGATTAATAAATAAATAATTTTTTTCAATCTTTTTTTTCAAATTGTTTTGTCTGTCCTGTTGTAACGTTTGAAAAGATTTCTACTTTTATAAACTTTTCGATATATTAGGAACAAGAAGAGTGCATGTTTTACATTAGAAATGATTCATTAGTCTTCTTTAAAAAGACAAATTTAATAAGGTGCCAACTCCAGAGCAAGGTATTTGAATAACTTTAAAACTGAACTGACCAAATAATTGGTTATTATTTAGAAAATGTTTTTTTGTAAATAAATTATTTAACATTTTAATTGTAAAAATTAACAATATATATCAATTTTATTAGATAATTTCTAAAAAATATTTTTTAAAAAATCTCATTGCTTAAATCATTGAGACATTTTTGAAATTAAGACATCTTTAAATTAGAACTTCTAAGATTATCGAATATACAAAGAATGATTTTTGTATATTTGATTTGGACAATAATTTACTAAAGTTGGACTTGTTTGGCAATCTAAGTTCATTTATAAATAAATATTTAGATAATTCCTAGCAACTGATAACATTAAAGTTTAGTAAGAAAATAAAAAACTATTTTACATTAAAATTTTTCTTAAATATTAATTCAAGAAAAAACTTATCAAAATTGAATAATTAGAAAATTCTTGACTCAAATATCTATATAAAAAAATTATCTACTATCATGCGATTTATATAGTTTTCGCTTTTGGTTTGAATTTCATTATTTTCATTTAAAATTGAAATTTAAAATTAAAATGCTTAAATTTTCAAATTTTTTTAAACGGAAACAAAATAATGATGAACCAAAAAGGATTATTTATATTAACAATAACCAAACCAGGAAAGCAAAATTTTGCAGCAACGCAATCAGGTATTTAAATACAGAATGACTAATAGGTGTTTCTAACACATTTTTCAATTATAAGTACCAGCAAATATAACTTATTTTCATTCTTACCAAAATTTTTAATTGAACAATTTTTGAAATACTCAAACATATTTTTTGTATTTATGTCTTTAGTCCAAGTAAAACTTTCCAAATAATTATCTTAGTTTTGTTTACTTACTTTTCTATTTTCCGAATGAAGCAAGTTCCCTCAGTATCACCAACAGGTATCTTTTATCACTTTAAAATCAACCGGTATTATAATTGGTATAGGAAGGTACACTACTCTGGTTCCATTGTTGATTATACTCGCCATATCGGCAATAAAGGAAATAATTGAAGATATCGTAAAATGTCTTAAACCTTTTTTTTCATTTTATTTTAAATAATTTTCTAGAAACGCACAAAATCTGACCATATGACAAATAATAGAAAAACATGTGGTAAATGCCAAATTCATGAACATGATTTAAATTGTTAAATTTTAAATTAAAAGTTCTAAATGACTCAAATTGGGAAGAAGTCCGCTGGAGACATGTAAAAGTAGGTGACATTGTCAAAGTAACTTCTGAAGAATTGTTTCCAGCCGATTTACTATTTTTGTCATCCAGGTAACTTATTTCAAAATAACTTAAAGTTAGTTAATTATTTTCAAGTGAGTCAAACTCAATATGCTTTATTCAGACATCAAACCTTGACGGAGAAACAAATCTAAAAATTCGCCAAGTACCAATCTTTTTGTTATGATTAAATTTAATTAATTTTTTTTAATTAGAGTCTTAAACAAACATCTGAAATGAAAACTGTACCTGATTTGAAAAAATTTGTAGCAGAAATTGAATACGAATTGCCAAATCAACACTTGTATGAGTTTAGTGGTAATCTGACCCTAGAAAATGAGCGTCCCATGCCAATCAATCCTGACCAGATTCTGCTACGAGGATCACAATTGCGCAATACGCGCTGGATCTATGGAGTTGTATTGTATACCGGACACGAAACTAAACTGATGAAAAATTCAAATTCTCCTCCTTTAAAGAGATCCCAGATTGAAAAAATGACCAACGACCAGGTTTACTATCTTTCCTCAAATCTGAAATAAATCCAAATTACTAAATATAAATTTAAAAAGATCTTATTTTTATTCATAATACTAATTGTTCTAAGTCTCATTAGTACTATAATTTGCAGCTTGTGGATAAGTGAAAAGGGAAATTTACATTGGTACATTGGGTTCGGAGAAGAAGGTTGGAAGAAATGCATTCTTGGCTTAAATTAAAATTTTAAAATTTATAAATTTAGATTTTCAGTCCGATAATTTTGCATTTAATTTCATGACATTTCTTCTATTATACAATAATTTGATACCAATAAGTTTGCCTGTTACACTCGAGTTTGTGAGGTTTTGTCAGGCTTTTTTCATCGGCTGGGACGAGGAAATGTTTGATAGTGAGAATAATTTTAGCTCAGTGGCCAGAACATCGAATTTAAATGAAGAATTGGGAAATGTTAAATACATTTTTACAGATAAAACTGGAACTTTGACCAAAAATATGATGCAATTAAAGCGATGCTCGATAGCTGGCGTTTTGTATGGCTCAATAGAAGACAATCAATTTAATTCATCAGAATTAATTAGAAATTTAATTTATAGTGTAAAATTTTTAATTTTTTTCAAACCTTTTTTTTTTAGTTTAAAACTTTTTAATTGTAGCCTACAAAACATATTATTAATGAGTTTTTGACTTTGCTAGTATCATGTCACACTGTTATACCTGAACTTAAGCCAGAAACTAACGAAATTCTTTACCAAGCTTCATCACCTGGTTCTAGTTTAATTAAATAGATTTAACTTTTAATTATTAAAATTTAGATGAAAGCGCTTTCGTTGTTGAAGCAAAAAATATGGGAATAATATTCCATACTCGTCTTCCAGATCGAGTCAAAGTCAAATTTGTAAATAAAATGATCATTTAAATTAATTTATTCTAAAATAATTTTTTGTTTAGTTAGATAATGAAAAAGAATATGAAATTTTAAATATTATAGAGTTTAATAGGTATTTTGAAAGTATTCTTAAATTTTTAATCTCTTAATTGATAAATTTTAAGTGTGAGAAAAAGGATGACTGTGATTATACGAGATCCAGTTGATAATAAGATAAAACTTTATTGTAAAGGGGCCGTAAATATCTAAAAATAAAATTTAAATAAATATTTTAAATTTTGCTAAAGGACAATGTAATATTGCCTCGTCTTTCCATTGATGCCCAGGGTTTTAAAACGGCAACATTAGCTCATTTGGAAGAATTTGCTAAAGAGGGCTTAAGAACTTTGGTCTTGGGCTACAAAGAAATCGATCCTATTTCTTATCAGGTATTAATTTTTATCTGAGGATCAAATATTGATATCTAGTTATAAAATTACAAGGAATGGAATGAAAAGTTTATGGAAGCTGCTACGAGTATTCTTGATAGAGGGCAAAAAATTCAGGATGTCGCTGAGCTGATTGAAAAAGATTTGTTTCTGCTTGGTGCCACAGCAATCGAAGACAAGCTCCAAGATGTAACTAATATTTGGACCAAAATTGTCATCAAATACTTATTTTTTTAAGGGAGTCCCCGAAACATTAGTTAAGCTAAAAAATGCTGATATTAAAATATGGGTCCTAACAGGCGACAAACTAGAGACCGCGGTCAATATTGGATTTAGTTGTCGGCTATTAAGTGAAGAAATAACTCTAGTTTATTTGAATGAAAAAGAAGTATATTTTACTTCAAAAGCTTTTTTTTTTAATTATTTTTTGACAAGAAATTGGAAGAAACTTTGATAGATTGGACATCAATGCTGGACACAATTGATGTTGTTCAAAAATATGGCTTGATTATTGAGGGAAGCATGTTACAATATTTGTTGAGGAAAGATCTAAAAGAAAAATTCTTAAAACTTGCTACCTCATCTACGGTAGTTATCTGTTGCCGGGCTACGCCTAAAAATAAGGCTCAAATTGTTGAAATGATAAAGAATAAGACCAAGAAAGTGACTTTGGCTATCGGAGATGGCGCAAATGATGTGAGTATGATCCAAGCAGCTCATGTGGGCGTTGGTGTCTATGGTCGTGAGGGAACTCAAGCTCTGTCGGCATCTGACTACGCAATCGGACAGGTAACTTTTTAAAAAATTATTCAGGTCTGGTCAATTTTCGATTATGTATAAACTTTTTTGAAAAATAAAAATATCTATTAACTAGTTAAAACTATTTGTCTAAACTTTAAACGTATCCTATAATTGATCAGACACTTAAATTATTAATATTTTTGATGACTTAATAGAATAAAAATTTTAGTTTAGATTTTTATCCAGACTTTTACTTGTTCACGGAAGTTGGAGTTATAATCGTATTAGCAAAGTTATATTGTATTCATTTTATAAGAATATTTGTCTTTATTTAATCGAGTTGTGGTTTGCCTTTTTTAATGCCTTTTCAGGTCAAATTTTGTTTGAAAGATGGATCATTAGTTTGTATAATGTGGTAGGGTTTAAAAATTATTAATTGTTTCAAAGAAATAATTTGAAAAAAGCTATTTACAGCTGCTCCTCCTTTGGCACTGGGTTTATTTGACATGCCGACCAAAGCGACCACCATGCTCGACTTTCCTGAGCTTTATAAAATAACTGTTCATAATGCCGGTTTTGATATGAAAGTTAGTTAAATGATTTTTATCAGAAATCAAGAATTTTTTTATCTATAAAGGGTTTTTGGTCTTATTTTCTAAACTCGGTTTTTCATTCAGCTGTTTTGTTTTTTTTATCGTTTGGAATGCTTTTTAATGGTAAAAACATTATTTTTGATAAAAATCAATCAGCTTTTTCTCTATTATAATTTCAGTCTAAGTTATTTTGAGGAATTTTAATTTTTTTAATTATTAGAAATAGCTTTTCCAGATGGAAAAATAGGGGATTACATTTTTTTGGGAAATTATGTTTATACGGTATTTTTATTGTAAAGGATCAAACTTTTTTAAAGATTAGAAAAATTTTAGTATTGTGTAATTACTGTATGTCTAAAAGCTGGTTTGGAGACCGATTCCTGGACAATTGTAGGTTTTGAAAAATTTAAGCAAATACTAATGATTTAAAAGATAACTCATTTGTCAATTTGGGGTTCGATTGGATTCTGGTTTGTTTTTCTGGCCGCCTATAGCCATGTATGGCCGACTTTTGACATTGCACCCGAAATGGTCGGAATGGTAATAGTATTTGTATATTTTCTGATTAAGGGTTAATTAAAATCATCAAAGGATCGATATGTTTTCAAAGGAGCATTATTCTGGTCTGGAATATTGCTAGTACCTATAGCAACATTAATACCTGATATGGTCTATAAATTGTAGAACTAAAAAATTCAAATTATTTTTTTTAATTTTGTTTTAATTAAGAATAAAAAGAACATTTTATAAAACACTTTTGCAAGAAATTCAAGAAAAAGAGTAAATATGCTAAATTTGATTTTTTATCATATTTTGATTTTTTTTTGTCAGGTCTAACAAGACAAAATTCAGCTTTAGAGATTTGTTGTCCAGATCAAGTTTCATGCGAACCAAGTCAATATTGTTGAACAAATTCAAGATCACCAAAATTACACCTAGAACTTCTGAGACTTATCGTAATTATCATTTAATTCAATTTGAGATCTTAATATTCAAAATAATGAATTTAAAAAGGGGGTTTTGCTTTTTCTCAGGAAGAAAATGGATCAGTACCACAAACCCATTTTACAGGAAGACGATTTTTTTGAATTTTTATCTAGTCAATTTTTTATTCGAATAAAATAAATAGTAAAAATAGGAAATTATGAATTACTTTTTATATTTTTTTTGTAAATTGATAGCTACCATCCGCTGTAGCTTATATTTTTATTATTACTAATATATAACTATTAATAAAATAGTATGATAAAATTGTATTTTAAAGTTTATTATAAATAGTCTAAGAACTTGGTAATAATTAAGACGAAGCTTGGAACCAAAAGGCATATAATTAATACGATCATTTTTTAAAGCTGATTATTTATCTGATTTAAAACAAAAAATTTCAATGTTCCAAATGGTAATAGTAATCACTTAAAAAAATTGTTAATCATTTTTAGCCAGAATTAATCTGGTACCAAACGATTTAGAGACCTCGTAAGCTCCATAAGCTTCGTGGATATGAGCTAGGTTAATGATTAGTGGAGCTGATTTGAAGATTTCCAAAGTAATGGAACAAAATTGATTTCTCTTGGTGATTTGGTTTGGGATGGTTTGAGATTCTGAGTGGAGTTCCACAATTGCTATCAATTATGTTGATAAATCATAAACGATCCATCAGACTGTATCAAAAAGATGGAGATTCTGATGAAACAAAAATCTTAGCCATTCTTAATAGATTAAGCGAAAGAATGTGGAAAGGATTTGTGAATTAAAAAGTGGTAGATACTTTGGTAGATTGAATGTGAATGAGCGTCAGTCTGGCACAAAAATTAGTGGTTCCATTTAGGAATAGGCTACATCACTACTTTATTAAAGAGCAGTGATGAGCTAAGGCGTTCTTGTTTGGATTTCTTGGTTTAGAAGACCCTTCAAAATTTTTATTTAAAGATTATTTTATTTATCTCTTAAGAGATAATGAAAAAATTTAGCTTTGTTCAAATTTTTATTGAAGTGTTTAGACAGAAAAATACCAAAAATACTAAAAATTGGTAAATAACTTCTAAACTCATAGTTAAAATTGATCTAAATGTAATGCTACATATAATTTTAATTCTTTTTTGATCTCTAAATGAAAAAATAGATAAAATTTACTTAAAATAAATCTCTAAAGCATTTTTTAACCAGGGTTAAAAGGTGAAGAGGTCTATTCTGAAAGTAAGCTTTATTTCAAAAAGATAATTCTGTTCTTATAAATGACAGTGATCATAAATCATATAAAAATAAAATTTCAAGTATCTTATAATATTCAAAAAATTAAAGAATATTTATTATTATTCGAAAAAAATTCTAAAAATACTTTTAATTTTCTTCAACCAAAAAACTTGTTTTTATAGATTTTTTTCTTTATATTTGATAACAAATGTGCTTTTTGATTTTTTAAAAAACTTTATTTACATCATTAAATTATAAATTGTGCATTCAAATTATTATAATACATTTATATTATATACATATTGACTAAGCGCATATTCATAAAGAAATTTCCATATCTAAAATCTCCAATTTAAAATGTCATCTGGTTACGTAAACCCTTCTAGTGGTGGTTCTGGTCCTAACCAATCTGGCTCTACAAATCTGAATTCAGATAATCAAATGGAAGGAGTAACATCGTCAGATGACAATACATTAATGTACCAAAATCAAGGCATACAGCAGGTTAATCGATATTCGATCGAACATCCTCAAGGTAAAAACTTTATAATCAATTAAAAATTAAAAAAATTTAATAAAATAATTTTAGACAATCGCTTGCCATCAATTGATTATGTGGAACCAGCTTTCTGGTGCACTATATCTTATTATGAGCTTAATCAGCATGTTGGAGAGTCGTTCCATGCTTCTCAACCTTATGTTAACGTGGATGGATTTGTGGACCCATCGAGTCCAAGTCGTTTTTGCCTAGGAGTTTTGACCAATATTAATAGAACTTATGAAAGTGAACAATGCAGAAAATTAATAGGCCGAGGTGTCCGATTGTACTACATTGGTGGTGAAGTATATGCAGAGTGTTTGAGTGAAAGTCCAATATTTGTCCAGAGCCCTAACTGCAATACTATGAACGGATGGCATCCTGCCACAGTTTGTAAGTTGCCACCTGGATGCAATTTAAAAATATTTTCACATCATGAATTTGCTAATATTTTGGCACGCACTGTACCAGAGGGATACAATGCTGTTTTTCAATTGACCAAGATGTGCTCAATTCGAATCAGCTTTGTCAAAGGCTGGGGAAATGACTACAGAAGACAGGCAATTACCAGCACACCATGTTGGATTGAGGTGCGCCTAAACGGACCGTTCCAATGGCTGGATCGAATTTGGCCACAAATGAATGGTCCTGGCTCGTTATCAAGCTAGTTTGGTACACAAAATTCAAATTTGTAGATAAATTTTATTTAAGATTCTATTTAAAAATCAAAAGATACTCTTTTGTTTTTATTATTGTTTTTGAATTTCTTTTATTAGAAATGTTGTTTTCTGTAAAAGATTTTAGATGAAGATTTAAATAAATTTTTGAAATTTAGATTTTTTTTATAATCGAAAATTAATTAAAAAAATTAAAAAAAAGATCTTTTGAGTGATTTTTGGTTCAGATTATAGACTTTATTTCAATCATATTTTGTTAAATAATTTTTTGATATTTTTCAATAACCATCTTAAAAGTATAAAATTTAAAGTTTGAAGCAAATAGTTTCAATGAAATAAAAAACAATATTTTAGAAAAGAATGGTCTTAATTAATTTCAAAATACAATTTTTATTAAATGTTAAATTAACAAATGACCCATTATCTAGATCATTAGAACAGGGTCTTTCAGCGTTTTTTATGCAATTGTATAAAAATTTTCCAAGAAATCTTCCCTGTAAAGTAAATAAAGCAATTTTACTCCAATTCCAAAAAGATTGGGCGAGAAGGTTCTCTGAATGTGCATTAATATCCAAATCAATCGAAAACTTCAAGGCGACTTTAGAAACACCACAGTGTCACAAAGCAGTGATGGGCTAAGACTTCACTTTACTTGACTTCAGTTTAAAAAAGCCTTTCAAAAACTGAATAATTTTCTAATTTTTCGACTAAATTGGTTTAAATTTTTTTTCTCTTTTATTCAGATCAAAATGTAGAAAATCAATTTCTCTATAAGATGGTATGTCGTATTATGAAGCTTTATATGTTTTTCGATTACTTTTAGAAACTCGAGTGAGACCAACTTTTGAGTGGGTCGCTTAACTTCAGACCCCCTATTCCAAAAATTTTTTGAGGTTTTCATATATGGAGAATCCAAAAATGAGTTCCATTTTATTAGATTAAAATAGTGTGGAAGATTTGCACTGCGCTCAATAACAAAAATAAGTAATGACAATCAGGCTTGAGAATATATGCTACTTGGAAGACATTAATGGTAGCAAAGTGGACAGAAATTTAGTTTAATAAACATTTTGTCTAACAGCTTGTCTTTTTCACTATGAGGACAGATAATAAAATACAATATAAAAATTATTTATTAAAAATTTGTGCTATGGCTGCTTGTTGACGATGAGGACCTCTTAACAAAAAAAATTGAAAATATCATATAATGAATTCTAACTTTTTAAAATGAAAATAATTGTTTTAATATCATTCTAAGAAGTTGACCAGGCAGCTGGTGCATATTCATGATTTAGACTTACAAATAGGCAAAATAAAGTGAAATGAAAATCTCGATGCGTCAGCACATGCTATTCTTGACTGGCCAGTGCGGTTGCTTTGTTTGTCTTGGTGTATATGGGTCAAGAACTTCAAGTAATTGGAAAAAGGAACTATACAATTAATAATTTAGTTAAGCAATTGGTAATAATTTTTTCCAAATTAGAAATTTAATTTTTTAGATTTTTGCAAATTTTCTTAATAAATTAAAATATCAAAATTTGTAGTTAACTATGAATCAATAAATATTTTTAGATTTTGGTTACATTTAAAATATTGAAAAGAATTGGTGTAAATCTTACCACAATTATTATTTTAAAATATTAAATTTTCCGTTTATTTTAACTAAAAATTATTATTAGCAGTATGTTTTTTATATACTTAAATAAAAAAAATCTAATGGATTTTATCTACACAGATTTTTGATTTGCGCGAGAAAAATTTATCAACATTTTTTTAAATAAGAAAACGAATTTTTTTTAGAAGTCTTTTATTTAGCTTCGATAATCTACGAATTTTCTTATAAAAATTCAGTAATTACAATGTTCAATTATAAATTTTTATTATCTTATCATTTATGTTTAACTATTTGGATATTAACAAAAATCCATCATTCTTATGGATTATGGATTCATTATTAAATAATTTATAAGTGTATATTCAATAATTAAAAATTTCAAAATTTAATTTTTTCTTTGGAAAAGACCAAAACAAGGTCTTTTTCCAAGTCGTATACTAATTAATATGCATCATTTAAAATTTCAAAGTATTTCAAATTTAGATAACTCAGGAAAAATTTTGATCCATTTTTGATATTTAATGTTAATTTAATATGGTCAAAATAATATTTGGCAAAAACTGGCAATGGTTTCAAGACGTGGCTTCATCTTGCGATATAACTGATAAAAATGTGGACATTGTCTATAGAATTGATGCAAATCCCTGCTTTTATGGCTCTTGCAAGTAATTTTGCCAAAACTGAACTTAAAAGTATTCCCCGAAACAACTTTAGCTTTGAATAATTGACTTTTAGATCTAATTGCTCCACAAATCCTTATTGTTTGAATGGCTTTGGTGAAAGGAAGCTTTATAATCTATTGCAAAAAGAACCAACTTCGCCTATTGAGAAAAATTCGTATTTTAGAAGACCAGAAGAGTCTGTGGGTCTGGTCAATCTTGGCGCCACATGTTACATAAACGCCTATCTTCAAGTAAATTAAAACACTGGTCATTATGAAGAACTTTCTATTTGTTTGAAGGTTTGGTTCAATAATTATTTCTTTAGAGAAAGTATTCTTGGTCTCAAGCTAAAAAAAATCGAGCTTGATGACACCTATGTAGAAGATAATTTAGCCAATAGATCAAACAAAATTCCTGAACTTGGTCTAAAATCGAACGAATGTCTGGCAAGCAATTTACAAATGGTTTTTACTCTAATGAACGAAACAGTCCGCAAATCGATAGATCCTTCTTTTTTCGTCAAAGCTTTGGGTTTGGATGAAAATATTCAACAAGTAAGCAACTAATTTTTTTACAAAACTATGTTGTTTTTGTTTATGCTATACATTATATAAGAAAAATAATTTTTCAAATTTAGACTAGCGGATCCCAAGAATACTCTTCACTCTTCCAGTCTGTAAATGATTCTGCATTCTCTTTCATTCATTAGTGTTGCCTTTAGTACAATTTTATTTAGCTTAAGTTTTGTTTTCTTACTGTACTTGGTTAAGTACCATACTGGTTCTAGTCTAGCAAATAAACCTTTTTATCTTGAAAGTCTAATCTTAATGCACTTACCATCTTTATGTGTTCCAATTTATGCATTTACGATGATTACCAAGAATGAAAATCCCTTATTCGATTTGGTGCCCAAGATTGTGATCAGATAATAACCTGATGCAGATAGCTTCATTATTAGAGAATGATCTTATAATTTATGGATAAATCCTACCAAGAAACTTTTACAGATAGAATTATGAACAGCTTTTTAAATCCTATCTTTAATCTGGCTAACTTTTATTATTCGTAAAATTGAATTTCACAGTTTTAAACTGAAAAATGTTTTTTGCCAGAATAGGATGATTGAATTTCAAAAATTCTATTTTTACCAGAGATAAAAAATTTCTGATGCAAAGATCAGACTTTTTGCCATCGAAAAATTCAATGGCTTTAGCGAATAGTAGTAGCCAAGCCCTGTTATGGACTTTTTTGTTAAAGTAATATCAGAAAGTACCACTAATATTGGAGAATTTAAATCAATTAAGATATTACTTGGTGATATAGATAGAAAATAGTCTTGTTTATGAGGTTTTTCAACTTAACTTGGATTTCATAGGCCAGGTATTTTAGTTGGGTATCTTATCTTTGAGAAGATTGATTTCTGTATTATAAAGAAATAGAATTTTTTTAATAATTAATTTTTTGAATCCTTTTTTAATGCTAAAATAAGCTTGTAATTTATTAAGTGTATACACTAATAGTTGTTGTTCGATTAAGTTTTAAGCTCTGACAAGCTTGCCAAATAATTTTTGGTTTATTTATCTAAACAAGTCTTTTAATTAAGTAAATAAAAAATTTAAATTGTTTAGAGATGAGACTCAAAAATTAGTCACAAAAATGATATCGCCAAAAAGTTTATATTTTTTTTCTACATCGTAAATAATATTGTATTTTGTAAAATTTTAATTCCAAATTATCTACTTAAGCTATCTTAATAAGCATTTTTTAAAATTATTAATTTTTGATTAATTAACTTTCTGATGTCGTTGAAAATTTTAAATTTCCAATTCTTTGGCAATAATAGCAATAATAATTGGCAATAAATTAAATAATGATTTAATGAGTATTTTATTTTCTGAATAAAGGATGCACAAGAATTTAGTCAGCTCTTTTTATCAATGATACAAAGTATTCTAGGATCAACAACCTGTGGGTTAAATGGATCCGAACATGAAATAGAGGACCTGGCATCTTTCCGCTCAAGTCCAAACTCAAATTTAATACACGACCTGTTCCAAGGTGAATACCAATACGTTACAGAGCATGTATTTTTGTTTCTTTTTTTGTTTTATCATACCTCTAAAATTAATTTACTTCCACTTATTTCCAGATGTAACAATTGTAAACTCCAGTCAGTACGAAATTCCAACTTTTTTGAGCTTACTTTGAACATCCAAAACTCCCAAACCATCAGAGACTGCATCGATGAGCTCCTTGATGAAGAACTGATGCAAGGCGATAACCAATATTTTTGCGATAACTGCAAGCACAAAACAGATGCCAAAAGAAGAACACAGATTTCCAATCTTCCTCCCATTTTAAATCTACAATTGCTACGCTTTGTCTATGACCGTAATTCCGGCTTGAAAAAAAAGCTCTCAAACAAAGTGAAATTTTTTGATACCCTGGACTTGAGCTCACTTGTTGGAGATAAAAAAGCCTCCGCTTACCATTTAGGTGCAATTTTGATGCATGTTGGCAAAACAGCCTACAGTGGTCATTACACAGCTCAGATCAAAAAATTTCAAACTAATGAATGGTTTAATTTCAATGACGAAACGATTACAAAGATAAAGAAAAAAAATCTGCTTGGTCAACCGACCGAAGATGGTTTCGAGACTGTGGAAAAATCAGACAAGTCCGATTCAAATGATAAAAAAGGATTTTCAAGCCACAATGCCTACTTATTAGTCTATTACAGATCTGACTTACTCGACAAGCTTCCCAAAGAGAGTCCAGTGCGCACGTCCAACCAATCCGAAATAGTCCAAATAGACAATCAACTGCTCGAAAATTGGTTCAATAATTTAAACTCGGACACAATTGACCAAAAAGAAATTCAAAACACAGAGCGTAATTTAATACATTCAATTTATGAAAACCTTTGGATAAATAAAAACCAGAAAAAGACAAAACCAACTGCAGAGGAAGGTCCTGTGACTGAAAAAGACCAGTACTATTTCATACCTGTTGATTTTTTTCGCAAATTAATTTCAGGTGAATTTACTCAAATTTTAAACGAAGCAAACAATGTGACCCAAAAGCACATGTGCGCTCATAATCGTCTAAATCCATTGGTAATCAATAGGTTCAAATTGGTATCACAAAAGGGCTTGGACATATTTTGTGAAAAAAATTCAGTCAAATTAAATGACATTGGTGCTCTTGAAGCTTTTAATAATTTGACCACTAGGTGCTGGCCGTGTGTATTTAACTGCTTTGATTACTTAAAATTTAAAGAAGATATAAAGCATGATATGAAAAAAGTGCGCCAAATGTTAAAATATGAGTATGATGAACAAAAGGTGGTCAAAAGTGACCAAGATGTAATATTTATAGACAAAGGCGATTATCAAGATAACAAGGAGAATAGAAATGTGTCCGACACTTGGTATTGGGTTGGAAAAGAAAGTCTCAAACAGTGGCAAAATTTAGCTATTAAAAAATTGGAATCACAGCTTCCTTCAGCCAAATTTGCCGAGTCGTCTGAAACTAAGCCAGACATAATCGAAGAGCCAAATGGACACGAAGACAACGATGTCCAGGAATTGACTTCTTTTCCACAAAGCTCGAATAGTGTACTCAATGTAAATGCAAGTAATTCTTTGAAATTCTTCAATGAAGATGTCATTTGTCCACATAATAATTTGGCTCCAGGACCAAACAAACGCCTAGTCTGTACCGAGTTATGGAATCAAATATTCTTTAGGTACTTTTTCAAACAAGATACGGCTGAAAATTTAGACCAACTAAATGTGGAACCTCGATCGACATCTAATTCAGATGATAACAGAAACTCGATATTTACAAACCAAAGCCACGAATGTAAAATTTGTACGGTATGTTTTTTTAAACTTAGCTTTGTTATTTTTCATTCTTAAGCATATCCTTCTTTTAGAAAATTATGTAAAAATTTTTCCTACAAATTAATGGTAAATTATTTGGAAAAAAATTTAATAGATAAATTAATTCAATAAATGTAAATTCTTATTTAAAAAATTTTATCTGCATTTTAAAAGAAAATTTTAATTAAAATAATTTAAATTTTTAAAACTAGAAGCACTACACAGGTCAAAATGACCAAGGAAAAAAGTTAATGTTTTTACTTTATTGGTTCTTTCATTTGATTCTATAAATTTAAGTGTTGATTTAACAAAAATCGTTGGAGAATTATCTATTAATTTTATCATTTTCAGCATATTTTTCTAGTCCGACCAGAAAAAGGTTTCTTAGAATTACTGGCCCAATAGCTTATCTTTTTTTTCCCAATACAACACCCAAAAAATTCATTATGATGTAACAGATTTGCATCCAAATCCTGGTCTTCAAATGGACGCTTGGCACAAACATCATCAAAGTCAACTGCAAACGCTTCTTTTGATACATTATCTTCAATTTGTTGTAAACTAAAACTTTTTTGACTTTGGTTCTCTTTTAAACTGTTCTCCCTCAGGTCATCTTTGGTCTTTCGCCATTTCTCAATTCTTTAGGTGTCCAAAATAAATTCAACTACCGTCTTCTGCCTAAAATGCTGATTAGTTCGGTTCTTGATCTTTAGTACAGCTCCTTACTTTCGGATAAAAGATTCGCTAAATTTTTGTTTGGCAATTAAATTGTTTTAGAATGCTTCGATTTTTTGAATATCGCTGTCAGTCATTCCCCAACATTCAAATTCATAAAGTAGAACAGATTTACCAAGGCTACTATAGAGATGTAACTTTATCTTCAGTCTAAAAGATGATAATTTCCACATATTCCTTAATTTAAAGAAGCAGTTCAGGCCTTCTTGGGAGCTCTATTATTGTTAATTAGGATTTCTAGATATATAAAGCTGTAGACACGCTAGACGGACTTAAGAATTTCGTCTTCAACAGATTCAAGATTCTCAATCCGGCACAGGGACATTTCCGAATGAATGTCAGTTCACTCTTTTTCAGTGGTTTTCCACAGATCCATTTTGCCAAAAGTTCATGTCCACAATAACTTATATGTTATGGTCAAACCAAAAGCGATTGAACTTAAAAATAATATCAGCAATATACCATCTCTATTCTTAATATCTTTAAATTGGTTAAAGTTAAAACATAAAGTTTGAGTTGTTAGAATTAAAATTTTCTAAAAACCATTTTTTTAATGATAAACAATTAAAAAAAAATATTAATAAAAGATAATAATGAATTTTTTTATTTAAGAAAGAAAATGAGGAGCATGTAAACAAAAAAGCTCAAGTTAAAAATCAAAAGGATATTTTACCAGATCTTTATTTTAATCGAAACAGGCCACTAATAAATGAATTACAGTCTGAGCAAACATATTACATCATAATGACTGATTTTGTAAAAGAATGGCGGACTTTAATAAAAAAATCAAAATTTAAAGATATCCAAATAATAAATCAAACTTTGTTGTGCCAACACGGATATCTTCCTTTTGATGAGAAAACGATTGATTTTTCCATGTAAAATTTACAGCTGATTTTTTTGCCTAAAAAAACTTTAAATTTTAATCAGGTCTACTTTATTGACCCAATTTGAATGGGAATTCTTTTCAGTAAATTACATTTTTGATAAACAAGTTCAAGTAAAAAAGCATCAAAGTTCAAATGATTGTGCAGAAGTCAAATTTAGCTTTCAGTTCGAGCCACAAGTTTGCCAAGATTGCATGGCCAAAAATGAATTGGACAAGATGCTCTTTGAAAATAAAAAAATTCTCATCCGTTTTAAAGATGATGAAGAGAATGGTTCTACTGTCAAGATGGAAAATTTGAAAAATGAGGAAATAGAAGATACTGATGTCATTCATATTGTGAGACAGATAAAACTTTAATTAACTAAATAAATGGTTTGTGTATATTTTAAGAGTTCCAAAAAAGCTCGATATACCATAAACGAAGATGACGGCGATTCACAAACAAATGGACAGCACGTGATTGAATACATTCCAGCCAGGCGAAGCAAGAGATCTAGAAGGTCTAAAAAAGATCTAGAAGTAGTTTGCTCATCTTATTCGACAATTAAACTTATTAAACAAAATGTAAAAGTTAAATTAAAATTTTTTTTTATCTTTTCCAAATTTTGAAATCATAGATCGCTTCTCAAATATCTAGACTTATTTCAGAGCAGCATTTATTCTTTAATAACACTGAGCTTGACAATGAAAAAACACTCATTGATTACAAAATAAATAAAGGAGATATTTTGGTATTAAAAGTGAGTTTTTTATCTAAATAAAATTAATAAGACTAAAATTTAATTTTAATTGTATTAAGCTTGATCAAATTGATAGCAATATGGACGATGATTCTTCCCATTTTGAGATGGCACATGTTCCAGAAGTTGGATTCAAAGGTTTTGAATGAAACTAAAAAATATTTATATCAATATTTATAATAATTTTGTTTTAATCTAGGATCAAATTTAATTAGATACAATTAATTGACCAATATTATTCAAATTGGTATTGTTCAATAAAACATTTGCATAATCATGTTTGACCATTAAATTCGTGTCTATTAAAACTTTGTTAAAGCTAAACTTCTGACAATTAAACTAAATTTATTTTAATTATTTGTAATTATAAAATTTATTGCAATATTTTTCGAAAAAAAATAAAATTAAAAATTTTATTAAACAAAGATTTTTAATAAGCAGGTATTAAGAATCCTGGTAGCTTGTCCAAGTTAAATAATCAGTCTTAATCTTGATAATTTAGACTTTATGATTAAATTTTATGCCACACATGGAAGAGGCTTATACCACTTTTGCAAAACCGAAATCGAAAATCTAGCAAATAAACTTAGAGAAACAGATTCTACTTTTTACTTGTCACAATGTGATTACATTGAAGGAAAGCTATCTTTTGAAACTAATATAAATTTAGATGACTTGCTAACTTTGACCACCATTGAGAGACTCTTTTACCAAATATTGTTTGAAAAATTTGACACAACTCCTCAAGAAGACCAAGTTATGCAAATGGTTAACCAATTTTTTGCTATTAATTCAGAAAGCCAGGCGTTTATTGATACCTTTGTTAGGTCAGATGACAACAAGCAACTTGAGAATGCCAAAAAAATTCGAAAAATTCTTACTTTTCGAATCGATTCCAAACTTACAGGAAAATGGAAGCACAATTTAACATTTAAGAATGAACTCAATGAATTAATAAGGAGAAAATTACTTGACCTAAATTTTGACCAAAACTTGACCAATCCTGATTTTATTTTATCTTGTCACTTGAGTCAAGTATCGCTAATAATTGGTATACCTGTATCAAAAGTAACTATTTCAAATAGAAATTCAATCAAATCCATTGGACTGCGCAGTACAATTTGTTCGGCAATGATTCAGCTCTCTGAAATAAAAAATCAATCGAATACAGTATTTGTATTCGATCCATTTTGTGGCAAAAGTACCATTTTATGTGAACTTATTTTGCAGATCAGGAACAGAAAAATTTTCTATGTCTCTTCAGACGCTGATAAAACTCAGCTGGACTATTCGCTTGAGAATTATGGAAATTTGTGTCCACAAGGTATCCAAGCCGATTTTTTGCTTTGGAATTTAACTAGTAAATCACAATTTCCATTCCGTGACGGCATATTTGATTCTATCATAACTGATCTACCTTTTGGTAAAAACCATCCAATTCAATATTTTGAAAATTCAGCTAGCTTTTACTCTAAAGTTATCAGTGAATTCAGTCGCATGTTGCTAAAATCAGGTTCATGTGTAATTTTAATTAATTCTAAAGAAGCCGTTCATTTCCAAGATCTGGTAAATTCTTCCAGATTTGAATTGGTGTCAAAACACTCTGTTAGCTTGGGTGAAACAAGTGCAGTCATATTTAAATTGTCAAAATTGGACTAAAAGTTATAATAATTTTGAAATTTTGTTTATCAGGAATAAAATTAATTTAAAAAAAAAAATATTTTAATCATTTATTTAAAATTCCACAATGAAACAAACAGAAAATTTTCAGCCTTTAGGAAAAGTTATATTTTTTGATCAAAGTGCAGGACTTATTAAATACGTGGGACCTTTAAGTGAAAATTCTGGTAAGTTGGTATGTCGACATTTTTTTTAACAACTCGGTAACATTCTTGAAAAAAGAGGAAATTTGGTATGGGGTAGAATGGAGGGATTCATCGAGAGGAAAGCATGATGGCAGATACAAAGGAAAGCAATTTTTTACCACAAGGTTTTTAAAGGCCCTTTTATTTAAATTTTTTAACTTTAATCATTTAGGAATTCCACAGGAGGTTCGTTCGTCAAACCTAGCAAGGTTGATTTTGGAATTACCATTTGGTGTGCAATTGAACAAAAGTATTTTCAGAGTTATGACTCAATGAAAAAAACAAATGAAACTGATGAGAATGAAGATTCACTTTTATACAATAATTTCGAGTAAATATCTATTTTATTAGGAAATAATTATCAAATCAGATAATGAATGAATTTTTTTTTTTTAAATATTCTTATCTTTTAAAAAAATTAATTTTAACAATGATCAAAATATGTTTCATAAATTTTATACTAGAAATTAAAAGTTAGTTGATTCAAACTTTCGCTTCAGCCTTTTCTTTTGTTATGATTTGACCAAGTACTTTAGTAACTCAGGTCTATACAGCCGAGTGAATTCTTGTGGCTCTCTGTTGCTAACTTTCCAAAATTTTTATATAAAATTCGACCAAACCCGAACTGTTGATTCCACTTAATGTGAACACCCAGAGTACATGTGTACCAGATTTCTGATATCCAAGATTATTTATTTTTAACTTTTTATAATTAAGCTCTGTAACCTATTTTTGGTAAAACTTCGTCCCTATCGATTGCAATTGCTTCCTTTCCTCACCAATTTCAACTGATTCACTGATTTTATTGTAGTCCGCTTAGGTTTTGACATAATAGGTCCCGAAACAGAACCCAATGGCATTCGGCTTGTAACTTTTTTCCAGTCGGATATTGCTTGACCATGTATTCTCAATTCAACAATATAATATTCCACTAATACACTATGCATTTAGCTTTTTAGGAGTCTTGTGTCAGGATGTTTGTCAAATGCTTTGGCAAAATCAAGATAAACATGGCACATTGGTCTGCATTTGGCAATTTAATGTTTATCGTACTAGTCGTTATTAATTAGACAAGTTATTTTTAAAATTTAAAAATATAAAAAAATTAATGGCTTTTTCATTAATAAATTAATTTATTAGTTTAAAAATTAATATTTTAGCTGTTTATTTTTGGCTTTTTTTAAATGAATACTGCAGGAATTAGGATGGTGATATCTGACCAAGCTATGTCCGTCTTTTAGAAATTCAATTAAATTTAGTCTCGTTTAATTTGTTTAGAATAAATTAACCATTTATTTTCAAATAAAGAATCCTCTTAAATTGATTAATAATTTTTGAATTTTTAATCTAAAAATATTGATGATATTTTAAGTCAATAAAAATTTAAGTGCCAAAAAGACTGGTCTCCAAGTAAAATGCATAACTTTGACTCAATCAAAGATTTCATCAACAGAAGGCTTTCAAAATATAAACCAATTTTTTCCCAATCTTAGCGAAATTCATCTTGATGATAACTTGTTTAACTCATGGGCAAAAATTTTTGAAATGCTCGATTGTCTCAAGACAATCAAAATTCTTAATATGAGGTATAATTTTGTCAAGAAGGAATATTTTTTTATTTTTTTTTATGTAGCAACAATTTTTTAAACTATGATTACGAGCAAGAAAAAGTTTTCGATAACATCCAATGCTTAGTGTTAAACAAAATGAATTACTCTTGGAATGATATTTGTCAAATTCTGGTCCATTTTCCAAATTTAACTCAGCTGAAAGTATGTTTTAATCAAATAACCAATTTTGACCAAATACATCAAGTCAATTTATCCAACTTGAAAATTCTGGATGTCGAATCGAATCCAATTTGCCATTGGAACAACTTGCAAATACTGGGCGAGCTACCAAGCTTGGAAATTTTATATGCAAATCAAATCCAGATAGATAAGATTGAGTTTTTGGACTGTGATTACGCGTCAAAATCAAAATTTTTCCAGAATCTTCGTGTTTTGACGCTTAACGAGAACAAGATAAATGATGTAAATGATAAAAAACTCAATATATACCAAAATTTACCATTTTAACATTTTAAGTGGAAGTCAATAAATGAACTGAATAAATTAAAAAGTCTTGAGGAGCTTATGCTCAAATCTAATCCACTTTGTGAGACACAAAAAAGTGAAACACTGCGCCAAATGGTCATTTCCAAGATAAGTAATTTAACA
This sequence comes from Brachionus rotundiformis, assembly GCA_016802295.1. Taxonomy (NCBI): domain Eukaryota; kingdom Metazoa; phylum Rotifera; class Eurotatoria; order Ploima; family Brachionidae; genus Brachionus; species Brachionus rotundiformis. The sequence goes on from JAESIW010000115.1 coordinate 997,601, forward strand.
ATGTTCAATAGAACCAAGGTGGAAAAAAGCAATAAAACTGGTGATGAGCGAAAGTCGTCTGAGATCGATTATTTAAAAAAATTTGCCAAAGAATGGTATGAATTAAAGGAAGCAATCGATTCAGCACAGTCGATTGATTCAAAGAAAGATTCAGAACAAAAGCTGAGCAATTTTTACAATGATCATCCGCGATATTTGGAGCTGGTTAAAAGTAGATAAAATAGCTATTATTTATTATCTGTATTAAATTTTATATAGCTTACGGCGCCACCGAAAAAGCTGAGACAGAAATTAAACCTGATACTGTTAAATCAAACTTATTGTGTAATAATTTAATTTCAAAATAAAAAACTAAAAATGATATACATTAAATATCTTTCTAGCTTTGAGGATAGTAAATGAAATAAGTGGCAAAGCTGTGGAACGCAAAATTCCATCTACAATTGAAATTAAGCGACTTAAAGTTATAATTAGAACTTTTTTCAAAGCTGACTTTACAATCGATAACATTAAGCTATTTTATGTATCCAACAAAGTAAGTATTTTTAATTTTTAATTCATAAAAATAATTTTATTAAAATAACAAAGCTTCATAGCAGTTGTACAATCATGTTTTATTGTTTTAAAAATATAAAAAATATTAAATTGATATTTAAATTTTGTAGGCGCTTTTGTCAGTCATAAATTAAGATAAAAAAATGAGATGCTTTTGGTAAAACTGATCCTATTTTTAATTTTATCCAAAGTCTCATAAAAAAAGATCAAATTTTCAAAAAATGGTGTTAAATTTTTATTTTAATATATTATCTTTAACTTTAAATATTAAATTTACATCAATAGAATCCAAATAAGATTCTGAGACAATTGAGAGATTAAAAGTTATATTGAAATTTATTTTTCTCTCTAAATAAATGTCAAGTTGCTTATAATTATTTAGTATTTAAAATAAAAACGAACCATATTTATTTATTTAATTTTCGTATTAATAATAGGATCATTATTAAATTAATATTATTTTTATGAATAGGTTCCTGATGAAGAGTATGATTTAGACAATGATTATCGGGTGTTGAATTTTTATTCTATTGAAAACGGTGACACAATTATTGCCCGCCACTAAAGCGCTGTGACCAATTGGCAAACCTAATTCAGTCTAATCAACAAACCAAAGTTTAACATTTTATTTTGAATAGAAAAACTCTTAAACAAATATTAGCATTGAAATCAAGACTTGACAAACTATTTTAACTTAAACAATTGATTTATAATCTTCGACTTATTTTTTATTTCTTCCTGTCATATAAAATAAATCATTTTAAAAAGATTTTGTCTTTTCTTTGGTGCACCTGTCCAAGATGATGACTAAACTTATCCTCTCAATGTGCATAAATTTTGTATTTCAGGCCTATTGTCGAACTATAGACCCTAATTTCAACAGCTTAATTCCAGTCTACACAGGCTGCGAGCCAAGCGAGGACTTTAGTCCGTGTTCATTTGATTGCCGCAAGTTTTACCGCTGCGCGAACGGGTACAAATCAACATACAATTGTCCAGATGGAACTGTTTTTGACTTAAATTTGAAAATATGTGCCCACTCGCCACCAACTGAGTGCACAAGCACAGGTAACACAAATGGAATAAGCCAAATTGTTGTAGATAAATATTAGTTTTTGTTTTAGACAACAAAATCAGCGGAACAAACACCAATGGATATAGTTTCAAAGAAAGTAAACAAATTGGCAAAGAAAGTTTGAAAGAAGATACTACAAAGTCAAGTAAAACTGACACTAAACTTATCCCAAGCACAACATTGGACTATTTATCAAACGTCTGTATTTACACATTTACTGATTTTGAAAGATCTATATTTTGTAAACTAGATTCATTTAAAAAAACAAATCCAAATTGTTGTTAATTTACAAAGTAAAACCTCAAGTTTTATCTTAATATAAATTTGTATATTATTGAAATAAAATTTATTGTTAAAAAAAAAAAAGTTTTTTCTTGGAAATTGACACTAAAAGACCAGCTATTGTTAATAATTTACTAGAGTTTTAGATCACGTTTGGCAAATATTTATGTGACATTGAAGAATAATATAAAAGCTTGACATAAATTTAAACTAATATAAATTCCGCTATTTACGTGAAAGAAAAAGTTAACTAGTATTTTTGTCTAGTTTGTCAACAACAATAATTATTTTGATGTTTTTATTTAACTGATTAAAATTTTATTAAATGGATTTTGTTTTAATTATTAACTTTAGTTTTTAGAAAAATAAACATTTAACTCAAAACAACTTAATAAAATGAAAATTTTGAATATTTTTGGAACAATTTTTTTGTTTATTAGGATGATTCTGGGCGCTAATCTGATACGGACACCGAGCCTAATTCGAAAATCTTACACAAGTTTGTCTATTGTTTAGTTATTATCAAATTAATAAACTGTCACTTTTTAATTTTAATAATTTTTTTAATCTTTTATTCAAAAACTTAATTAGTTTAAACTGAGAAAAAAATATTAAGTAATAAAATTTAGAATTTTTAAATTCATTAACTTTGATTAAAGAGTGTCAAGATTTTAAATTAAAAAAATAATTTCAAATTTTTTAATTCAGATTGTACGGCCCAAGATGATTTTAAATCAGACCAATTCGATTGCACTTTGTTCCATCGGTGTGCATTCGGCTACCAGTATACTTATGTTTGTCCAACAGGAACTGGGTTCGATTCAGCCAAGCGTGCCTGTAACTTCATCGAATATGTTCCTGAGTGCCAAGTGTTTATGCTGGAGACAACAACTGAAGGTAAACTAAATTTAAAAATTCATCCTTTCATCAGCTAATTTCTGTAATTAGTCATGGAATATGAAGATAGTTTAGAAGAGTACACAGAACCAACTGAACAAATATTCACTACCCTTGACCAAACTAAAACTATGCCTACAACCCTAGCAGTTTCAATTAATTTAGATGGATGCAAATTTCAGCTAAGTGATTTTGAAAGAGGAATTTTTTGTAAATCATCAACATTTCGTTCATTTTATCCTCTTTGCTGTTAAAAAAAGGCTTTTTTTATAACTTTTTTTATTATTTTAATTAAAATTGTAAAAAAACTTAAATTAGTAATTTAATTAAATCAATTATCCTATTGTATAAGTGTTCTTTGGCATTTACAGCCCATACAAAATCTAAATGGTCCCAGTCCATTATTTCCAAATCATCCACTATATTTGGAAGATTTTTTCTGATAAATTCCAAGTCAGCAGGGTCGGCGAGCCAGTCATTTTTGGCCCAGTATAATGCAGTTGGAACTGTTACTTTCTTGATGTCATATTGGGGCGGACTTGTTTGATTATAATGGATCAAATTTCCTTTCGAACCATAGTCATACATTTGAAACTTTCCCGAAACAACAGCTTGACCAAAATGGGCCAGATTTTTAACACTTGTACCAGCTGGAGCATGAGTTGTATACACTGGAACTCGTGTTTGGTTCAAAAACTTGGTAGGTCCGCAAAATGCAAATAATATGTTCATACACAAAAGTTTATCAGTGAATTGTTCATTACAGAATTTATCAGCGAGCCAATCCAAAAATTGTGTTGATGGCAAAAAGTCCTTGGTGCCGAAGATATTGTACCACATTTGTTGATTTGTCGGAGCGCCCAACTCGGCAACATATCTCACCGGACTTTTAATATGGTTAACTGTAGCCACTGGACCAAGAGCTACAAAAAGCTTTATTTTAGAAGCCAAATTGGTGTTTGATCCAAATTCAGAAAAGCCAATTAGAGTTCCTTGACTATGCCCTATATAAACTAGGCTATCTTGTCCAGTTAATTTAAGCACATACGAGATCATTGATGGTAGGTCGTGTTTGGCCAAATCGCTCCACGAAAAATCCCAAAATTCTGATTGACTTGTATTTAATTTTTCGTGCTTAAGACCATAAGTGTTTCCTCTCATGTTTCCTAACCACACATCATAGCCAGCTTCGGCCAGCAAAAATCCGAGACTCTGCTCTGGAAAATTAATTACCCAAGTAGAAGAAGCATCAAGCAAGCCATGCTGGAGGAAAACAACTGGCTTGTTTGAAAGATACTTTCCATGAGAGCGGGAACTGGGTATTCGATGTATTGTTAAGATATAGCCATCGTCTGTATGAACATGATGCTCTTCTGCTGGGTAGCCTTTGCTTCTTATGAGAGAGGTGGTATTAACATACTCGTCTGGGTCCGAGTTGAAAGCTAATTTGGCATTTATTAATGAGAAAATTATCAAACCAAAATAAAAAACCAATTTGGACATTTTGTATTCCCTAAGTAAAAAATTGTTTAAACAAAATTTTTTACGTGTGCCTTATCCGCTATTTCTTATAAATGATAAAATATCTATTCTACTACAAGACATCATTTAGTTTTAAAAAAATATGTCATTTTTTCTGATCTAGAAAAAATTTTTGAATGTGATTCTAAAGGTAATAACTCAAAAATATATTTCTCGATTTTTTTTTAATTTTACACCCTTGTTTGCTTAAATTTATGATAAAATATGGTAATAGTACAGAAGTTTATTCTCAAAGATTTATTAATTCAAAAAATTCTTTTAAAATAATGAATAATCATGGAAACATAAACATCAGTTAAATATATTAGATTAAAATAATAAATTTAATTTAGATTAAGCCAATATTGAATTTTAAAAGAACATTTTAAACAAAGCTAAGTGTAAGTTTAGTGGGCTCTTGAAAAAATAATTATTTTCGGAAAGAAATCCTTTACTAAACAAAAAAAATTAATATTTATATTTTACTTTTTATCTAACAAATATTTAAGAAAGTAAAAAATTAAAAGATTTAAAGGGAATTTGGGACGAGATCATTCTTATTTTTAGGGAATGAAAGAAAATAAGATATTAAAAGGATCAAAGATTAAATTCTCAGAGCAAAATAAATATTAATAAAAATAAAAATAAAATTTAATCGAAAAATAATAATTTTTTTTTAAATTTCCATCAAAAATGAGCTATTTAAATATCAATTGAGATTTCTATGCAAAAAATACAAGGAAAAATTTAAAGAGACTAAAGCAAAATTATTCAAAAAACAAAAATTGTTGATATAAATTAATAAAGCTGTATTTAAAAAAATTATGCTAAAAATTTTATATAAAATAAAGCGCGTAATTTATAACATCATTTGAACAACTAATTTTTAAATAAAAAAAATAAATACAAAAAATTTAAAATAAAAATACATTATACAATAAACTTGATAGATGAACTGCAGCTCTTTTTATTTTATTTAAATAAGCTTTATAAAAGCAAAATTTGTAATTAATTGCTATTAAATAAAGGAAAAACAAAAAACGAGTTGATTTTTTAAACTGACTCAGAAGAGATTGGTTAATAATAAGCCGGCTTCTCTTAATTTTACCAAAAAAAGAAATTAATTTTTAATTCTGATTCTTCTAGAAATTAAAATAGACAAATTTAGGTTTATAACCTTTTAAATAAAATCAAAAAATTGAACAAAAGCCATTTTTTGAACCAAGAAACATGTCAGAATCAGCAGTGCAACAGATTGCCAATCCGGAAAACTTTCAAGAGCTGAAAGCAGACCAAGTGGCTAAGCAAGAAAATGAGACAGAAATAAAACAAGAACAGACCGAGACGCCAAAGGCTCAAATAGTCAAGGAAGTCTTGCACAAGGGTGTCACTGGTACTGTTAAGTGGTTCAATGTCAAGAACGGATACGGCTTCATTAACAGAGATGACACCAAAGAGGACGTGTTTGTCCACCAGAGTGGAATTGTCAAGAACAACCCGAACAAGTACAAGCGCAGTTTGGGCCAAGACGAGAAGGTTGAGTTCGACATTGTCAAGGGAGAGAAGGGAAACGAGGCGGCCAATGTCACCGGACCAAATGGAGAACATGTCCAAGGCTCCGAATACGCTGCCAATAAACGTAAGCCAGGTTATAAACGACGAAACAAGCGCCGTAACAAAAAGTCAGAACAAGATCAGCAACAATCTGGTGGTGAGGGCCAACAAAATGACCAACAAGACCAACAACAAGCTCCGGCGTCAAACGATGGCCAAGCCATGCCAAGGCGACGAAATAATTACAGACGAAGACCCCGCAGTCAAAATCTGAACAATGAACAACGAGGCGAACAAGGCAACAACCAACCACTAGAACAAGATTTGAACAGACCACCACGACAGCCAAGATACAGAAGAGGTCCGCCAAGAGGACCCAGAAATTTCCAGCCAAGACCTGACATGGACATGCAACAGTCCATGGAACAACAACCAGAGCAAAGAGTTTTCTACAAATCGAGAACTTATAGACCGATTGGTGGAGGATATAGAAATCAGTCATATGATAATACGATGAGATCAAGAGGACCAATCGGAGGCTTTAGACCAAAAGATTATACCAAGCCGAGAGACAGGCAAGATGGTCTTAACTCTAGAATCCCCAATACCGGACCTCGCGGCTTTCGACGACAGAGATTGAGCATGCAAATAATTGGTCGAAGAGATCGATCAGCTCAAGGGAATATGTTTAATGATAATGATAACTAAACTAATAAAATAAATTGTCACTTTTATAAAAGTTATATTTATGGTTGTTTTTAATGTTTATAATTCGTAGGCATCTTAATTATATTTTGATCAGATTATGTTTTACTCTATTAAGCTTAATCGACAACTTTTTATATGTTATAATTTTTGTTTTTAAAATTTGTTCAAGATGACCATTTTTTTCATTTATTGTAGTTTAGGATTCAATTATTTATTATCCTGAATTTTTTAATAAAATTTTAAAATCTATTAGAAAAATATTTTTGTCAGTTTAATAGTAAGAAATAGATTAGCTATTGAGCTTATTTGATTTCCTTTTATATTAATCCGTTTTAATATTTTTTTAATTTAAATATTAAATGGGCAAGACATTTTTACATAATACAATTGAAAATTCTAAAAAATTTCTCTATTTGTTAATTAAAAAGGTTTTGGCAAAAATTTACCAGTAAATAGATAACTAAATCTAAAAATGAACAATATAAATTTAATTTTATATAGCGTAGTAATTGTTAATTTTAAAATATATTTTGATTTATTAATCTTGGATTGATTTTTTTTTAAATTAGTCGAATTTTATTTTAAATAAAAAGAATATTATATCCATTTTGATATCAAAAATTAGCGCGAGATACAAAATAAGAGCTAAACAATTGTTTTTCATCTGTCAAATACTTAATATAAATCGTTATGGTAACTAAATCAATTTTTTTAATACTTTTTTGTCTTTTTGGTCAGAAAATAAAAAAGTTGCAAAAAAAATGTTGTTTATAAATCTTAAGCCAATTAGAAGACAATTTTATTAATTTAAAGCATTAGGAAATTTTTATTTTCATTTAAATTAATCTTTTAGCTACATGTATTTTAACTTTCATTTTATTTCTTTAATTTTTTAAAATTTATTAAATTACTTGATTTATTTCTTAGAAGCTATTTGAGTTTAAGGCTCTCAAAATCGCTTTGATAAAAAAAGCAATTAATTAAATCTATTTAATTTTTAAATATGCGTCGAATAACTAGTTTAAGGCTGATTAATTATTTTGTCATTTAAAAAACCTAAAATGAGAATAAAAAGTACTCAAATTAAAAATACATTGTAATTCAAAAGTTTTCAAAGTAATTAAAATTTTAAAAATTTAAGATTCAAAATAATTGTTGATAAAAAAGTTTTAATAAAATGTGTTTTATAAAAAAATCAAAAGCATATAATGTATCCAAAAAGTATTGAATAACAAGACCTAATAAATAAGGTGAATTAAAATAATTAGATGGAAACTTAAGAGCAAATGCTTAGAAAATTCAAAAAATTTAAGGACCATTTAAATTTAAATTAGTGTCTGATGTAGAGATTAATTGAAAAAGGAACATTTTTCGATAAAAATATAAAGTTTCATTAAATTAAAAAAAAGCTTCAAAAAAAAAGTTATTTATGAATTTTAATACAAAAGAACTGAAAGATAACAAAATAATTAAAAACTGATTCGCGCTCAGGAACCTCGAAGTTAAAATAGAACAATTCTTTACAGAAAGAATATTTCATATTCAATTATAAATAAATCACAAAAATACATTTTATAAAAATTTTTACATAAAATTTATAAAAAATGGTTTGGATAACCAGATGTAAAGTGTATATAGATTTGTAATGATGGATAAAATAAAATATAAATATAATTGAATAATTAGCATAAAATCAAATATTGCGCGTTTTTTTTAAATTAAAAACTTAGATGAAAAATAAAAGAGTAAAAATAAAAATACATTATACAATAAACTTGATAGATGAACTGCAGCTCTTTTTATTTTATTTAAATAAGCTTTATAAAAGCAAAATTTGTAATTAATTGCTATTAAATAAAGGAGAAACAAAAAACGAGTTGATTTTTTAAACTGACTCAGAAGAGATTGGTTAATAATAAGCCGGCTTCTCTTAATTTTACCAAAAAAAGAAATTAATTTTTAATTCTGATTCTTCTAGAAATTAAAATAGACAAATTTAGGTTTATAACCTTTTAAATAAAATCAAAAAATTGAACAAAAGCCATTTTTTGAACCAAGAAACATGTCAGAATCAGCAGTGCAACAGATTGCCAATCCGGAAAACTTTCAAGAGCTGAAAGCAGACCAAGTGGCTAAGCAAGAAAATGAGACAGAAATAAAACAAGAACAGACCGAGACGCCAAAGGCTCAAATAGTCAAGGAAGTCTTGCACAAGGGTGTCACTGGTACTGTTAAGTGGTTCAATGTCAAGAACGGATACGGCTTCATTAACAGAGATGACACCAAAGAGGACGTGTTTGTCCACCAGAGTGGAATTGTCAAGAACAACCCGAACAAGTACAAGCGCAGTTTGGGCCAAGACGAGAAGGTTGAGTTCGACATTGTCAAGGGAGAGAAGGGAAACGAGGCGGCAAATGTCACCGGACCGAATGGAGCACATGTCCAAGGTTCCGAATACGCTGCCAATAAACGTAAGCCAGGTTATAAACGACGAAACAAGCGCCGTAACAAAAAGTCAGAACAAGATCAGCAACAATCTGGTGGTGAGGGCCAACAAAATGACCAACAAGACCAACAACAAGCTCCGGCGTCCAACGATGGCCAAGCCATGCCAAGGCGACGAAATAATTACAGACGAAGACCCCGCAGTCAAAATCTGAACAATGAACAACGAGGCGAACAAGGCAACAACCAACCACTAGAACAAGATTTGAACAGACCACCAAGACAGCCAAGATACAGAAGAGGTCCGCCAAGAGGACCCAGAAATTTCCAGCCAAGACCTGACATGGACATGCAACAGTCCATGGAACAACAACCAGAGCAAAGAGTTTTCTACAAATCGAGAACTTATAGACCAAGTGGCCGCGGTGAATATAGAAATCCATCTTATGACAATACTATGAGACCTCGTGGACGTGGTGGATTCCGAAATCCATCTTTTGATAATCCAATGAGAGCACGTAGACCAATGGGTGGTTTTAGACCAAGAGATTCAAACGAATATAGCCCTAGAGGTGGATTTAGAGGCAAACCTTTTGGCGGACCAAGAGGTGGTTTCCGTTCAAGAGGAGGATATTTCAGACAAGGAAACAACTATATGCCAAGAGATAATGAGCAATAAATATTTTTAGTCCATTTTTGTTGTTTATTCATCATTTTTTTATTATTCTGTTTCTTTATTTAAAATTTTAGTTTAATTTATTTAATTTAATAAAAAACTATTTTACTATTTTATCTTTTTATAATATCTAAACCCTTAATCTTAAATTTTATTTAATTATTTTTCTAATATTCTTGAATTTCTATTCTTTTTGTAAATATAGGGAACTTTTGGGTATAGCATAGTCAAATTGGTTCTTGCAACACTTCCTTAAAATAATTAAATGACCATCTGATTTCGAAATTTTGTATCATTTGACCTAATGATCTTTTCATTTTGAGGCTGCTCAATACACTTGCGAGTGCCATTCTGATCAAATTCTTTTGTTTTTTTGGCATAATTTACAATGGCAAAGTTGATTCTAATGTTCTTTTATTATACAAAAACTTTTGGTGTAAATGTTAATTCTGAATCAGAGGTTTTTTTAGGAAATAAAATAAAATTGACCTTCATACTCTAAGTTTTATCATATAATTAAATGGTGTGACATTAAACACCTATAACTAATATTTTAAATGCCCCAATTGGAAAGCGAAAGATTCATCTTAGATTTGACTTCCTTCATATTATACCCAATTTTTGAAACCTTATATCAATCCAAATAATCAACCATTTTAACTTCTTTAAACTAAATTAACTTAGTTTAAATAAATATTTTAATTTTTAATTAAAATTTTCTTTTTAAATTTGAATCTAATCTACAAAAATTATTGTGCCAAATCCTTAATTCAACAATATGATAACTGAGAATTGGAAAGAAATAATACTGCTACCTGGGGTTCTGCGGAATAATTTTGGAAAAAATTTAAGGTGCTTTGGACACGATACATGTACTGAAGAACATCATAGAAAAAGTCCTAAACTTTGTCCACTTCAGGAAGGCCGTTGATAGTATTCACAGAGAAACCCTTCTTGATCATAATTAGAACTTATGACATACTACACAAGACTTTTAACCTAATAAAACTCATCTATGAGAATTTTGAGTGTATTCTAGAAAAATGACAATCTGAAAGCTTCAAAGTGTGTATAGGGGTTAGACTTGATGATTTGGTGCTAATAACAAGTAGAGAAATGAACATGCATGTGAAAACGCAGGATTTGGTAAACAAAGCTAGATCAACCGAATGAAAGTCATGTTCATAAATCATAAATGGTACAAAGATTAAGTGTGTGAGTGAATTCACATACTTAGAACGCATCATAAATGTATCAATGGGAGCGCATAAAGACATAAAATAAATTTTCAAAAGCAAAAGGTATCTGGAAAACCAAAAAACAAGTCAGGAAATCCAAGTGCTTCAACTAAGAAACAAAATTAAGAAATTTAGAACGATTTCTAAGAATAGCCCTAGAGACGCGGAAGACAATGCTCTATTCTTTCACGTGTTTGGCTACCAAGTTTTTTTTATTAGGACTGTAGTTTATTCCTTTTTAATTTGTTCATAATTGTTTACCAATTTGTACATTTAAATTAGATCACCTCTTAATCTTTTTGTACTCACGTTAGTTAATAGAAAGTCCGACTGATTAATTAAAAAAATTTCAAATTAAAATATCAAAAGAAATAGAAAAATTTTATATAAAATATGATTAAAAAATGTAAGTATTATAGTGTTAAATCATGACATGACAATCATTAGATAGTGTGTAGGCACTTTGAAGCTGATCATGGAACTTAGGGTTAGGGAATTTTTCTCTTCACTGGTTTCGTGACTGGTTGGGAAATAACACTGTACGATAGACTTGTTGCCGTGTTCCCACTTTAGTCAATTGCGAGTAATAATTTCGTTTATAGGTCCAAGCATTGTTTCTAATAGGCCTGATCCTATCCATAGACTTTCACTTAAACCTTTCACACTTCTAAACTAAATTTTTTCATCTTGATAGCATATTCCAGATTGAGCCTAACCATTTGGCTATAAATATGAATATTTGATTGTTTTTAACAGCAGATAGGATACGCGAGATAAAGAAAATGGCTGGAATGTTCTGATGGTCTTCTTCGATTTCACCAAAGCATTTGATAAAGTGTACCACGAGTCACTGTGTAATAAAGTGGCGGCTAACGGTTTCGAGGAACGCTTACTAAAATGATTCGGAGACTTCGTATCAAGTCGTAAGGTAGTATGTGGCGAACTGGAGAGAAGTCACTAGTGGAGTCCTCCAAGAAAGTGTTCTAGGTACACTCCTATTTGTAATCTAAATCAACGACATACCTGATATAGTAAACCACGTGATTAAGCTTTTCGCCCACGACATTAAGCTTATTGCAACAATCCGTAATGTTAACGACCTGGATGCACTCAACAAGTGGTTACAACTTGGCAGATACTGTTCAACACTGAAACTGAAAAATGCAAAGTAATGCAAACAATCTTAAGTTCTCCAGACATATCAAGGCCCAAGCAAACAAAGCATCCATCCTTGGACAGCTGAGAAGAACTTTAAATTCTGGACAATCACCACCTTCAGAATGCTTAATAGATCCCGCAAGATAAGTTACGGTTTAAATAGCACAGATTGTGTTAGACCTTCCTCGCACTGTAACTCTCTTCCCAACCTGCACAAGGTATTAAAGCGCATTAGAGGCGCTTCTCGGTCCAGTCAGAGAGCGACAAGCTTACTTAAAAATGCAATTATTAGCCAGTGTGAATCATACGTCCCTTACTGCAGAGACACATGTAAATTTTTTTATAGAATAATGTTATACAGTGCAGGAACGAGCTACAAAAATGCCTTTTTGAGAGATATGGACTATGAAATGCGATTGCCAAAGATGGGCCTTACCAAACTTAGTGAAAGGCTAGTGAGAAGAGATTTGATTGAAATGTATAAACTAGCAAATGGATTGGAAAAAGCTAATCTAACTTGAGAAACTTAATCTAGTCTTCAAGGCCACGCTGGTCAAATTCAAGGGTTATGTCTGCTTCAGCTTAAAAACACACATTCTATTCAATTTAAGTATTTTGATAAAATCTTTATTAGAAAGCATAATTGTGACATTAAATCAAGCATGAAAAATTTTGCTAAAATAAATCCTTTTTTTTATCTAACGGGTAATTCATAATGTTATTCAAAAATTTTGCATCCATGCTAAATTATCAATGGATAGTCAGACATAACTAAAATTTTACACACTTTTTATCAAAGTCTTAGTTTTTAATTTTATGTTTTTTATCAAGTTGGTATAGTCCTTCCAATTTCTGGGCTAAAAAACATATCTGGTACCTATTTATCCTATGTGTCCTCGACTTTTACTTATTTTTTTGATTAAAAAATACAGTATTGCACAAAAGTTTAGACGCACTAGTTTTTTTCATAAGATTATTTCGTAAGACTAAAAAATATTTAATTTTGTTTAAGAAATATATTAAATAGAAATCGATTTTTAATAAAATTAACTCTGCCTTTCAATTTGATATAAAATACATGATAATTCGATATTACACTTAGCTGAAAAATTGAAATTAAATAAAGGCAATAAAAATTTCAGTAAAAGTTTTTGAATAAAGGTTTAGACGCACATCATTTTTGTCTAATTAAAGATTGATTAATTAACTTAAATGGACTTGTAAATGTCTTAATTTAAAGATTATGCAATCCCATGACCTAAATCTTGATAAGATCTTACTTAAGATCAGATCAAGAAACTTACCTTATTCTGAGTAAGAACTTGAAACAAGATCTTATACTTTCAGTAACAGAACTTTGCATGGTTCGGTATCGGATCTTATAAGAGATTTCTAAGGAGGAAAAAAAGTAAAATTAAGACTTTTCTTTCTTAAAAGATCCATATAAGATCTTTAATTGTAATTTAATTGTATTTAAATAAAAACTTATTATCTTAGAATATCTTTTTTTTTTTTAGAGAAACGAAACAAGTGATTTCATTTAGAGTAAGATTTTGATAATTTATCTTAAAATTTTCTAGATGAAGGATTACATTTTGAGCTTCTTAGTCGTTTAGAAGATCTTGAACACAATAATGACAATTCAGACTTATGCGATTTTGTTTTGAGTTTACACGAGAAAAGAAATTTAACCAAAAAAGAGTTCAACATTTAGTGTCGAATTCAAAAAGAAAATTAAATCGATTTTAGCTAGAACAATTTGAGATTGAAAAATTTGATGATGATGTTTTTATTTTTTTAAAAATTTCGATAGAAAGCTCAATTTTTCATTCTATAAATTACAAAAAAGGTGGTGAAAATATTTTTTTCTATAAAGTACACAGTTGAAGGAAAATCGTTTTTTGGTTTAGTTAATTATTTTATAGAGATTGAAAATTTTTTTTTCATGTTCTTTTGTTTGCTTTAAAAACGACTAAGACATGTCTTTTTGATGACAGTAAAGTAAGAATTCCAGACAATCTTCAAACTTTAAAGCGGAACAATATTTTTGACAATTTTTTATCAGTTTGTGAAAAAACAGACGATATATTGATAATTAATGCTCTTGATATCATATCAAAGTGTATTATTTATGAAGAAAGTGACAATGTATTTTATTTAATTAAGTATCTAAATGAAGATGAACACGATTAAATATTTAAAGTCATCTTATTAAAAAACACTTTAAAATAAAAATTCCATTAAAAATCTTACTTTCTTCTTATTTTATTTATTATTAAGACTTTTTAGATATTTTCTTCTTATAACTTACCAGATCTTAATATTATCTTAATAGCAAACGATTATTCATTATTAGAAAATAAGATCTTAAAAAATTTTCTTGAAAAATCTTATCTTAAAATGACTTTGAAATACTTAAAAATGAGATCTTATAAGGAACTTTTATTAACTTTTAGGCAAAGATTTTACAAGAATCGACTTAAGAATCTTAATTAAGATCAGATATTATAAGAAATTTTCCATCTAGATTCGTTAAGATTCTAATCAAGAACCTTAAAATTAGTCATAAAAAATCTTATTAAATAAGAAAAACAAAGATAATTTTTAGGAACGGTAAAAGATCTTGAATGGATTTTTTGTCTTATTCAATCTTATAAGATCTTAAATAAGATTTCCGACCTGGGATGAGTGTTGTATATGAATTCCTTATTTTTTAAAAATTTAGCTATCCAATGAGCTTTGTATTATTATTTTCCGATTAATCGTCCGGAAGATATAGTTAAAATGCTGTTTAAAATTAGCTCATTTTAAGTCACCTTTAAAAATACTGCAAAAATCGATTATCGATTAATAGCTACTGATAGAAATATCTGATTCCGACCAAAATTTGCAATAATATAGATATACAAAAAAAATAAAATTTAAAAGTAAAAAGTTTATCTGCTAATCCCAAAATGTTCTAGACCAAAAATACTAGGTTAAAAAGCATAGTCATTTTGAGTTCAAGTATTTTTAGATTTAGATATAATAAAATATATAAATAGGTTAAATTTGAAAACCTTAAAAAAAGTGCTACTCAATAATATATTGCACATTAGATATGTCTTTTTTGAAATTATCTCCTGGACGATAAATCGAACGAACTTGGCAGGGGTATACCAACTTGATATACAACATAAAATTAAAAACTAAGACTTTGATAACAAGTGTGTAAAATTTTAGTTATGTCTGACTATCCATTGATAATTTAGCATGGATGCAAAATTTTTGAATAACATTATGAATCACCTGATATATTAGACAATTTTATAAAATATTTAATTTTATTTGAAGTAGACTCTCAAGATAATTGTAGAACAACTATCAATTTTAAAATTAAAAAAAAATTCTGAATTTAGATGAATGCTTAACAAGCTCAGGGTCTCATCAACTTTGTTAAATTACACCCTTTATCTTTTCAGCATGTAGAAATTATTCACAAATAAATAATTGATTTATTTTTCTTTTATTAAAACAATATTTATTCTCTTATGCTACTTTTCAAAAGAGACAATAATTAAAAGAATTTTTTATCAATATTTAAATTGTTTAAATTTTTAAGAAAATAATTTTGATTGCAACAACTTTTTTGAAAAGTATGGGTTATATGCATTCCAACATAGAATTCTAGATAAAATTCTACCTTTTGCTTTTAAAACACTTTACTTTCAAAATTCTCCTGAAAATCAAAAGCTGAGAAACTTGAGGTATAATTTTAGGAATAGTGAAAATCTGATAGAATCAACATCAAAATCAGCAAAAAGAGAAATAACTTAGGAATTTTTCTACTCAGGACTAAAAAAATGCTTTGTAATCAAGAGATCTGTCTTGAAGTTTACAACATTTGGCATTCAATTTTCAATAATATCAACTTGATTTGCTCAAATTTTATTAAACAATTCAAAAAATTTAATTGAAATATTTCAGTGTTTTATTTTTATTAACTGCTTATTTTAATTTGTAGTAGTAGTTCTTGCTGCGACACCTAACATGTAGATTGTCTAAGCCCATCACTGCCAATTGGCCGTGTAGAGCTGTAGCAGCCGATTCCGTTGAACTTATCTAAAGCCATTTTAAAATAAGAGGTTGACTTGGATTTCACCACATTTTCTGGCAACTTATTCCAATGCGGAACTACTCTATTTGAGAAAAATACATGTCTGGCACTTACTGCAGCCGCACAATCGTTTCTAATGTGAGCTGGCAATTTGTAAAATTATTTTATATTATTTAATTCAATTAAGTGTTAATCAGTCTTCATTAAAAGAGCACTAGACCGTTAATTAACCTTGAAATTGAAGCATAAAAATTTTTGCACAAATTAATCTTTTTTTTCGGTATATGTAAAAAAATATAACAAAACATTTTATTTGAAGTAGACTCTCAAGATAATTGTAGAACAACTATCAATTTTAAAATTAAAAAAAAATTCTAAATTTAGATGAATGCTTAACAAGCTCCGAGTCTCATCAACTTTGTTAAATTACACCCTTTATCTTTTCAGCATGCAATAATTATTCACAAATAAATAATTGATTTATTTTTCTTTTATTAAAACAATATTTATTTTTGGTCTATTTAGTTGGAATAGCTGACCGATAGAATCTATCAAACAAAATCAATAAAATTAAATATATCAAAATTAGCATAAAAATTGCATTAAAGGGTTAACAAAATATATGCTTATGATTCAAATAGACGGAATATATAAATAGTAAAAGAACCAAACTGGCTCTAGTATTTTATTATAATTTAATTCTCAACTTGAATATACCACGTACACATTCTAGAAAAACTAATTGGCTTATATTAAATAGATCTGCACGCGCTATATGCCGTCTTAGTTGCGTCGAATAATTTCAAAATCTAATACAAAACCACTATCCCTTTTCTAATGATATTAAGCTTATTTTTCTTATTTAGAGAGAGAGCTATCTAAGAGCTTACGTTTATAACCTAGAACAAAACAAGATCATCAAAAAATCGACCAGCAAGCATTTTTTGAACCAATAAACATGTCGGATTCAGCAGTGCAGCAAATTGGCAACACCGAGACTGTTCATGAGCAAAAAGCAGAACAAGTGTCTCGACAAGAAAATGAGAACCAAGTTAAACAAGAGCAGACCGAGACGCCAAAGGCTCAAATAGTCAAGGAAGTCTTGCACAAGGGCATCACTGGTACTGTTAAGTGGTTTAATGTCAAGAACGGATACGGCTTCATTAACAGAGATGACACCAAAGAGGACGTGTTTGTTCACCAGAGTGCCATTGTTAAGAACAACCCGAACAAGTACAAGCGCAGTTTGGGCCAAGACGAGAAGGTTGAGTTCGACATTGTCAAGGGGGAGAAGGGAAACGAGGCGGCAAATGTCACCGGACCGAATGGAGCACATGTCCAAGGTTCCGAATACGCTGCCAATAAACGTAAGCCAGGTTATAAACGACGAAACAAGCGCCGTAACCAAAAGCCAGAACAAGATCAGCAACAAGCTGGTGGTGAGGGCCAACAAAATGACCAACAAGACCAACAACAAGCTCCGGCGTCCAACGATGGCCAAGCCATGCCAAGGCGACGAAATAATTACAGACGAAGACCCCGCAGTCAAAATCTGAACAATGAACAACGAGGCGAACAAGGCAACAACCAACCACTAGAACAAGATTTGAACAGACCACCAAGACAGCCAAGATACAGAAGAGGTCCGCCAAGAGGACCCAGAAATTTCCAGCCAAGACCTGACATGGACTTGCAACAGCCCATGGAACAACAACCAGACCAAAGAGTTTTCTACAAATCGAGAACTTATAGACCAAGTGGCCGCGGTGGATACAGAAATCCGTCATTCGATAATCCAATGAGACCAAGAGGACCAATGGGAGGATTCAGACCTCGTGATTCAAACGGTTACAGACCCAGAGGTGGTCCAAGTGGAATGCCAAGAGGTATGCCATATGGTGGTCATCGAGGCAACTATCGGCCAAGAGGTTCATACTACAGAAGAGGAAATGGTAAACCAAACCAGTCACCTCAAGGTTTTAGGCCTAACGAAAATGAAATTCAACAATGAAATATTCAATTAGCAAGAACACTTTTGTATTAGACCCTTTTAAGTTGTGTTTTAGTTTTTGTTTGTTATTTTAAGATAAGGCTTTGTTTTCCATACAATTAACTCTTTTTTTAGATTTGATGTCAGATTATAGAAGAAAATTAACAAAAAAAAACAATTTAATCAAGCTCTCAAATTTATTACTAATTATAATTCAACTTAGCTATTTCTTTTTGCTTAAGACCATACCATATTTGTGACTAGTTAAACTAAAAGGTATTTTAATATCAAGAATATCCTTTAATTTTGAAAATAAAAATATTAAAAACCACTCCTTTTATTTTCATTTTTGTTTCTACCGTACTTAGTCGAATAGAGCAAACTCGTTGCATTTCAGTGAAAAAATTGTTCGAATTTGTTTTATTCACTAAAAATTTCCAGTGATCATTAAATAAGCCAAATTCACCACCAGCTTCTTCACGGACCGCAGGTGTCTGTTATGCCCTCGATGCACGGACCAAATGCGCAACTAGCACCAACACATTTAAAAAAAGAATTAATAAACAACTGGGTTTCTACTAGATAAGACAACATCCACTAAAATCACTTTACACACACTATAAGCACATGAAAAATTTAAAGCTTAAAACCATTATAAATGAATTTTAGCTTACCTAGAATCTGATTAAAAAATGTGCGTAGGCTGTTAGAGCGGGACGTTTACTGGCGTCTTCGCTTGGAGATCCTCTCTCCCACAGCATTTTGTACTACTACTACCAAGAAAATTCATGAATCATGTTTTTAATGTAAAACATAAAAAATATATTTAAATTATTCTAAAAAAAATTTCAGTGATCAATAAATAAGCCAATTTTTTCTTCTATTTGAGTAACACTTTGAGATGGAATATTTTTCAATAGAAAAAGTTCTTTGATGACCTAACTTTCTTATGTTTGAAAATTGCTTTAGTGATTTTTAAGGTACATGTGGTTCATTTTAAAGGAAAAGAGAAAAAAGAGATATTCAAGACAAACTATAGATCGTAATAAACAGTATTATAAGATTCCGTGATAGTCAAGATTTAACTATCAATAAAAAGAAATAAAGGTTTTGTAGAATCAAAAAAATATTCTTTGAACACTAACATGAATGATCCAGAGTTGTTTTTAAGTCAAGTCAATGACTTTTTCAAAAAGTTCAAAAAAAAATTCCAACTAGTCTAAACCGACTATTTTTTATTAATTTTTCATTTTAGATGAAAATTTAAAATTAAAAACTAAGGTCTTATCATTTATTAGCAAATTATAAGTAATTTACTCAACTTAAAAAAAATTAAGTTAAGTCACAATTTTGACTTAAAACTGTGACTTATATCCAAAGAACCACCGCATCCTCCAACTTTTCTACAAAGCATTTTAGAGCTCTATTTCATTTTCGATTTTTTAAGTAAAAAAAACGAAAAAAAAAACAGAATTATTATCCAAAACTTAAATAAGGATTCATAAAAGTGAATTAAAAAATTCCAATCGGCCCATTTCCAATTTTTAGGTATCAAATTAGATCACAAGCTAAGCTAATACACCACCTGAAAGGCATAATTAAAAGAATAGCCATCAAATCAATAATTCGATCAATATTTGACTACAGCTTCGTCATTTATTAAATTGTATTCTCAAGTTTTAAAACAAGGCTACAAAAACTTAAAAATAAAATAATAAGACTTAGCTCTTTTTGAAATTTGACTTAAAAACCTTCTTTTTATATATTGAATATATTTTTTTCATTCTTATTCAATGTCACAAAACATGCAGGCTGAAAAGAGGTTTTATGGTAGTTATTT
This sequence comes from Brachionus rotundiformis, assembly GCA_016802295.1. NCBI lineage: Eukaryota > Metazoa > Rotifera > Eurotatoria > Ploima > Brachionidae > Brachionus > Brachionus rotundiformis. The sequence continues at coordinate 1,017,636 of JAESIW010000115.1, forward strand.
TTACCAAAACAAATTTGGTGTAGTATTGGCAAATATTTAGTAGAATGCTTAGCATAATTTTGTAAAAATGCAAAACTTGGTCAAAATATGGTAGATGTAAAATAAAAGAAAAAAAAAATGCGATTATTACAGTAACCAAAGAAAATTAAATATTTTTCTATATTAGAGAAAAAGTAAAATTCAAAGACCTTATTTTTAATTTGCAATGTCTTTTCGGAATCCAAAGCCAAAGACATGGATCAATAAAGCCGAGAACAGAAATAAAATTAAAAATGAAAATTATAGATTTTAAAAATGTATATAACAGCTGATTTTTGTACTAAAAGAATTAATAAAATGAAATGATTAATTAAATCTAAAATAATAGATTGTTCAGCCTAATATCACCGAATGAATATTTTTGAATTTTTAATTAGTTTTGAATGATCTATTTTAAATCGATTTAGATAATTTAAAAAAAATCAAGGATAGTTTTAACTAAACAATTATTAAAATTAATTTTTATCCTGAAATTAAAATCAAATTTCAAAAAATAAAAAACTTCAATTTTTAAATTAAAAATCAAGCAAAAAAATAAAACTCATAAATTAATAATATATCTTAATGATTAAATTTTAGAAAAATATAATATGCTATGATAGTAATTTTTAATTTAAGCTGGAAACATTTGTTTTAAATATTAAAACAACTTGTCTGGTTTAAATGACTAAATAAATACAACTTTATTCTATTATAATTTAAAATTTTTTTAAAATAATGATCTATGATGAGTTGTTGCCAATAGAAATTTTTGGCAAAAAATTTCAAAGTTATAACCAAATTTTGCTTTTTTTAAATAAAATTTGGATAATTCAAATAAGTTTAAGTCTTTTTTATTGCCTAAAAAAATCAATTTATTTACCAAGCAATGATCGTGCCAATTCATATTTCATATCTCAATTATATTCGTATTTTGGTCTCAAATCTTTAGTTTACCTAATTGAGGTTGTATTCTCAAAAGTTTTTTACGAACAACTGGAACGTTTTCTGCACCATATTTTTGCCATTATCATTTTTATCGATTCGGTTCAAGAGCCAAATGTTTTCTCGGTATTTTATTTACTTCCATACTTTATTCATGCAATTTATTGGATTGAAGAATTAGGATTCCCAGATACCATTCTTGGAATATACAATTTATCTTTGTTAGCATCGACAGCAGTAATCATACACAAAAGATACAATCGAAAAAAAAAAGTAATTAATTTAAAAATTATTATATCAACTGGATTGCTTTTTAATGTAAACCTGTTTGGTCATTTTTACGGCTACAATGTCAATTTAAACAATTTAGAACAAGAAAAATTATTCAAGTCCATAGTAAAATCTGTGGCTATTTCGACACCGTTTTATCTTTATCTACTAAAAGTAAATCTGAATTTATCAAGTTCAAATTATTTTAGTGTCTAGTAAATCATAAATTATTTATTTAAAAAGATATTTTAAATTTCTTTTAATTAAATTAAATCAATAAACAAATAAAAGATTCCTTATCAAATGAATACTAAAAATGATAAGTTAATTAAGACACTTGATAAAAAGGATAATATATACAAAATAAAATTTATTTTCAGAGTAAAATTTATTTTAAAATATTTGAAGATTTAAAAAAAATTTACTAAACATGGCTCTCAGATGAAAGAAGAAATAAGTCTGCATTATTAAAATTAAGATTTGGATAAAAAAATCTATTAACTGGTCGAGGAATATCAGCATTGAGATTGGTAAATAATAAATCGTTGTTAAATGATCGTCTTGGTCTCATTGGATTATCGAATGACGGATTTCTGTATCCACCGCGGCCACTTGGTCTATAAGTTCTCGATTTGTAGAAAACTCTTTGGTCTGGTTGTTGTTCCATGGGCTGTTGCAAGTCCATGTCAGGTCTTGGCTGGAAATTTCTGGGTCCTCTTGGCGGACCTCTTCTGTATCTTGGCTGTCTTGGTGGTCTGTTCAAATCTTGTTCTAGTGGTTGGCTGTTGCCTTGTTCGCCTCGTTGTTCATTGTTCAGATTTTGACTGCGGGGTCTTCGTCTGTAATTATTTCGTCGCCTTGGCATGGCTTGGCCATCGTTGGACGCCGGAGCTTGTTGTTGGTCTTGTTGGTCATTTTGTTGGCCCTCACCACCAGCTTGTTGCTGATCTTGTTCTGGCTTTTGGTTACGGCGCTTGTTTCGTCGTTTATAACCTGGCTTACGTTTATTGGCAGCGTATTCGGAACCTTGGACATGTGCTCCATTCGGTCCGGTGACATTTGCCGCCTCGTTTCCCTTCTCCCCCTTGACAATGTCGAACTCAACCTTCTCGTCTTGGCCCAAACTGCGCTTGTACTTGTTCGGGTTGTTCTTAACAATGGCACTCTGGTGAACAAACACGTCCTCTTTGGTGTCATCTCTGTTAATGAAGCCGTATCCGTTCTTGACATTAAACCACTTAACAGTACCAGTGATGCCCTTGTGCAAGACTTCCTTGACTATTTGAGCCTTTGGCGTCTCGGTCTGCTCTTGTTTAACTTGGTTCTCATTTTCTTGTCGAGACACTTGTTCTGCTTTTTGCTCATGAACAGTCTCGGTGTTGCCAATTTGCTGCACTGCTGAATCCGGCATGTTTATTGGTTCAAAAAATGCTTGCTGGTCGATTTATTTATCACTGAAAATTTTTTTTAAAAATATTTTTAATATATCTTTTTATATATATAAAGTTTCTAATTAGATATAAACCGCGTTAATTATAGCTTTATTTAGTCTAATTTGTTACCATTTTATATTCTTTTAATTTCCTTGAATTGCGCAACCGAGTTTAATTTCAGGGATTGAATTTGATTGTTTTGTCTATTCTGGTAGTTATATTTAGATCATCTCTTTATTATTTTATATTCATTTTAAATTCTATTCTTATTTTAATTTCAATTTACTTTATATATAAATTTTAATCATCTAATGAAATGATAAATTAAGACAACTTTTATTAAAATTTTAATTGACACAATTTAAAAAAAAAATTGATTCTTTTTAAGGTCAATCATTTTTGCCACCTTCAATGTACCACTAGAATTAACTTGACAATATATTTTAAAAAATATTACCATGGTAACAGTTTTCTTTTTTGAAAATTAAATATTAAAAACTTAAAAATTCACCAGCGACAGTTATAATTGACAAAAAGATCAGTTCCAAGATGAGCCGTTTGTATGATACCGTAGAGCCGTCAGTTATTGACGACAAAATGCTAAAAACATGCATTGAAGAACAAGGGCCTAAAGATGAGGCTGGTAATATTGCCAAAAAAGATGGAATTCTTTATGAAGAAGTTCTATCTTTGAGACTAGATTTTAAAAGTAAATTGAATAAACTTTCAATTCTTAATTAATTATTCTTCTTAGACATTCTGAGAGTGGAAAATTTGTGGCAATTTGAAAATTTAATAAAACTCCAGCTTGACAATAATGTCATAGAGAAAATAGAAGGCTTAGAAAATTTAAAAAATTTAGAATGGTTAGACCTATCTTTCAATAATATCGAAAAAATAGAGGGTCTGGAAAATTTAACAAAACTAAAAGATCTGTCTTTGTTTAATAATCAAATAACTAAATTGGAAAATATGAATACCTTGGAAAATTTGGAAGTTTTTTCCATAGGAAACAATCAAATAAATGACTACGAATTTGCTTTATATCTTAGACAATTTAAACAAATGAAAACTCTATGCATTAAAGGAAATCCAATTTGCGAAAAGACTGAATTTGTTCCATTTGTTTTGGCTCATTTGACACAAATTATTTACATGGATTATCGTTTGGTTGACCAAAATTTGGTAAAAAGATAAATTTAGATTTTGTTTATAGTTATTTAATTTTTAAAATAGAGAGCTGAGGGTCTGAAGCGTTTTGAAATAGATATTGGTCAAATAATAAGCAATGAAGAGGCAGACGATAAGGTTCGCCAAGAAAAAAATGCTTTGGAAAAAGAAACACAATTGAATAAGGTTTAATTAACGGAGATAATTATTAAATTAAAGCTTTAATTTTAATTTAGGAAGCATATGTTGAAGGGCTGAATAGCGACGAACTGTTTTTAGGCTTGTACAACGAAGATAATGAAGGCAAAGCATTTAAAGAAATACCAGATGGTTGTAAATTATGGGATGATTACCATGATAATTTTGTCAGTGTGTGCAAAGAGATGTATGAGTATGGAAAAGTTCAAAAAGACTTGCGTGAAAAAGAAGTGGCCGAGTTTTGGAAAAGTCTTAATGAAGCCAAAGATGCCAATACCGAAGAGGCATCAGCTGCAATCAATATATTTATCGAATATAAAAAAGATGTAATTGAAGAAAAAATAATTTTTAGATAAAATTTATATTTTGAAAAAAAAAAAGATTACTGAAGAATTGAACAATATCACTGACCAAGTTGTACAAGAAGCCAAATTGAATGAGTATAACGATGAAGTGAACAAATTATGGGACAAGTTAATGTCTTTGGAAGTTCAGGTAGTTGATCAATTGGAGGAGATAATTAAAGAGTTTGAGAGGAATTTGTCTGACATGGTGAATAATTTTGTGGAACAAATTCAAGGCTATTTTGGTCAATTGAGAGATTTGGAAAATATCCATTTCGAGAAATTACAAGAGTCGTGTTTATCCACTTTAGAAAAAGTTATTAAAGGAGAACTAGCTGATGACTCTGATGATGATTGGAAATATGTAATTAAGAAAAAGATAATAATTTAATTTTTAATTAAAATCAATTTTTGTTTAGCTTTTCAGTGATAAAGACACTCTTGTAAATGCGCTGCAAACCTCGCATGATTTACATACACTCAAAATTGACTCTCGTGAAGATGACATGATATCCAAGATAAAAAATTGGTCAAACACAATGATAGAGCAAATTCACGACGAGGAAGAATACAAGCGCAATCGAAAGCGAGTCATTGAAATAAACCGCTTGATCGATTACTTTAGAGACGACATTTATGAGCCGGCTGATTTGCAAGATTAAATTTTTAATTAATAATTTTTTTATATTTTATAATAAAAATTTATTTTAAATTATTAAATTTTAATAATTTTAGCTTTTTTTCGAGTTCTTTTTTTGCATTGATTTCTTCATCTTACGCAATTTTAGTATCCATTGGTCATCTGTACCAACTCGACTCATCAAACTCAAGTTGATTAAAAATCTTATACAATTGTAAAAGATCATCTGGTCTTCTCTTTTTTATTTATAAATCTATTATTTTAAGTCTTATAAGCCTTTCCAAATAGTTGAGATCACCAAAACCATTAATTGGTCAAGTTATTATTTACTGTACCTTCTCAATCATATTTATGTCTCAAATATGGATTCCACCAAGACAACGTAGACGACGAGAAATGGCCGACGCGTACATTTTTTAAAATTAAATATTTTATTTTTTGCTTTAAAAAAGTTTATCTATTTTATCTAATAAAAATCTTAAATCAAATTTAATTTAAAAAGGTTAAATTAATCTGTTAGTGATTTTGAGATTTTATCAAAACTCAAATTTTAATTACTCAACTTTGCTTTCATTTTGAATTTAATGAGTAAAAAAATATTAGTTAAATTAATTAAAATGGTAAAATTTATAACAAACATTAAATGATCAATTTATTTAGTACTTAAAAATCATTAAATCAAATAAAAAAAGTAGTAATTATATGTAGTAATTTAACATATCTTTCTAAACTCCTCCAAATCTAGAATACAAATCGGTAAAGATGTGTCCGATTAACCTCATTTTCAGCCTCATTTTCATCTAAATGTATTCTTTTAAAGATAATTAGCTCAAAAATACATAAAAGTATCCTTGGATGGTATGATACATTTATGTATCCTGAGAATACGTATGAAAATATATACATTTGGGGATACATGTAGGGATACGAATTAGAATGAATAAATTTTTTTTATTTAATACAAAAAATTAGAAATTAACTGATAAAATCTAGATTATGAAGAGATTCACAAGCTTGGGTCTAACCACACTTAAGGCAAGACGTGAACGCGGAGACTTAATCGAAACCTTCAAAATACTGAATGGTCTAAGTAATGTTCAATTACAGAACCCATACATCAAGAGTGATGCACTCTCATCAACTGGTCCAGCTGGTGGAATCCGAGGACATCCAAGAAGACTGACCAGACAATTGACAAAAACTCAAAATAGAGATTGCTTTCTGACAAATCGAGTGGTAAACGAGTGGAACAAATTATACCAATAGTAGTTACCAATGCAAAATCCGTGAATGAATTTAAAAACAAACTCGATAAACATTTAAAATCGAAATTAATTAATTTTCCTATTATAAGAATTTATGTTAAAAATCAGACAGCTACCATAGCGAGGCGACTTATTGTCTTGCTCCGCAGTTAATCTCTTGTAGCTCATTATTATTATTATTATTATTAATATTAAAGTTATTAAAAAAGAAGATAATTTTTTGACAAAAATTACGATTCATTTATCAATTCAAATAAACTAATTAACCTTAAATGTAAAACTCTTTCGAATCGCTTAGTAGGTTCAGTAACTCAAGGAATACTCAGTATAAGATTATGAAGTTCTTCATTTTCTTTCAATCTTCTTTTTGATTCATCACTTTTTAAATCAAAAAGCTCTTTGAATTTCTGGTAATTTTATCGACATTAAAAGATTCGTTTACTTGAACTTAATGTTCCTGTGTGTTCTTAAAAAGTTTTATACTGAAGGGAAATGGGAAGTTTGGTCAACTGATTTATCTGAACAACAACGAGCTAGGAATGAAATTCAGCGACAATAATAATGGTAATTTCAATTTACCTATTCCAAAGAATAAAATCATTTTTGAAAGAATTTATTCCCAGGATACTTTTATGTATTGTCGAAATAAATATTTTTGAAAGAATTCATAAAATATGTGTCCCTGGATACATGCTGAAAATAAGGTTAATCGGACTCATCTATACCTACGAATCTTTTTACATTACCAAGATTTTTACTCTAGTACAACCAAAGTAAAACTAAAACTTATTTTATATATAAATATGTATATTTATGAACAATAAAATTTATTGTCAATTATTATAATTGTTTATTTCAAAAATTCCAAAATTAAAAAAAAAGCAAATAGATAAATTTATGTTTGAAAAATTTTTTTTGAAATTTAGAAATATGAAGAAGTTTTTTTACAATTTCTTCATTTAAACTGCTAGTATAATTATTGATATTAGTACCATTGTCTTTTGATTTTTCCAAAATACTTTGATTCCATTAATCTTGGGAAATATATCTTTGAAAAATTTAAATAAAATAAATACATTTATTTATATTCTATCATCTTGCAGATTTTGTTTTTAAAAAATGATCTTTTTCTTGATGCTTTGATCAAGTTTCTTGCTTAATTTTAAATTTTCTTTAAAAGATAATCATAACATATTTCAATCAATACTGGAAAAGGGAAGAAAAAAGTCTCTAGATAAAATATATAAGGAAAAAGAATAAAAGGTTAATTTGTATTTGTTTTTCATTTTTCATCTTTGAAATTTAAGTTTAAGTGCAGGCTCATACAAAACTACTGAATTTATTTTATTAGAAAAAAAAATTATCAAAAGATGACTGGTCCAAAATAAAAATTTGATTATCATTTATTGACTAAATTATTCTATAAAACAAATTAGTTTATTTGAATAAAAAGCCCCAGGCGAGAATCGAACTCGCGACCCCTAGTTTACGAGACTAGTGCTCTAACCTCTGAGCTACAAGGGCTTCTGATCCATTCTTAAAAAATCTTAGCATTCAACAGGACTTATTTGACAATCTTTCGTAAATTTATCATTTTTATTAAGCCTATAGATTAATAATTTATTAAAATTAAATTTTCAAAAATTTTTAATTTTTAATATCTCTTCAAATCATTTTCTTAATCTTTTGGCTGTCTTCAGTTTTAATTATATTAGGAGTTAATAATTATATTAAGCCTTTATTGTTATTTATAACATTTTCTATCTTAATATTTAACTAATTTAAATTCCTTAGAAATATTTTACCAAAAATAGTCTTTTTTTTACGTAAAATGGAATATGTACCAAACCCGTGAGTGCTTATATAAATTCAAATAAATCATGTTTTATGTTGCATAATAATTCAACATTCAAATAAATATGAATTCAAAATTAAAATTTTTCATATTCTATCTAACAACTATGAGCTTTTTCAAGACTGTTAAAAATGCTTTGGGTATTGAAATCGAAAGGCCCAAATATGAAGTAATTAAGACCCTTGGTGACAACATGGAGATCAGAAAATATGCAGCAACAAAATGGGTGTCCACTTCGATGGAGGGTGAAGCAGATCATTACAAATCTGATTACCAAAGCAAAATGTTTTACAAACTTTTTAATTATATAAGCGGTGGAAATGAAAACCATGAGAAAATTTCCATGACTTCTCCGGTAACTGTTGCCTACAATAGCAATGACACAATTCAACCAGCCAGCCAGGTAAAAATGACAATGGGATTTTTTGTTCCTGTCGAAAAACAGGATGGCACCCCGATTCCGACAAGTTCAGATACATTTTTAAGAGAAGAGCCCGAGATGACCGTGGCAGTGATCAAATTTGGTGGCTATCCGACAACTGACGACTACCTCAAACAAAGAGACTTGCTTATTAAAACTTTGGGAGATGAAGCTAAAAATTATGATTCTGTAAATATAATGACGGCTGGATATGATCCACCGTTTAAGCCTATCAATAGAACAAATGAAGTTTGGCTTAAAAAAATTAACTAAGATCTAATTTTGTGTCTGATAAATACTTTTTAACAAATAAATATTTTTATTTTATTATTAATATTATTTAAAAAAAGTCCTGTTGATATAAAACAAAATGTTCAGAATTAAATTAGATAATAACAGTAGCAAATTTCATTTTTTACATACAGATACATAGACTATTAAAGATCATTAATCAATTATCAAAATCTTTTGATAAATGATTAATGATTAATGATTGATTAAGCAAAGTCTGCCCAAGTCTTTGGATTCAATACACTTATGAAACTAAAAAATTATTTAAAAATTTTAATAAGATGATATTTTTTTAACTTATTAACTTTAAATTATTAAAAACAAAACAATATGCCTCTTTAGTGTTAGTTGGAAAAGTTTTAACTAATAAACGATATAGAGGTTAGATTCGATTAGTAAATTGAGTGGACATGACTTTTTAAAATTTAAATTAAAAATTATTAACACTCAAAACTCGGAGGGTTTTTTTGGACCCCTTGAGTTAACTTGTCTTTTTAATTCTTATTCCATCAAAATTAAGTTAAGTTTGAAATAAAAATAAATTAATTTTAATATTTTTCGATTTTAATTATTAGATTGCAAAATAAAATTTAAAAAAATGATTAAAATTATTTAACAAAATACAAAAAAAGTCATCAGGTGCTTTAGTGTTAAAATTTACAAAACTATTAAAAAAAAAAGATCCATTCAACTTTGTGTCAAGTAATAGTAGTAGTAGTAAATAGAACTGCGACTTAAACTTGTATTCAAGCATAGCCCTATAGGGCTTTAGCAGTCGCTTCAAGAAACGATGAATTTTCTTTCATCCAGACGTCCAGTTTAGCCTTAAACTGTTCAAATTCCGTTAACTATGTCAGTTGGTAATTTGTTCCACACTGTCGTGACCCTATTTGTAAAAAAATTAAATCTTGGTTGAAAAAACTTCATTTTCTCTCTATAAATAGTTCTTTTGTGGGACTGAAGGTTATATTTTCTGTTCTGAGTGTTCATACGTGCGTCGTTCACGAGATTCACCTCCTCTAAATTATTTGGATAAGATCGCCTCTTTGCCTTCTTATTTGAAGATTATTCAGATCCATTTTGTTCAATCTGTCAGTATAATCTAATTTTCTCAACTCAGGTACTAGTCTCGTCGCTCTTCTTTGTACTTTTTCCAACTCATTTATATCTTTTACACAGTATGGATACCATGAGCTAATGGCATACTCTAGATGTGGTCTTACTAGATTTGTATAAAAGTGTTGTGTTATGTATGTCAAGGAACTTAAACGATCTTCTGATCAACCCGAACATCTTATTTGCTTTAGCAGTACTATGTCTAACTTGAATGTCCCATTTCATATCATGTTTTATATATATTCCAAGATCCTTTTCACAGAATGTTTTAGCTAAAAGTTGTCTCTCATCAGATTATTTTTCAATTTCATAATCGAAATTAGAGTTAGATCTACCCAGATGTAAAACCTTGCACTTGTCTGCGTTTAGCACTGTTGACCACTCTTTTGACCAATCACAAATTTTGTCCACATCACTTTGGAGTTTCAAGTTCGATGAAAAAATCTGTTCCTAGTGGTCTGATACAAAATAAACTTTTAAAGAGCTTTAGTACCTTTAGACCTAGTTATTCAAGGATTTTAATCCAATTTTTTCAAAAGTCATATATATTCTGAAAGAGGAAAAAATTTTCTACATTCTGATATATATTTTTATTGGTACTATAGCTGAATACTCATGAATTTCAGTTTCTTTTTTGTAAAGACTAATTAATTTATAAAATCCGATGGATTTTAGCGCGAGTGTAGTATCTCTGGATACTTAATCATGATGTTAGAAATGTGTTTAGTTAGATTTTAGACTTAAGACTTTAATTGTTTGTGTTTTATATTTTAGTTTAGGGATAGTTGTTGTTAGTTCTTAGGAAGACGCACATGCGCATATTCATCTATAAAAAGACTTAATATAATATTATTTGAACTAGCTTTTAAAATAAAGATTATACAAAAAAAGAGTTGTTTCTTTTCTTCTTTTTCCAAATATAACATCTGGCGCTGCGAACAAAACAAATGACTGAAGGAGGTTTTGGCTCATTTAATTCTGATGTGGATATTTCAAGTGTAGGGTCGCGAAGGGCGGCTTACAAGATTCGGTTTAAAAATTTTATGGTTGCGAAAGCAAACAAAAAGTTTGGTGAAATTTGTGACGTGGTGAAGAAAGCTTCTTTTCTCCATCATGTGGGAGAAAGAGTTTTCGAGATGTACCAGTCAGTGGAAAAGAAGGAACATGATTTTAGGAACAGAGTTGGACGAATTTTTCGTGGAAAAAAAGCAAAAAATTGTTGCCGCGGTTACTGAGAGGAATAGGGAAAGTATGGACAAAGAAGCGAAGAAATGTGGATTTTGTGGGAATTTTCACAAGCCAGGTTATGATTCTTGTCCTGCGAAAGGCAAAGAGTGTAATAAGTGTTCAAAAAAGTGGAGTTGATGATACTGCCGAAAGGAAATGGAAGCCAAAGCCTAAGGTGAACCATGTTGCCAACAGAAAGGAAGGATATGAGGAAGGATATACTATGTTTCTCAGTCTGTGAGAATAGTATTATTTTGCCTTTGGTTACTGTGGAATTCGGAAAGGAAAATCTGGAAAGGAAGCGAAAAAATTTAGACTTTGATGACACATTAATAATTTTAATGGAATTTGTAATTTTAAAAGTAAATTTATCTAAATTACGTAAATTACGTAAATTTACTTTTTTCCAAAATTATGTTAAACTACGTAATTTGACGCAAATTTACATAAAATCCAAGTCGCGTAGCGCTACTGTTTCAATATTAATAAAAATATTCAAAATTTAAATCAATTGACATTATTTTGAGACTTTATTTATAAAAAATTAAACAAAAATTCAAAACAGTAAAACCATACATTTATTCAGTATTTTGTCTAGTTTATTAAAAAATAAAGTGGTCTATTAAGTGATCCCTGGGACTACATACGATATAAGTGAAACAAATGTTTTTTCTTTAGGTTGCTTTAAATAATAAAAATTGTCACGCCCTTTTTGTTAAATAAAAATATACATCAGAATGTAGAAAATTTTATCCTCTTTCAGAATATATATGACTTTTGAAAAAATTGGATTAAAATCCTTGAATAACTGGGTCTAAAGGTACTAAAACTTTTTAAAGGTTTATTTTGTTTTACCCAAGCAGGGACAGATTTTCTTTGGTCCCCCAAAAAAAGAAGTAGTTTACGAATTTTGAGTCAAAAATTTCAAATTCTGATAGCACTTCAAGTTTTGAATTTCTCGAACTTTAAAATATTTAAAAATAATATGTTTTCATCAGCATTATTAATAAAACTAAAAAATATAAACACTCAAATATATTTAAAAATTTTCTAAAAAAGACATAATCTTCTTATGCTTGTAAAAAGCGTTTTTCTAAGCTTTTCGTGAATAATTATAAAAAGCGGTGTTTGCAAACAGATGAAGGTATTGACCAGATAAATAAAGATTATCAAATTCTTTTGTAAATATTCACTATTTTTAAAATTAATAAAACTAAAAATATTGATAAAAAAAATTATACAAGAAAGAAAAGAATAAAAAATAAATTTAAAAATAATTTTCAGATTATTTTTATCACGTTTGTTTGTTGTATTTTTTTTCTTAAACAACCTTAATATGAGATAAAATTGTGACAAAATATAAATGATAATAGACCAAAATGAAGTTGCTGTATAGAAGATAAGCAAAAATATAAAATTAGATGATTTAAAATATGCAAAACAATTCGATTGTTTAAGGTTATCTACAAATAAGGAATCATGATAATAAAATGAATATGAAATGAATGCGACATAAATTGCCAAAAAGGTAGTTGTCACATAAATGAACCAAGTAGATGATTTACTGATAAATAAATTTAGAGTTCTGAAAAAAGTTGATAAACCCAATAACGAAAAATGATATATTGAATAATAAAACAAAATCAAAAAGTATTCTATGTCAGCGCTTGTGGTCGAAAAAATAAATATACATAAAACTTTACCAGTTAAATTGGTACGATTAAATAAATAAAGAATTAATATCATTCTTGATTTAACAATGACAAGCGCTATCCATAAAAATGTTTGGAGTAAATACTCAATTTTGTTTAAATGCTTTTTTGTCATTGAAATTATCAATATGGAAAGCAAGTCAAAAGCGTATGCAATTAAAAAATAAAATTGGTTTTGCGCTGGTTCAGTCTGGTAATTTAGTGTTATTGTAAAATTGCTTTCGTTTGAGTAAAAATGCTGTTTGGAATACATTTTTATTTTGATAAAATAAAATTCTGAAAATCAAAAACAAAGTGTTGAATTAGACTCAGTTAGACAATATATCTAATAAAATAATAGCTCATTAAACTCAATTAAAATATCAAATTACCTTTCAAATAAATAAATAAATAAATAACTTTTAAAACATTTTATTTTTTTTTTAATTTTAAAATAATTAGTAAATTAGTGAATAATTGTTTCGTAATTAAATAATTGTTTCGAATGATTGCGAAAAGTTGTTGTTTTAATTTATCATTTATAATTATTATCATTAGTTGATTATGATCAAAAAAATAAATTGTAAATTTTGCCATGTAATCTTGTATTGTATCTAAAAGCTTAGAATCGAGTTCTCTCTTTACCAGCATCAAAATCCAGGTTAAAATGGTCAAATTTGAAACAACGGTGAAAAAAAAAAAGTTCTGAATTGCCTTTAGATTTTTTTTGTCTCTTTTTTTCTGAATTAAGCTCGACTTGGAGAAGAAAATGCGCTTAATTAGCAAAATTTGGCAAAAAACATAATTCACAAGTGACATTAATGCCACAGCTGCCTGGAACGAAAAAGATAATAAAACCACTAGGTTTTCATTTTTGTCCGTTACTGAATAGTAATAGTAGCAATTGGACAAACTGTCTGTAGAAAAGATAATCTTCCTAAAAATAAAACCATACACAAAATAGATAAAAAAACTGACAAGTCCGCCAAAGATTAAATAAGTTAGAAAAAAATTCGGATTATAAAAATTTTGTTTTAGTTTGATTATAAATTTAGATACTTTAATACAAGTTAAATGAAATATGGAATAATAAAACAAAATTAAATAGAACTCAATGTTTAAAAAATAAGATGAATAAAGTGCTAGGCAGATATATTCATAAAAAGTAAAGTTCTTTTTCGATAAATATTCGTCCAGTGTTTGCTTCAATTTTAGTAAAATGAAAATTAAATTCATACTAATTAGTATAAAATATTCGATTTTAATTAAAGTCTTTTTGGCTTTGAAAATAATGTAAAAAAATAAAACTTCAAATATTAAGGAAAATAAAACATTTTGCAACTTTGCACCATTTGTATCATTTTTAATAATGGCAAAACTGGAATTGATTGAAACATTGGTTGATTCCATTTTTAATTTACCAAATAAATATTTTAAAATTTAGAAAAAAGTTTATAATTTTAGTTTTATAAAACACTATATCGGATTTTGAACATTAAAACATGAATATTTAACCAAAAAGCAATTAGTAATCAAATACTTCTGGTCTAAACTATTTAGTAAAAAGTTTGAATAGGGTGACTTTTAATTTTTTTTAGATACAGAATTGATTTTCTTTTTCTTGGAAAGCATATTCGATTAATCAATACGGCATTCATTACACCATAGACCAAGAGAGCACAGAATGCAGGAATGGTATATATCAACGTAGTTAGATAATTTTCCAGTCTATAAAAGTTCAAATTGTTCATGCAAATAATTGACGTGTTGGTGAAACTTCCAATTATGACCAATATTTGAATAAGTGGTACCATTAAACCAACTATAGATGAAGCAAGAGTATAAATGATAAAAAAAATCTCTCTCTTTAAAAGTTTATTTAACGCAATCAAGAAATTAGTTCGCTTCCAAATAGATAAATGATAAAGGGAATAGTAAAAAAGATGAGAGTAGTATACGGTTATGAAAATTTCGAGGAAATTTTGTAAGTAGCATAAGGTCTAGACCCATTCAAATTGGGAGTAGTAAGATGATAGATAAAAATTTAGGATAACTTTAACTTTAATAAAAAATGTAGAAAAGCAAAGAGAAAAAAGCAGAAAAAATTCAATTTTAATTAGGTTCTTTGATCTAGAAATGATAAAAATTGAAAAAATTTCTAATATCAACGAAAATGAAAGTAAATAGACTGAATTGTTGACAAATTTGGTTCCACTATTATTGGTCAAATTATCTTTTAAATAACTAAGGTTCATCCCTTTTTATTTAAAAAAATTATGAAATTTATTTTATTGTTTTAGATTTATAAAAAACAAGTAAATGGCAAAATACATTAAAAGGAGCAAATATTCTATTCTCTTAAAAGTAATTTGAGTAAGCTTATAAATAAGCTTGCATCCTGTAAATAACCACAATAATGTATGGAACTTTTACCATAAAATATTTTAATGCAATCAACACTCGCAGTCTCTAGTTTCAGTTGCGTTTAAATTTTATTCTATGTGTAAGCTGTTTACCAAATCCATAAGTAATTAATACTAAAAAATCATATAATTTTGCATTTTTTAGCATCTAAATTACAAGTCACGTCTTTAGCATTTGGGTGCCATTTTAAACCATGAAATCAGTCTTGTAATTCAAATGTCATACTATTTAATTTTGGTCCTTTAAATGAAACATGGTACAAAACAAACATGGTGGATTTTGCACTGTTTTTTTGGTAAATGAAATTTTGCAGCATGTTGAATCTACAGGGCACTATGGTAAAAAAGCTGAGTTTAAGAATATCCATTGTAAAAAAAAGTGATGCTAATAGAGCTTAGAAAAAATTTCAAAAATTAAAGGAAAGAATATATTACTAACTATATCAAATGAACAAATTAATTAAATTCATTAAAATGGTTTAAATTACTCGTGGAGACAAAATGGTTCAAATAGGATGTCATTTTGAACATTTAAATCATTTCATTTTTCACCAATTATTTTTTTAATTTAAAAGCAGTCTGCTGAAGAGCTGTATGGGGGATACATAGGCCTACATGTCTTTTTCCAAGTCTTGTCGTATGAGGGCGCCGCTGGCTTCGACCATCTCCCAGTATAGAATCCGAAAGGAGCGAGAATCTGCTGTACAGCTGACCCTTTGCAGGTAGACGTAGAGAAGTCGCTTGGTTTGTGGTTCGAAGCAAGTCAAAATAATTGCCGACCTCGCAGCCTATTAAAAATGCTCGGATGAGTGGCGCTGTTTATGATGAATGTCCCACTGGCTTCTTTGGGAAAGACGCCGTCATCACTCTGCCAAAGCCGGTTCCAAGCCCGGTTGAGAAAAGATGACGGTGACAAATATAAATAATATTTGTTTAAATTTATAGCTCAAATTCAATAATTTTATTCAAATCTTGTAACAAACAATTTTCCAATTAATTCAAGGATAAATTTTCTTATGAATATAACAAATGAAGTTTTATTTATTAAGAATTAAAATTTTAAATTTTAATTTTCCTTTTAAATTCGCTTTGTTCGAGCTGCTGAATTGTCAGATAATGTAATTCTTGGAATTTCTTTTATGAAACCTTTCCATTTCTGATTGATTCAATTTATAACTTTATTTTCTGTTTTTTATTATTGCTCTTTTATACTTACAATTTCCTACTATAACAACTAATTAATTACGCACAATTTCTTAAAACTAAATTTTCAAAAATTTATCTTTAATGTCACTTCAAATCATTTTCCTAATCTTTTGGCTGTCTTCAGTTTTAATTATATTAGGAGTTAATAATTATATTAAGCCTTTATTGTTATTTATAACATTTTCTATCTTAATATTTAACTAATTTAAATTCCTTAGAAATATTTTACCTAAAATAGTCTTTTTTTACGTAAAATGGAATATGTCCCAAACCCGTGAGTGCTTATATAAATTCAAATAATCATGTTTTATGTTGCATAATAACATTCAAATAAATATGAACTCAAAATTAAAATTAAATTAAATTTTTTTTATTCTATTTAACAACTATGAGTTTATTCAAGACTGTTAAAAATGCTTTGGGTATCGAAATCGAAAGGCCCGTATATGAAGTAATTAAAACTCTTGGTGACAACATGGAGATCAGAAAATATGCAGCAACAAAATTGGTGTCCACTTCGATGGAGGGCGAAGCAGATCATTACAAATCTGATTATCGAAGCAAAATGTTTGGCAAACTTTTTAATTATATAAGCGGTGGAAATGAAAACCGTGAGAAAATTTCCATGACTTCTCCGGTAACTGTTGCCTACAATTGCAATGACACAATCAAACCAGCCAGTCAGGTAAAAATGACAATGGGATTTTTTGTTCCTGTTGAAAAACAGGATGGCACCCCGATTCCGACAAGTTCAGATACATTTTTAAGAGAAGAGCCCGAGATGACCGTGGCAGTGATCAAATTTGGTGGCTATCCGACAACTGACGACTACCTCAAACAAAGAGACTTGCTTATTAAAACTTTGGGAGATGAAGCTAAAAATTATGATTCTGTAAATATAATGACGGCTGGATATGATCCACCGATTAAGCCTATCAATAGAACAAATGAAGTTTGGCTTAAAAAAATTAACTAAGATGTAATCTTGTGTCTGATAAATAATTTTTAAAAAAATAAATTTTTTACAGTTTTGATTTTAATTTAATTCTTGATATAATCAAAAAATTTTTTGTTAGAAAAACATTTTTCGAACATTAAACATTTAATGATTTTGAGACAAATGCACTGTTTTTGAACTTTAAGTTGAGTCTTTTGACGTCAATTCTTTTGCTTATTTAATTTAATCTATAATTATAAAAAATTAGATAATTAAGATTATAAATTAATAAAAGATCGTGAAACGAATTAGGATATAGAGAAACAACTAAATTAGTTGACCAAATAGGTTGAATCGATTTGAAAAAAATGTCATTTTTAAAAAGAATCAATTCATTTTTTCGATTAAAAAAAATTTCAAAATATTTTTTAATAAAAAAAATAGTATCCATAACTCTGTCCATCCACGGGTTCCAAGCCGTAATGATTAAAGAGGAGGGCAGCCTTTATTTATATACTATACATATAAATTACTTTCAAAAATTTAATATGGTTGTACTGGACGAAAAACTCGTCGAATTGGTAGAGTTTCATATTATTTTATAAAAAAATATTTAAGAATATAAAAATTATGATGATAGTGTTAAAAAATTATCTTGAACAAGAAAAGGAATTGTTAGATAATTTGAAGCAATCTTTGATTAGTAAAAAATAAGGATTAATTGATAAATCTCGATAAATGGCTGAAACAATCTAACAATTATTAATTATTTAATTTTCTATTAATTTTTACTTCAATTTGTCCATGGGACTTAAACTTTAATTAATTAAATCAAATAAATTAATTATCATTAAAACTTTGATTAATTTAATACCATTTATAAATATCATTTTTATTAGAAAATAAAAACTGATTAGTTGGTAAGATTTCTAAAATTAAGTTGGTCTCACTTCAGACATTCATAAATAAAAGAAAAATTTCTCTTATAAATAGTTGTTTTATTTATAATATTTAATTTAAAAATTATATATCAATTAAATTTTTTACTTTGATTAATCTTAATAGCTTTATGTGGTTCTGTTTCAATATTTTATTTTATCCATTAAAAAAGAATCAAAATTAAATTAAATTCTAAAATTTTAATTGTTCATTTATTTTTAGCCCTGGTCAATTTGTTCATAAAAATTCTAAATAAATTTTATTGCCAACCATTTACTTTTAATTGTGCCAGCTGATCCCTAGGAGATCTAGAGATAGAAAAGCCAGCGCATTTTTTCGAGTCCAAAATTATAATTCTAATTCACAAATAAAATAAATTTTCAAATTAATTTTTTTGCTTTAAATTTACTAAATTAATTATTGACTGAACATCCAAATTATTCCAAATTATCCAAACCAAATTTTGGACTGAACAAAAGCAATTATAAACTCGACCTGATACACTTGAGCAATTTTACATTTTATTTAATCAACTAGTGACCATATGAAAAGATGGGTATTCATTCGATTTAAAATTCATGATAATCTTGATATTTGTTGGTGTTCACTAAATTATGTGCCCATTTCAAATGATCCAAATTAAATTTGGCAACACGTAAATTGTTCATCTAAACTCGAGCAATTTCATTTCATTAGAAAAATTTTTTTACCAAAAATGAACTTTTTAGCTTTTTTTTTAATTTTGATTACCAAAACTATTGGACAAGAAGATTTTTATTTTACCAAAACTCTGGATGGTGAATCCTTTTTAACTGATCTTGTACCAAGTATGCCAAAATAACTAATTTTTAGCTTAAATTTGCTTAAATTCTGTGAAAGGTTTGAATCAAAATGTTTCCTTTATAAGAGCAGTTGATATAAATAATAATAAAATTGAATATTTTATTAAATCTGATGAATTTTATGTTAACAAAAATGATGGACGAATTTACTTGATAGCCAAATTGTCGCCAAGCTTTCAAAGACCAAACTATGAAAAAATAGTCGAAATTAGCTGCTCAAATGGCGCCAGAATTTTAACATTTTCAAGCAGAATTTTAATCATTAATTCTAGTCAACCACCTAAGATTATAAATAATTTGTTCTTTCTTGAATTGGAAGAGGTATTTTTAGATGGAAAAATTTTTCAATATTTTTTATATTTCCTTAGCAAAATGATGTGCCAACCAATTTAAGATACAAAAATGGATCTTTATATGAATTGCATGCTCGTAATCTGTATCCATTAGACGGATTTGTATCCCTATCTTGTGACCAATCCTCTCAATTAAGTTCTTGTGGCGTGTTTCAATTAATTAAAAATGAGGTAAAATCTAATCAAAATGAATGGTTTGGACACATTGTCTTGAATGAAAAACTTGACTTCTCTGTAAAGTCGTTTTATTTTTTAACAATCATTGCATCAGTAAGATAAATTCAAACAATATTTGACATTTATTTATCTACACTTAAGAATGGTGGTAATGAATTTACCAGGAGAGTTATTCAAATAAGGTTATTGCCGAGTTTAATGAAAGCAGCCCAGCTATCTGAAGAGTCTCTTTTTTTTACTATCCCGGAAAACCAACCTGCGGTAAAAAAAAATTTGAATATTTTTATATTTTTTTAAATTATAAAATATAAAAGAATACATTAATTGGTCAGTTGAAATTTAACAATGCATATGATAAATCAATACAGCAACTTTTCATTGCATCAATTGTGGCTTTTTCTAATGAACTATTAGCTGAAGGTATTTCGGATAAAGGTAAATTTTAATCCTAAATATTAATTTATTTAGTAAGACAATTATCATATTTTTTCTTAAATTTATTAACATGAATCAAAATAGTTTACTTTTGAAATGGATTTTTTTGAGTAGATTAAGTTTATAAAAGATATTGACATAACTAATTGCCAACAACTTTTTAGAGCTATTAAATGTGAATAATCATGAATAAAATATAATTTAAAAAATAAAATCAAGAAATAATTTTAACAAGATAGAACTACCTTTATAAAATAGATTACAATTCTATAAACTTTAAATAAAATGAGAGAGTAAATGAGTATAGAATAAATTAGTTTGGTAAAGTAACAATACAATTTTTGAAACAATTTATCACCAAAAACAAAACCAGGAATCTTTGGTTTTGTGGAGCATTGGATCATTTCTTTTGCTTTTCGTTCAAGTCGATTATTTGCGTTCATCCTTTCTTCTCCCCTTGTTATTCCCATTTCTGTGAGCTCTTTCGTAATTGTTAACCTCCATGTTCCTGGTGGTCTTATCTTTCTTTTCAAACCTGCGGTGTCCATTGATGAGCTCTGTTTGACATTGATATTATTTTCATTCTTGTATCCCGAGGATGCTTCTCAGGTTACCAGTGTGGAAGGTGTTCAAGCTTTTTCTATCCAACTCAGACACTACCCAAAATTCACTTCCGTACATCAACTTTTACTGTCTTGTCTATGGCAAATGCTTCTTTTGCTTTTGCAAGTTTATTCTTAATGTCATTATGCGTTCCCATTGATTCTTTTAACGCTTCCTGAGTATCTGAATTAACTCACAGGCTTAATGTTTTTACCATCTAAACTGATCAGGACATCCAATTTGGTGTTTATGGATTGATGATGATTCCGATTGGTCTGGGTTTGTTCACCAAATCCTGCGTTTTCATATAAATTTCGATTGTTGTTAACTCCCATTGCATGCTTTTCAGGATTGAGGTAGTTTTCATCATGACATAATTGATCTCAATTAGGAACAGTGTCGGATAGAGAACAAATCTATGTCTGACTCCTCTACACACTTTGAAGCCTTCAGATTGTCTTTTTCCAGAATTAAACTTCACTCGAACTTCTCATAGAAGAGTCTTCTCAAGTCAACAATCTTCTATGATAAAACAAATTGAATTAAAATTAGGTATTGTGAAATTTGGAACAAAAAACAAAAAAAAAAAATAAATAAAAATCCCAAACCTCAAGTTCAGAAGGAACAAAACATGTTCCGTGAATTGTAGCACTTGGTACAAAGCAATAAGTCTGCAAAATTCAGAACTTTGTGAAAAAGCTGAAGTTCTGACAGAGCAAAAATTCTCTGTTAGTTGAGACACTGGTACATCCTCTTTTAAATTATAAGTTCTGAATTTTGCAGACTTATTGCTTTGTACCAAGTGCTACAATTCACGGAACATGCTTTGTTCCTTCTGAACTTGAGGTTTGGCATTTTTGATATTTTTTTTGTTTTTTGTTCCAAATTTCGTAATCCCTTAAAATTACTTCAGTAAAACTTTACCAAAACCCCACAATTCCCTCTAGAATCTAGAATAAAATTAATTTTTAAATATTTAATCAAATATCTATTTTAAGTAATTTTAAAAAAAGATGTAGATTTACAATTTAACAACAGATATTTCTACATCGACCAAAATAATAAATTGTTGACTAGAGAAAAAATAGATCGCGATTCAAAGACATTCGATAAAATTAATGGTATTGTAAGACTTTGGTTAGCAATTAAACAAAGAAAAACCGGAACAGTGTTAAATTATTCGAAAGTGAGCCTAATTGTATTTAGATAAAATTTAAGTATATCTTTTTTTGTGTTAGATAATTGTCCAAATTTTAGATCTCAATGACAATAAACCTGAATTTGGAATTATTTATCAAAATTTTTCCATCAATACTACTCAAAATCAACAGATATATTCAACAATTAAGGAAAATGAAGATGGACCGATCATAATCAATTCGCCTATTAACCAAAATTATCTCATTTTTGACATGGATCTTGCCAAAAATTCTACTTTTGAACTCGAAGTGAACAGCTATGAGCCTAATAATTCCTTGACTGGTTGTCGAATAAATAAATTAAATGAGTATTTAGAAGCTAATAAAACAATACAATCAAAATCAAGTCTTAATTTGATTAATCAAGTTCCATTCGACTTTGATACTTTAAACATTCGACCAAGTTTTGACCCTTATGGAGTTGCTTTTAAAGACTTGAATATTTCAGTAATAAAAGATAAAATTTAAATATTTTTTTTTTAATTTATTCTAATAAGTTAATAGCTAATGAAGTAAAATCTGAAGAAAAATTTTCCAGTCAGCCTTTATTTATAGTCCTGAGGATCCAAGATACCAATGATAATCGACCAATTTTCAGCCAAGATGTCTACTACGTTTCTGTTTCAAATTTTGCGATAGATAAAACAGCTCAAATGATTTTACAATTTGATGTAACTGACCAAGATATTGGTGTTTATGGGATACAGGGTCTGGAATGCAGCCTACTTGGTCAAGGATCAGAAAGGTCTAATTTTTTTTAATAAAAAAGCCCCTGACGAGAATCGAACTCGCGACCCCTAGTTTACGAGACTAGTGCTCTAACCACTGAGCTACAAGGGCTTATGTCAAAATTTTGCTGATTGTTTATCTCGAATAAAATTTAATAATAATTTTATTAATTAAAAGGTTCCAAGTTGATACAATTAAGAAAAAAATTTTTATTAAGTACTGTGGACCATATTGCTACTATGAAAAATTTGAGCCTTCATATCATTTGATCATAATGTGCAAAGATAATAAAGGTGATTTAAAGAGAAAAAAAAATTTTATTTCAATTGATTTCTTTCAGGAAATGGAAATGTGGCTTTTGCTAATTTGGTAATCAATCTTCAAAATGCTCTTAAACCGCGACTAAGATTTTCGGTTTATACATATTACATTCTGGCATCGGGACCAAATGGAACTGAAATACCAGAACTTATCATCAAGCCAAAAAACTTAAAATCAAACATAAAGCTAAATTATGTTGTTCAGCCTCAATTGAAAAATTTATTTAAAGTTGACGAAAATGGTATATTCAGAATTTTGGCAAGTAGGCTAGATCGTTTTAAAAGCATAAATCAAAATGGAACTTTTTTGGTGCCAATTATGGTAAGTGATCAAGATAACAATTCCCAACTAATTCATGTGATTGTGCAATTGAGCAATTATTTGACCAAAAATGAGTGTCCAAAAATATCAGAGCTGGCTATCTGTAGATTTTCTATTAACAGAGAATCATTTGATCCAAGTTGGCCAAAATTTAAAATTAAAAAATTCATCCTAAGACTAATTAACTTTATTTAGAGCTTATTCGATTTTGTTTCTATGGAACATCGCCTATATCTTCGAATAAAAATCATTATTCTGATCCATTTTATAACCAAATAAAGTATTCGTTAACACCTGATTCACCTCAATATTTGCAAACCGACTCTCGAGATGGCTGTGTAAAAATATTACCATCTTTTAGTTTAGATAACTACGAAAAGGATTATATTTCTTATTCAATCGGAGTTTTTAATCCACAATTTCCGGAATGTGTTGCTATTAGCAAGCGAGATTGCTTGATAACAATAGAAAAGTCTCCAGATGATAGGATAAGATGTGGTAAAAAATATCAAATAGTTGGTAAGCCATAGTTTTTTAATTTATTCTATCAAAATAATAACATTAATTAACTCAAATTTTAATAATAATATAAACAGGTATCGAAAAGATAATTCAAACCAAGATAAGCTGAAAAGGAGGTTTAAGAAGCCAGGGTCAATTTTAGTATATCCATTACAGATTTGCTTATAAGATTTGCTTACAGTTTTAAAACTAAGTTGTGATTTGACTTTAAAATTTTTTTTTTTAAAGTCAAGTAAATTACTTATAATATGGAAATAAATGATACATTTTTTCGAAATTGTCTTTACTTAAAAATTTGAAAAATTAATAAAAAATAGTCGATTTTATACTAGAGAAAATTTTATTTTGAATCGTTTAAAATGACATATGACTTGAAAACAAATCTTATCTATTAATTTTAAGGTCCACTTAACCAGCATACTTTGAAAATTTTTCACTGAATTTAAAAATTTTTATTTTACTTACTCTTTGGCCTGAGAAACCTTCCAACATTTTTAAAATAAACAAAAATCTATTCAGCATACTAAATTAAAATTAATATTTATTCAAAATTTAATATAATAAAATATGAGATTTAAGTCAATCTAATAAAATATCAAGGGAAAAATAAATGTTATTAAGGCAATCGCTGGTTGACCACCACGCTTGGATTTTTTCATCAAATCATTAGTCTTTAGGAAGAAAAAATTTTTTTTTGGCTATTAATTGATCAAAATTTTTCAATTTACTATTAAAAAATATAAATTTGTAAAATCAAATTTTTTTTGGGACTGTGAAGTTCTTTTCAATTCGATCGTTTCAATTCAGAAAAATTTGAATAACTTTTTTACTATAAGGAATAATTTAGTTCTGTAAAATGCAACTTTGCTTAATCTGAAAAAATATGTCTGCAAAAACTCTGCAAAATAAGTGCACAATTGATTTGAATACTTTTTAATGGCGTGCAAAATACATAATGTTTCAGAGTATTTTGCAGACTTATATTACTGATTTAAGCAAATTTGCTTATAATTGAGAATTTTATAGAACTAAATTAATTCTTTTAATTAAAGAGTTATTCAAGTTTTTCTAAATTGAAATGATCGAATTGAAACCAACTTCACAACCCCATTTTTTTTACTTAAAGAATAATTTTCGCTGAAAATACTAAAATTTATCAATGGACTTAATCGGTGTAGAGATAATATTTTTTGCCAATTTAACTTTTCATTTGAGATAAATTAATAGATATTGGTGGGATAAAAAATAGTCGATTTTTTAATATTATAAATCA
The DNA here is from genome assembly GCA_016802295.1 of Brachionus rotundiformis. Classification (NCBI taxonomy): domain Eukaryota; kingdom Metazoa; phylum Rotifera; class Eurotatoria; order Ploima; family Brachionidae; genus Brachionus; species Brachionus rotundiformis. The sequence goes on from JAESIW010000115.1 coordinate 1,042,800, forward strand.
ATTAGAATCGATTAGCAACACTAATTTAAATAATTGTTTTTTTTAATTATTAGTTCGCTACTAAGCAAAATTAGAAAAAACAGGATGGGTGCTCATTACAAAGAAGTCAATATTAAATACGGTTTCCAGGATTAAGTTCCTTGGACCGGACTGGCACAGTCTGGGGGTTTGGTCACTGGTCAGCTAAGATTTTAGATATAATATTAAGGTTATAACTATGTTAATAATAAAAATATTTTAGAAGTAAACATCATTATGGCGAAGAGTTTTAATAGTTTATTGAAAAATATATTTTAATATATTTTTAGAAAGTTTAGACAGGTAAAATAATCAATTAATAGGCAAAAAAAAATATTTTGAAAAATAAAAGAAATTTTCATAAGAATCAAGCCATCAAGTAATTTTTGCATTCTATTTAGATTTATTAAATAAAGAAAATATAAAGTAATATAAATTAGCTTATCGCTCCTATTTTTTGGCTCTAAATATTTTATTGAGCAACGATGAATTTGTTTAAAAGCTTAAAATAGGACGAACCAAGTTGATCGAAAATTCAATTTATTCAGAGTTATTTAAAATAATATATAGATAAAACGCTAAAAAATTAATTTAACTCTTCTGAGTTGAAAAATAAAATTAAAAACTAAATTTTCCAATTTTATCATTTTATGCATTTAACACATAAATTTTGTTCTGAGAAGATTTTTTTGTGTGGATCAGATTTTTAATTGTGGAGATAAAAGATGAAGAATGGGCTTCAGTTTGTTTATTAGCCTTTAAAGTGTCATTTTTTCCTAAATAATATTATAATATATCTAAAATCTATTTTTAATATTTATTTATCAATCTAAGATAATAGCACATCGTATAGACTAGATGCCTTTTATTCCAACTCAAATACCAAATTACACTATTCAATTGTACGAGAGGAACGAACAAAATTCGATGGTGCCAATGAAATTGTAACTAACTCTGGAAGCTTTTTTTATGATATAATTTCCAACAATGGATACATTCATCTGAAAAGACTTGAAAAATTATCCTCATATAGAAGCATTTTATTGTTTGTGAAAGTGAAAGATATGTCATTTTATTCAAGCGAGGCAGAGTGTCTAGTGGACTTTAGGTATTGTAATCTTGAAACCAAATCACCAAAATTTATCGGCTTTGGACTGCGCCATGAAAGCATTTGTGAAGATATGCCTCAAAATAGCCGAATACTTAGCTTAAAATCATTCGATCCAAACCAGAACAGGGATAAAATTTGCTTTTCATTGGAGCAAAATTCATATTTTTCTCTAACTTCCCAGTCTAGCCAAAATGGTGATGTGATTTTGAAACAAAAAATAGACCTTAAAAACCTAAAGCAAACAAATGGCAATTCATTACTCAACTTTACGGCCTATTTATCTTATTGCCATTCTTCAGTAGTGCTAAATAAACAGATAATAAATGTTAATGTTTTAAATGTCAATAAGCATGCGCCAAAATTGGTATCAAATAGCCAAACTGTCTTTATACAATTGTCAAAGACTGGGAACAAATCAATTCCAAGCTTTGATGTAATTGATCATGATTTGTCACCTTATGACTACTTCGAGTGCAAAATTGAAAATAATAATAATTTTGCTCTACTAAATAATAATGAGTATAGAAAGGTATTTTTGACATATAAATATTTACTTTCAAATGAGTATCCAGCTCAATCATCTACCGATCTTGTTGTTCGTTGCTGCGATAATAGTCTCTACTGGACAGAGAATACTTGTAATTCTGTACCAAAATGCTCTCTAACATTGGTAGTTTATATTCCAAATAAATAACTTAAAATTATATGAAATTTTAATTATCTTACCAAGCTAAGGGTCTCATTCATTGAAGAATCAATTTCTTGCATAAATGATGGTCAGGCCATCTATCTGGATCAAAATTCGAAGATTTCTAGTCAAATAGCTTCAATTGGTTGCGTAAGTAATTTGACACAATCGGGTATTACTTACCAACTTTTGACCAAAACTAGTATTTTTTTATAAAAATTTAATATTTAAAAATTAAAACAAAAAAATAATTTATTTAGAATATTTTAATTTGAATCCATTAAATGGCTCGATTTATCTTATGTCTAATTCGTTTGATGCAAATTTTTACAGACTACAAATTTTATGCTCAAATGATATTTACTCAACACAATGTAATGCTGATCTTTACGTCAAATCTACAAATAAAAATAGACCTGAATGGATATATCCAAATCCTCAAAACTCTCATAAGTGTGTCAATATTTACGAAGTATTAATAAACTAGTCAAAAATTTAATTAATTTTAGTTTTTTTTAAACTTTAATTTATTAGGACAAACTTGTCGACAGTCTACTTATTAGATTAAAGAGTGTGGTTGCAAATTCCTTATTGCCAATTAGCTATGCTTTTGTAACCAATGGAGAATTTACCAACAAGTTGCACGAATTTGAGCTGATAAATGATAGCTTATTTTTAGTCAGGCCATTAAACAGGACTAAGTCGATTTATAGAGAGGTTTATTTTATTTATTTATATAATAATTACAAATCTTAAATTAGTTGTTGAAGTTGGGCATTTATAAAGTATTAAAATTAAAACAAATCAACAAACTATTGATTTTTATTAAAATATTAAAAAAGATACCCTTTTTATCTAGTTTAATAGAAAATTATTTTATAAACGATAGCTTGAAAAATATAATTTAAAGTATTAAGATATTATTCAAATTATTAATTAACTTTGCTTTATTTTTGTATTTCTAATTATTTTTTGAAATCGGATCTTTAAATTTTTACCATTTTTTTAAGCTTACTCTTTCTGCATCAATTACCAGACCAATCGATCATACAATTATATCTACATATCAATATTTGTGTATAAACATTCTTCCATCGATTACCTACCAGCCCTGTTTTAGAAATTTGCCAGTAATTTGTCCAGAATTTAGCATTTAAGCTACATTCTTTTATTGCTTTAAATTTTAGAATAATAATAAATGGCCATTTGAGATAGATTTATCGGTCCATAATACTGATCTTTGCTTTCCAGATCAGAAAGCAGCAATTTTTAATCAAGACGCTCTCACTCCGCAAGTCTTTTATTACATTGTAACAAGTAAGCTTATTTTAAAGATAATTAAAGATCACTAGATATAAATCAATATAATATATTTTAAAAAAGAGTCAAATGTATCAAATGCTTTTATTTTGGATCCAAATTCTGGCCTATTGTGTCTTAACAAATCATTCAGCGTGCAAAATGTCAAAGACCTAATTTTAAAATCACCCAACAGTTATTTTGATGAATTTTCAAATGTGAGTTATAACATGGAAATTTATGTGACCAAAAGACAGCTCAATTCAGCAAGTGAGCTAAATGCCATTTCTTATGATTCCAAAAATTGTTCGTTTACTTACTTCAAAATAATCGTTGGCAAATTAAAAAACACCCAAGTCAAATTTGGACCTGAATTGTGTCAGGTGGTTTTATCTTTGGACAAAATAAGCACAATAGATAAAGATTGTCTATTCAAATTTCAATTTGAAAATCCTAAACTATCCAACAGCCTTTATTCTTATAGAATAGAACCAGCTGGTAACCCAATTGTGTCTTCAATATTTTTTGCCAATTCATCAAATGATTGCCTGGCGCTGAATCTGGAATCTGGCGTGAATAAAGTATCCTATTTGAATAAGCATGAGTTCAATGTTACTGCGGAAGATGGTTTTGGCAATTCTGACTCTATTGAGTGTCGAATTTATGCAGTTCGTGGTTGTAATGAAAAATGTCTTGTACTAAGTACAAATGAAAGGGAAATTGTTCAAAATATTATCCAAAAATATGATTTGTAAATTTGAAAAAAGATAAGAAAATTAACTAAGGTTATTTTTATGAATTTTAGGTTTTTAAATGATACGTTGACGATTGAACTTCAGAAAAATTTGGAAATAATCAGAATAGGGTTGATTGATGTGGCGAATTTAAATGACAAAGATAAGGACATAAAATTTCGTTCTGTTAAGTATTGAAATTAAACAATTTAAATTAAAGATTTTTGATTTAAATCTAATTCATTTTTAAGTTCAATAATTGAATTTTCTGTATATGATAGCTCGAAAGATAAGTTTTTACCAAACAGTGAGTTTATATCAATTATAAATTCTAACTCTAAAAGCAGCAATGCCAAAGAATTGGCTATCAAAGAAGCAATTGTATTCTTTTACAGTTTATTATTTATAAATTATTAAACTAATGTTACTTTAGTCATCGTGTCCAATAATTCTCCAAGACCCATTGGTAGGACGCAAAACTGCAATCGGATTGATATCATTTTTTTTCGGAATTTTGCTCTTAATAATTCCAGCTCTTTTACTTTGCTACTTGTGCACATACTTCAAAAAATTGAAATACAGAGACAGTATTAATTAGATTCAATTGATAAAAAAAATTCTTTTTTTAATTAATTTTTTAGATCGAGTTATCTTAAAAGAGCAAATTATTCCTATAGAGATTGAACCAGAATACTGTACTTCGGCAGCTTCAAATGATTTGTATTTGAAGCCGACTAGCTGGAATATTGATCAAATTTTCGATGATTCAAATCAACCGTAAATTTTTTTTGCCTTAGAATAAATTAATCTAAAAGTGTTTTTCAAAATATTTAGTAAAATCATACCATTTTCAGCAGATGGTTGTAGCCAAATACTTTCACCAGAATATGGAACAAAATCTTTTAAACCTATTGAGAAAGGATATGCTCAGAATTCGGACAAAAGTATAAAAATTAGAGAAAACATTCGTCAAGTTAATGAAAATTCGCAATTAGAAGATAATTATGAAGATAATTCTGAAATTAAGTATTTTGAAGAAATAAATGACATTGGTACTGTTTATTTAGAACAAGATACTTATGATTACTATGACCAAAATGATTCAGCTACTCTTCAGTCTAAAGAAAAATTAATATAACTATTTTTTATTTGTTTATTTTGAAATTTTTTAAAAAATAAATTTTGAGTTGATTTTTTTTTCTTATTTTTAAACAATTTATGATTCTCCAATTTATTTTCCGATTAGTTAGCATATAGCCGTATTCAAGAAGTAATAAATTAGCTAAATTAGTAAAAATAGTGTACCAAGCAATAATTAGAAAGATATAAATCAAAAACTCGAAATTAAAACTATTTGACCAGTTATCCTTTTCAATCCTTCTGATAAGCATTGATTAAGCATGAATTATATGGTTTTCAGCGAGATTACCACTCTATCAGAACCAATTCTAAATTCAAATAATGTTTATTAACCAACTTTTTTCATCATACAGATTTTATGCTACAAGGCATAATTTTTATATAAATTGAGACTATTTACGCTAATTTGGCAAATTTATGAACATAATTGTTTCAAATGGTAAAATGTTTTTTTTATCTTTTACAAATAAAAGTATTTTAATTTAAATAATTATAAAATAATAGTGATTGTAAAAAGAAGAAGCCGAAATAGCTCAGTTGGGAGAGCGTTAGACTGAAGATCTAAAGGTCCTTGGTTCGATCCCGAGTTTCGGCATTTTTTTTCCATAATTCTAATATTTGATAAAAGAAATTTTTATAAGAGAAAGCTAGTAATTAATGCTGCGACAATCTAACAATGTCTGAGCGCATCATTGGTTTTTGGCAGTATTTTCATTGAATTTATCTAAAGCCACCTTTTAAGTATTAGAATGTCATAATTACTCTGGCAAAATATTCCGTGATTAGACCACTCTTTTTTAAATGAAAGCTTTTTCTCAAAGTCAAAAATAATTAAATATAATATTACTGTATTTTATCATGCATTCACATCCATTGAATCAAGATGTGGTCTTAAAAACCTTCTTATCCAATTTCGCCAATAAAACTTTAGGATTGATTTTATTTCATAAGTTTATTAATATTAAAAACTCTTTTGCTCTTAATTAAAAATTACATTTAATTTTAATTGTTTAATTAATAAAACTTTAATCATCTAATTTTTAAAAAAATATTAAATAGTCATTTTCTTTTTAATTTAAAAATATATGCAGTCTGGTCATTTATGAATAGAATTAATACTGAAGCACTAAGAATCTACAAACCAGCTTACTAGCCATGAACCTAGCCCATAGCCTTTGCATGCCGTTTGTGTGACACTGTATCAAAGACTTGTCTGAAGTATTTCATTCAAACTATTACCACTTGCTGTCTAACCCGTTATCATTAAGTGTTTTTGGAAGATTATTTGGTTAAATTTCTAATTAAGGGAATCAAATATTAAATTAAACAAATATTTATTTATATTTTTTATTAATATGAAATTTTTTTAGCTTTTTTTCAACTTTTTGCTTCCTTTTTTAGCTCCTTTTTGAACAGCGCGGACAACACCTTTGAATTCACCTTGTAATTTGGCCTTTTTCCTTCTATTCAACTTAGCAGGGTTAAATGGAATATAAGCAAAAGGATCAGGTTTGTTTTTGAGCTTGACATCTCCACCAGCTTTCTGGAAAAAAAAAATTTTAGTAAAAAAATTAAAAAAATCTTTATCATTTACTCTTGCTCTATATTCTGATCCGTAATCAGAAATTTTGACAGATCTATCAGTTTTACGATGAATACCTTTACCACCAGATTTATACGAAAATTTTGACCTTTCATCTTCCATATCCGAGTCATCATCATCTCCAATCATTCTTTTTTTATTAGACTTTTTACTAAGAGCGGCTGATTTTTTGCTTAGGGAAAGAGTATCCATCATTTCTTCCAATTCATCAGGTTTTTTATTTTTTTTCAGTTTGATCTTACCATCATCAAGATCAGAATCGTCTTCGTCTGAATCATCTATGATCAATTTTCCATCAGTACTCATCTTAAATCCGCGGTTTTTAGATTTAGTTTCCCGTTCCTTCTTCTTCTCGATTTCTTGTTTGGTCAAAGGCTTAGAAGACAAGACACGTTTTATTGCCATGGGGTCTAGCAAATCAAGCGGATCATCATCATCATTTTCTTGAAGCCATGCCATCGCATTTTTGTCTTCCTTAGCACGAGATTTCTTCTCAGCTCGCTTGACTGATTTATTAGTTTTGTTTGTCTTGGCTGATTTTGCAGATTTATTATCTTCCATATTCTTTTCATCCTCCGAGTCAGACTCTTTGAGCAAATCTTCAATTTCGTTGATGTTGGTTCCCATAGTTTTATGAGTATTTGTAGTGTAAATAGACACCAAATCAAGTTGGCCAGGTTTATCGCCTTTTTTGGAAGCTTTCTCGTCTTCCAATCTCTTCTTTTTTTCTTTGTCAATCATTTTTTTCAAATTGGACAGCAAGTTTTCTAGACCATGCTTAACTGCGCCAGCCAAATGTACCACTCGCACTTTTTCTTCCATTTCCATGTCAGAATGCTTCGTTTTATTCTCATATTTAAATATTTTCTCATGCAGAATTTCATAGCTGAATTTTTTCATCAATTTCTTTAAAGTTAATTTTACCAAAGTCTTGATACGCTGAGATTTGTTGATCGGAGCTAGTCCGCTAAAATGATTAATTGAATGCTTGTTGTCTGGTTCAGTGTTGGCTCGTTTCTCATGCAAATGATGAATTGAATCGCAAATTTGATCCAAATATTGTCCAAGAGTTGGTGCTTGAAATGCCGAACACATTATTTTTAATAAATTAAGACTAGCCAAAACTGTTTCTTTGTTTTCTGAACGAATCAACAGACATGATGTGTCTATCAAGTCTTTGATCAAATTTCCGGATATGTTTTCTAAAAAATTGTATTTAAATTTATTATTAAAAATTCAATTAATAAAAATCTTTAGGAGAATATTTATTTAAGGCTTAAAATATTTTCTCATTTATCTTTTAATTTTTTAATATTCTTTGTATTATCTTGATGGAGATTAAAAAAAATTTATTAAAGATAATTCATTATTCCATAACTAAAGATTTTTTTTTCCTAAAATAATTCATAAATTTATAAAAAAAATATTGAAAAAATTAGCCTGATATAAATTTTAAATACCTCTAAATTCAAAAGTAAGTGATGACAAAGCAAGACAAGTACACGAAATCATGTTTGCTGACCCGGCTAAACCAACCATGACCAAGTGGAAAAATTCATTTAAAGAATCTTAGAAAAAATTTTATATAAAAAATATCTTCAAAATTTCTAAGAACCAAAATTACCAGTCTCGGTAATCGGTGGTTTAGACTCTAGGCCAAGTTTTTGCCAAAACTTGAGCATCGAATTTAATAAATGAAAGGCTGCTTCTCTCGATTTGTGATTTATTTCTCTAATTGATAAAATAATCTCAGGTAAAACCTGCTTTAGGAAAAGTTTTTCTTCAGGTCTTTGAACATAATCAAGCAGATCAATCATACATTTTAAACGTGGTACTTTAGCCGCTGAATTGCACTCGCCAAGCGAACGAACAAATGTATTACCAAAAGTTTCAAATTGATTTTGAACAAACTTGAATATGCTTTCGTTTTTTTTCTCACTCGATGGTTTACCACTAGCCAAAAGAGAATCCAAAATTTTATAGAATTTTTTTTGAGTAGTTTTATCGACTTGTTTGTCACCAATTGCTTGAATGCACATGTCAAAAATGGTTTGAACATTCTGAGTGTTGGAATACTTGACTAAAATAGCCATAAGGTCCAGAAAACTGTGCTTAGCAAACAAAAATGGCTCAGCTTGCAGACTCTCAATAGATTGTTTGTTAAAAACTTGTTTATTAAAATCAAATGTCACTTTGGATTTTGTCTCTGATTGATTGTTATTCAAGTCTTTATTTTTTAAAGACTCTTCATGATTTTTTGATTGAATTTCATAATTTTTAATTGCTTGAACCAAATAACTATTAACTAGCTCATTATCAGTTATTTTTAGGTAATATCTGATAGTATCTATAAGAGATTGTCTTGAAGGATCTTTATCAAGCCGTATTTCAGTAGTGTAAATGTTAAACATTATTGGTAAATAATTTTTGGCATATTTAGCCATCAAGGCTTGATTCGGCTCAGTATTTCGTATTATAGCTGTACGTAGTGCTTGCAGAATATAAGATCTTAGGTCAACACACTTTTCTAAAATTTCTCCCAATGTTTTGGCAATATTTTTAAATGAGGTATCAAAATCTGGTGCAAAATCACAAAAACCCGGAAGTAAAGCCCAAAGCTGATGCTGGAGTGTGTCGAAAATTTTTGCTTCTATTAGTTTGTTATTCTTTTTGGCTGTTTCGAACCGAGTTCTTATTTTTTTGGCAAGGGGTAGTATATAGCTGGTAAAAAATGAAAACTCTGTTCGTTCTATATAATCTTTGAGTAAAGGAAGCATCCAACTTCTTGGATATTCAAAGCTGGTTCTAAATAAATTATTTTCTCTTAATTTTTTAAATCAAAATCTTAGTTTTCTTACTCTTCACCAGTTATCTTCAAGTCAATTGAATCGATCACTAATTTTGGTCCATAAGTCTGTATAGCTTTGCCAATGGCAATATCGGCTTCCTTTTTAAAGTCAAATTGTTCGCTTTCTCTCAAATTTGCCAAAGAGGTTAGGCATTTTTCTACAATTGGAAAAGTTTCCCTATGCTTGAAACAAGTAAACACACTGGCAAGAATTTTCATCACAAAAATCCAGCTCATGTGATACTGATAGCTTAGACCTGATTCAACATGGGAAAAAATTTTGTGTAACAAAGATTTGGTCAAATCGCTTTGCTTTTTCATGTCTTCAACAAATAAATCAATATTGGTTTGAACGCATTGTTCTAATATGCTACACAGACAATTGGTAACAACAACATGCACCTTTTTGTTATGGGACGAACTTAATATTGACATGAAATTTTGGAATATTTTTGGCAAATGGCTCAAACAGAGAGCTTTATTCAAGCGATTCAGAGATTTTATTGCAGTTTCCATTACTGCCAACCAGCCAATTATTTGCTGTGGATCGTTTTCACTTGGTTCAAAGTCATAAAAAGCCTTTTTAATTTTAATTAATCCTTTCTAAATTTTTAATAAAAAAATCCTACATTTATCATTTGAGCATTTAGATCAAAATTTAAAAAATTAACTTGACTTGTAAATAATTGATAAAAAATTTGGTAACAATTTGAAATGATCATCTTCAATGTTTTAATTAGAAAATTAATTAGTAATGTTTAATTTTTTTTAATTTACCAAATCTTTAGTTATCATAAGTCCAAATAGGCATTCACCTATTGTTTTAAGCTGTTTTAAATCAAAATGATGTATTGTGTACCTAAATAGATTAAGTATATTGAGAACTATCTGATTTGCATCCAAATTTTTGGTTGTCTTGTTTGCTTTGGCAACCTCAGACTCCTCGTTTGCTGTTTTTATAACAGTGAGACAATATTCAGTAGTCAAAGACCCAATATAGCTATAAACATCTTTTGAATCTGTTGAACTAAAACTAGTCATTATCAAGCGAACTGCTTCTTGACCACATTTTCGAATTTTTGCCTTATCATGAGTCACAAAGCTCAAAATTTGAAGATAACATTTCACTGTTTGGTCACTGTCCCATGCTTTTTGATCCTGACTCTTAAGCAACCAACATAAACACATCAAACACTAAAAAAATAGAATTATTGCACAATTATTATTTTTTAAATAATTTTTTTTATTTTACAGATTTTATAAGTGTAACATTGTTGGCTTGAGTGCCATATTTATCAAGCTTGTTCACAAACGAATTCATTAGATCGAAATATTTTGCCCTGAGAACATTTTGTGGCACTCTTAAAACATTGTATTTGAAAATGTCCTGTATCTCAAATAAACTTACTTTTTGATAGATAGAGCTATTAGATACAAAAAAGCAGCAGTTGAATCTTCATTGTTATCCACCGACTCCATTCCTGTCATCTGAAAAATTTAAATTGAATATTTTGACTAAAATTTGTTTTTAATTAGCTGACCAGTGCAGCGAGATACTCAGTTTCACTCTCTTTTCCATCATTTTCCTTTATCACTTCCGTCACTGCTGCAAGAACAGCCAGAATTTCTTTATGTAATGCTGAATTTGATCGCCAATATCGATGAACACGATTAAATGTTGCATTGGTGCAGTCGGACCAATTAGAGGCCCATGATCTAAAGGTATCGACAGAATCAGCATCTGAAATTATGCTTTTATTGTCAAAGTTATCATTTTGGATTGACATTGAATCAAGTTGGGCCAGGGCTTTTTCAGTAAGCTGACTTGGAACTGTCGAACCCTGACCAAAATTGAAAAAATTGCGACTATTCTTGGCAATATCTCGATATTTTTTGGTTTCTGGATTTGAGCTACTGCTCTGTCCTTTCTTCCATCGTTTACCTTTAACCATTTTCTCTCTTTTACAAATCAGATAAAGTCTAAAATTTAAAAATATAAATAATTTCGGGCGCACATTTTTCCTAAACAGTACTTGATTTATTAAATTATATTCTTGCAAACTTTTATTAAAAGATTTAAAATGCAAAAAAAACTGCAATTGTGTGTTTATTTACCTTTTATAATTTTTATATTATTTTTGCATTAAATTTAAAAAAAAACATGTGTTTGTATATAGTGATTATTTATTTTTGTCTCGCAAAAATGTTAAGAAATTTTAATAACATTTAATCTAGTTTATTTTTTGATAATAGATAATAAACTAAGAGGTTTACTTTAGTTGTTAATTTAAATTATTAATATAGTTATTTTAAAATATCAATTCCAAGACATGCTTTTAGATATATATAAAAGATTTATTTATTTCAAAGCGATAAGTACTCTTTTAATTTTTTATTGATTTAAGTACAAAATTGTATTATTTATTAATTTTATGCAGCCTTTTAATTATTAAACATAAGATTACAAGATAGAAAGCGTTGGTTAATCAAGTTATAAAATTAATAAAGTCTATATACAAGTTTTATCAGTTGTGTTTTAAAAATAATACGATAACAAGATAAATTATGAAATCAATTGAATTTAAAGGTTTATTTTTATTTTTGACTTTTGAAAAATTACCGTTTTTATTGATTACTTTTTATTTATTTATATTTATTTTAAAACAACCATTTATTATCTATTAATTTTAATTGAAAATAAAATTAAACCAGTTTTAGTACTTGAATATTTTATCTGTTATAGTTTTAGGATAACTTTTTGAAAAAATTCCATTTATTTTTTGACTTGATTCCTGGTAAAGTAACCTAATTTTGTCCAGGTTTTTTCTTAAGATATTGGATAATCATTAAGCTTACTTATTTGATTTGAATTAAATTTAATGAACTTTTTTATTAAACCCAATTAAAAAAATTGTTCTACTGTTTATATTTTCTAGCATAATAAGATTTATAGGTCTTGACTCAATTGTGCTTTTACGGAAGCAAAAATAACTAGACAGCAACGAATCATTTTAAAAGCATAAACAAATCAAGCATTTTATTAAATAAAAATAAAATTATTGATTTATAAATCAGTTTTAATTGTTGAAATAATCAAGTTTTGTATAATTTTTAAAGATAATTATCGTTTTTTCACAACAAAAAGAAAAAAATAATAATTTTTGTATAATTAAGTTTTTTCTTTCAAATAAATTTTCTCAAGCAGCTCAAATTTAATTTAATATTGGTGCAACTACTCAATTACTAGTCTAGATTTCTGCACAAACTCATTATCAGCATCAACAATTTAAAAAAATAATAAACACAAGTCGGTATTAGCCGAGGTGGAAGGCAGAAACTAATTATTAATCTAAGACTTGAGTACTTAATTAAATATATGAATCCAAATAATCGTCTTTATTTAAAGTTTGCATGCGATTTTAAAACCAATCGAACAGAAAGCTATCCAATATAAGAACTTTTAATTCTTATCTAGGAAATTCACAACTATTTGTTATTATTAATTATTATTTGAATGTAATTTAAATTAATAAGGAATTTTATTTTTAAAAAACTCAACAAGCATTAATTTTAATCTAAATCTTTTTTGTTGTATTGTGTTAATATTATTTAATAAATTTACGTAAACTCTATTTTTATTTATTTATATATTTTATAAGTATAATTATTTTGAGCGTAGGATTAGAAAAAAATCTTGGATTTGAGGACCAAAAATCGATTTTTTAGTTAAAAAATGTAGCCTTTTTCTAATCAATTTTTGTATGTATTCAATTTTACTATTTAAATGATTTTATGTTGACTTAACCAACATCTTTTTATTTAAAAAATAATTTCTAATTCGTAAGCCAGGCTTATTTTAATTTGCGTAAATTGTTATTATTATTCTTTAACTTCCGAAAACATTTAAAAAAAAATTCTTATAATTTTTTTCTATAACCAAATTTGCTTTTGATCAAATGGCTTAAGCTTACCAACTTGGTCTTTTTAACAATTAAAAATTTTGAATTTAATTAGTTTAAAGTTGAGCAATTGTTATTTCTCACAAGATAGGCATTCTATGCAAAAAATAAAAGCTAGATCCCCAAGCAGTCTAATCCGAACTCGAGAGAGAGCGAACTAATTATTAATTCTGGGTCTCAAGATTTCAATTAACTTAATTTTCATTAGGCTTTTTCCATTCTATTTTAAAATATTTTATCTACAAAATTATAATTTTGACAATATTCCTCTCTTTCCTCTTGCCTATTTTACAAATTGATTATTCATTATACGCCAATCTATTGTGCCCGCTTTGGCATAGACAAATGTAGCCAAATAATTATCAAATAAAATATTCACTTTTATTTTTTTTATATATATTTTTTTCGATCGATAAGTTCTATAGGAAAAAATTGACGGAAAAAAATAGTTATATGGTTATTTGCTGTCAATGCTCTTGTTGCATGCGACATAAATAATCATAATTTGAAATTTTAGTCTTTAATTATGATTACTGTGATCGATAGGTTGTGGAAAATTGCTGAAAATATCAGCCCTATTGCAAAAATAATATAAATGATTTCATTTAAAACTACAAAGCAAATACTGATTTATAAAGAATTTTTTTTTATTTTTAGTTGATTACAATTCGTGACAAAATTTACTAATCAATAAGTTAATTCAAGAGTCTAAAGTTTCTTGTTAGGGTTTTTCAGAAGGGCTTATTAGATATCAAGTCATTAGTAAAAAATATTATATCAAATATCAACTGGTCATATATTTATATGTATAATTAAAATTTGAATTGTTATCCAAATATTTATTTTATTTATTTGGAAGAATCAAAATTCCTAGAAGTTGGATTTTATTTGAAAATAATCGATAAACTTTTGAAGCAAGAGGATGTGCTTGGAAAGTAGAATTTATTTCCAACAGAAAAAGAATCAAATAATTAAGATCTAGCTGCCTTGAGTATAATTATCAATGATAGGATTTTTATTCATATTTTATTGAAATTTTGACATGCTATTGAAATACTTTGATTTCATTAATGCTTATTATTTTCATCAGCTTAGTCGGATTTTTTTATTCTTTAGCTGCTTACTTTCCAAAAATGGGCTGAGTAATTTTTTCAATTTAAGCATAGATAAGAGCTGTGGTCATTTCTTTGTCTCTTCTTCTTTCTACACAAAAACATACAAACTGTTATAAACCTTTATTTTTAAATGATTCGGATCTGTTAATGATCTGATGGTTCGCGGTTATAACACAAATAATAAAGAGGTTAACTTATTAAATAGTAGTTTATTAATAAATACTATGACTTGCTCCCGCAGGAGATCATAGTATTGCACTGTAAGTTATAGACATTTAAATTGGCTGGAGTTGGTGTTGAAGTTATTGAGAAAACAACACAAAACTTAAAATATAGTTAATAGTATGTTTTAGGAATTTTTTGAAATTTGAAACCTTTTTACAAAATAAGAATTGAATTTAAATAGATTAAATTTTGTTGACTAAAAAATATGCGGCTTAGATGATCAACTCGATGCAGTGAAGAATAAGGATAAAAAAGCCATGGCTCAAATTTGTCTTATTAATTTGCATGAGAAAAACATTTTAAAAATAAATAAATTAATTTTAAATTGATTGTGAAAATGTTTTTATTAAATAAATTTTATTCTAATAAAAGTGTCAATTTTTTTATGTTTTTTAGATATTTTTGTTTTGGTAGCTGTTTAAAAGAGGACTAAGGTGACGCGCTGCAAGCACTAAAGGCTATTTTTTTGTATTAACCGTCGTGATCGTGTTGTGACCTTGGTTAGTATTCACACATTTTGTGTCAAATCGTTCTTGTATCCCAGGTGTTGTTGTTAGCGTTTAATTGTCATTCATTGCCCAAAAATGAATCAATTGCCAGCCCAGACACAAAAAGGTAAGCTCAACTTATTTCTCTAATTTGAAATGATTCGATCTATTCCGGCTCATCGGACCGACTAATTTAGATAGCAATCACAAAATTTATATCCTAATTGCTTTTTAATTTGATCTATAGAGAAATGCGAGTTTTGAATCAGATAAAATTTGCCAATGTTTTTTTTTTAATTTGAAAAATGAGCTTTTATTTGAGTAAAAAAATTTAGGATTTTTTTAAGTTTAAGTTTAGTTTTATTTTTAGATTAAAATGTGGGATAAATGGAAATAAAAAACTTTTAGATGATCAGATAAGTTCTTCTATTTTAAATGGACTTAAATCAACACAACGACACTAAAAAATTATTTAAATCTTATAAATCATTGTAGTTTTTTGTTGTCAAATGTCTCATTTGTCTTTGTCATCTTTTACATTTACCATTTACCAGACTTTGTTCTAATATTAACAGCTATATTTTTTTCCTTTTATTCTAACAAATAAAATATTTGGCGTCAAATTGTGCCATTATTTTCACTAAGCATTCCTCAATTAGAAAAATAAACTATTAGTCTATTTAATCCAAATAATAAATATATTGATTATTTTTATTTTATTCTAATAATATAGCTTCATTCTTTTTATAGATTACCGCGTCTATTTCTTTTTATTCTTCATATTTAAGATCAAATTTTAAGATAATTTTTAATGCTAGCGTTTATTAATATCAAATTAATATTGAAAAAAAAAGATTGACATTTTTAATTGAATACTGAATATTAATATTTATAAGAGCTTTATTTATTCAATCAATAATTTTTTTCTTAAATCTAGTTGAGACCTTACTGACAGAGAAATATCTGCTGGAGACTTTAAGCATCTCTTTTCTGGTCATTAAAAGCTTTAGTTTTTCAAGAGAATTGCAGCCTTAATAGTTTGGCACTAAGTAAAACCATATGCTCAGTTTTAAGTACACAAATCGATTAGATCTACAATTGGCACTTAGTGTTATTAAATTTTAGAATTAAAATGATTGTTGCTGCTTTATAATTGATAATATTGAGCTAAAATCTAGGATTTTGCTTGCTTCTGGGCTCGGCTAATATTCAAAATTAATTTTCCTAATTCACCTTTATATTACTTGTAGTAATCATAAAGCAAATTATCACAATGAAATTTCAGATATATTCACATTGTGATAAGCAAGTACTTGAGATTGAGATAAGAATAGAATTTCTCTCTCTCTCTCTAGTGATCCTAAATGAGGAAATTCTATACCCTATGCCGGTCATATATCAATTTTCATTGTTAGAGCCTTATCAATTGTTTTGGCATGGCCAGATGCCCATTAGCAGTCATATAAAATCAATATTTATTAGTGGACATATTTCTCTTTTTATTAAATCAGAATTAATATTCGATTTGACATCTGTCTTTATCAAGACTAAATAAAATCCTGCTGGCCTTGTCACATGGACAATTATTGATTTTTTTTTATATATGAGTATTTATTATATTTTTAATTTTATTTCATTGTATTAAAGTAATAAAACAAAATATTCCGAAATACATTATTTTCTATTTCATTTCCTTTTGTATGTCATCTTATTTGCATGTTAAAATTGAGCGCGTGTTCTTGTTCATCATACAATTATTGATTTTTTTTTCGTTTTTTTTATTTTGTTGTTGTTTGATCAAACGACATAATTGTGGATTAAGTCCCACTGTTTTTAATTCTAATTAATGACTATCGATTGCCGTTGGCCGTGTTTGTGCCCGCTCACACAAAATCCTCTTGCATCCATCAGACTTAAGAGAGCATAAACGAACTATCGCTTAATTAAGTGTTTCATGTTAGTTTCAAGTATTTGTAAAGGACATTCTCAATAATGTATAAAATAAGTGGCAAAAATCAATATTTTATTATTTTCAAAATAGCTAGTCAATACTTTATGCTCGCTCTTAAACTCGAATAATTTTAAAATAATCATTATTTAGTGAATTAAGGCTTTTTAAAAGCGCTGAATAAACACTTTTTGTTTTGAATAAAGAGAATAGCTTGGCCATGATAATGATCAATCCAATAGACACTTTGAATGGACAGTATGGCGACAAGCTTTTGTGCAACTTGGACGATGCAGGTTGCGCCGACGCTTGTGCTAGCTCAGGTAAGATACAGTGCCTAGAGAAATGATTCAATTAAATAATGATTATTTTAAAATATTGACAAGTTGTAGGATTTTGAGTTTTTTGTAAATTAGGGCTAAGGATTTGATTAGATTTTACCAAAATAACTAAAAAATACAACTAGAATAAAAGATTAGGTATTAAGTTTGTCCTGAGTGTTCATCCGTCAGGCTTAGGGTTAACACAATTAGCCGGTCAAATTGAATCATTTCAGTCAATTTATAACTACAATTTTTGATTATTTTGTTTGAATAGAGGACAGAAAATTGTTTGTTGGAATGCTTAATAAGCAGATGAATGAAGAAGACGTTCGCAAGATATTCGAGCCTTATGGCATCATTGAGGAATGCACTATTTTAAGAGGGCCTAATGGAGAGAGCAAAGGTAACTAGTGCTAGGCTAGAGTTGTGATTGAACAAAAAGCTAAATATTTTATTATAAATTTCTTGAACAAGTTATAATAAAGCAGTAACAACATAAAAAATAAAAAGAGGAGAATTAAAAAATCGATATTTAATGTGATTTATAATAAGTGCTGAAACAAATATGTGATTAATAAAAAAAACTGAAAAAAAAACTAAATGCGTTATATTCATTAATTTATTTTTGAGTAAATTATTGTTATTTCCGCTTAGAGTCAAAACAAAAATGGCTCGCCTCATCTCTTCTATCGTATATCTCTAATTACATGTGTTGTCAAGCTATGTTTTTTTTCTGAGCCTATTGAGAGGACACGCAAGTATAAAATTAAAAATTTAGATAAATAGAGAGACTGGCATTGTTTTCATACTAATTTTAGATAAACTAGATCTCTCGACAGAGTCAATTTATTCTCTATTAACTTGAGTCTCTGGTGAGACAAAGACAGAGAGAGAGATTAAGAAATTTTCTGGTCATATCCTCCGGAATTGTTGCTAAAATTACTTAAATTTTGATATTAGTTTAGAAAAACAACAATAAAAACATAAATAAATAATCTTTATATTTTTAATTTGTTTTCCTATTTATGCTATTTCTTTCGCCTATGGCGGATTCTTCCATTTTTTTCTCTTCTCTTAAAATAAATGAAATAAATTGGTTTTAATTTAATTATTTGATTTTTTTTTAATACAATCAGGTTGTGCATTTGTCAAATACAGCACTAATTCAGAGGCTCAATCAGCTATAAATCATATACACGGAAGTCAAACATTTGCAGTAAATAATTTTTTTTATGCCAATTAATTAACAAGAAAAGGTCAATAAGAAGAAAAAAACTAATTATAGTTAACATTTAAGGGTGCGTCAAGCAGCGTAGTGGTAAAATTTGCCGACACAGAAAAAGAGCGTCAATTGAGAAGAATGCAACAATTAACAGGACCCCTAGGACTATTGAACCCATTGATTTTGCAGCAGTTTGCCTCCTATGGCAATTACTCACAAATGTTTCAGCAACAGGCACTGATGAACGCTGCCGCTCAAGGAGCGTACATCAGCCCAGTAACTCTGGCCAATGGACAAATAACGCCGGTGAACGGCATATCCAACGGTTCGGTGACGCCGACTACCGTGAGCACCAACCAGGTGTCGGGCGCACCGCCGACCATCCTCTCGCCCACTTTGGCCAACTTCCCTGGCGGCCAACCCAACGGAGCCGGCGAACTCTTCCCCAGCGGACTTCAGTACCCAGTCGTTTCGGCCAATGGACTAGATGCTTCCCAAATACAAACTTATATACCTCAATACGCAAGTATTGCTTATCCGACTTATCCACTCGCTCAAGCGATCATACCAACCACTGGCACTGGACCCACTGCTCAAAAAGAAGGCCCCGAGGGCTGCAATTTGTTCATTTATCATTTGCCAAGTGATTTTGGTGACAATGAATTGGCCCAAATGTTTGTTCCTTTTGGTAATGTGATCAGCGCCAAGGTCTATGTCGACCGAGCAACCAATCAAAGCAAATGCTTCGGTTTCGTCAGCTACGATAACCCAAATTCGGCACAGGCCGCCATACAGGCCATGAATGGCTTTCAGATTGGAATGAAACGTCTTAAAGTTCAGCTAAAACGTCCCAAAGACGCTAATAAGCCATACTAAACAATCACCATTTTTTTTCCAAATATTTTTGACAATTCTAGTCATTTTGTAAGTAAACAAATCAAAGCTTTCACTAAAAGGTGACATAAAGGACTTCTTAAAATAAAGCCTAATTTTTAGAAATATTTATTTAAAAAAAATTATTTATATCAATGCCTAATTACAGAATAATTACAGAATAATAGAATAGGTAATGTGCCACCAATGTTTTATGTTGTTATATGGCTCAGATATGTTTTAATATTTAATGTTAGATATTTTAGCTATGTTTATTGATATATAGCTTTTGAACAGTGTCATTTGACGTCCTTTATTCAAAATAATATTAAATTTTTTACTAATTTTATTTTTTGTAATTTAAGGCCAAAATTGGACAATATTCCGAAAAAAATTTCCACAAAAAAAAGAGAAAAATCAAAAAACTAAGTCAATTTTTAAAAAAAAAATTTTAATTAGTAATTTTAAAATGAGCATTACTTAGTGATCTAATAGAAAATGCCTTTCTTTACTTTTCTTTCGGTTCTTCTTCTAGCTTAATCACAAAAGAGCTTGTAAATAACCAAAAAAAACAATCTTCTAGTCAAACAATTCCAAATAGTCGCCAATTAGGAGCCAAGTTTTGGTTAATTTTTTCAAAGTTGAGTCGCTTAATGTTTTCATTCAAATCTTCAGTTTGATCTCAGTTTGGATAATTAAATTTTTAAACTCTCATGCGGCCAACAGAACAGTATTATCAAGTTGTACATAAAAAAATAGAAAATAAAAACGAAAAAAAAAAGAGAAAAAAATCGCGGTTCTTATTAGAATCAAAACAATTCAGTCATTTTTGAAGTGAAGTCAATGGTGAAATTGGTAATCAAAACTTGGAAGCTTAAATCGACTTTTTTTTTCTTAGATGAAGATGAACCAAATTTAAATTTTTTAAATCATTTGATTTTTTTAAATTAATTTTTTTACTAATTTTAAAACTTTTTAAAAATAAAATTTTAAAATAAATTGTTTATTTAATTTGGTCATTTTAAATTAAAAGTCTAAAATATGTCAATTTTAATAAAAGATTCTCTGAGCTTAAATGAAGCTAATTGATAGTAGTAGTACCAAATTTTCTGGAAGCTTATTCCAGTGCTTCGCCACTCGGCTTGTGAAGAAATTTCTTCTAATTCGGCTGTTTATTCACAGTTCTGACCACGTTTTCCTTTACTTTTCGGACCTTTCTTAAATGAATATCATCAATTCAATCTTAGACATCTCAATCAGGTAGGTATCACATATAGTTGTAACATTTTCTAGAGAATGGCTATTTAAAACAATCCCATGACCTAAATCTTGATAAGATCTTACTTAAGATCAGATAAGAAACTTACCTTATTCTGAGTAAGAACTTGAAACAAGATCTTATACTTTCAGTAACAGAACTTTGCATGGTTCGGTATCGGATCTTACAAGAGATTTCTAGGAAAAAATAAGTAAAATTAAGACTTTATCTTACTATCTTACTGAACTTACTGAAGATCCATATACGATCTTTAATTGTAATTTAATTGTATTTAAATAAAAACTTATTATTTTGGAATATCTTTTTTTTTTCTTAGAGAAACTAAACAAGTGATTTCATTTAGAGTAAGATTTTGATAATTTATCTTAAAATTTTCTAGATGAAGGATTACATTTTGAGCTTCTTAGTCGTTTAGAAGATCTTGAACACATTAATGACAATTCAGAGTTATGCGATTTTGTTTTGAGTTTACACGAGAAAAGAAATTTAACCAAAAAAGAGTTCAACATTTAGGGCCGAATTCAAAAAGAAAATTAAATCGATTTGAGCTAGAACAATTTGAGATTGAAAAATTTGATGATGATGTTTTTATTGGTTTAAGAATTTCGATAGAAAACTCAATTTTTTACTCTATAAATTCCAAAAAAGCTGGTGAAAATACATTTAATTCAACAGCTCGAAAAAAGTGATTTAAAAGAGATTTTTATAAATTCAATCACATTCTTAAACCAAACATATTTAAAAGATACTTTTTAATTACTAGAGATACTAAATATAATTACTTGTTTACTAGACCTACACTTATCTATGGGCTTGAAAACATTGTCCTAAGTAAAAGTCAAATAAAAAAATTGAAAATAACTGAAACTACAATGACGGCGTCTTTCCCCAAGAAGCCATTGGGAAGCTCATCATAAACAGCGCTACTCATCCGAGCACTTAAATTGTCTGCGAACTAGGCAACTATTTAGACTAGCTTTTTTTAGGAACCAAAAACCAAACGACCTCTCTCAGTCAAGATAATGTCTAAACTTAAGGCTTCCAGATTAACGTCTACCTTCAGAGAGTCACCTGTACAGTTGATTCTCACTTCTTTGCCACCACTCTCCACTTTTTTCATTCGGAAAAATTGAAATGATTTAAATGACCAAAATGGCACCCTATTTATATCCTTTTGTCAACATGAGTACCTTAACCAGTTCAATTAATTTTAACTAATTTATTTATTTTATTTTAAGAACAGATAATCACAGCCTGTTTTCACAATATTTATACGATTCTTATTTTATTACGCAAAATAATTGACTAATTCAACTTGACTATTTTTACTAAAATAAACAATATAACTTTGTTAAAAATAGATATTTGATATTAAATATTCTTATTGATTTTATTTCCAGATTTCGGGATTTTTAAGGAGATAGTTCATTATTATTTAAAAAAATTAAGGAATATAGAATATAGAAAAATACTCTTATTGTTGTTGCTAGTTAAATTATTATAGATAAGTTATCTATGTAAAATAAAAACATTTCTGAATAGTTTAAAATAATTTATTTGTATAAAAAATTCTATTTTACGAATTTACAAAATTTTACGCTATCAAAACAAAAAAATTGAATTCGGCGTTTTAGCCTGACAATAAAAAAATTATACAACTGTTTACTTTTAATTTTGTGAAATTGTTTTAAACAAATTAAAATAAAGAAAAAAAATCAAAATAAATTAAAAAGAAGACTTTAAATTCGGTAAGTTGAGCAAAAAGCATAATTGATCCATTTTGTGATTAAATTTCGAAAACATTTGACAAAATAGAAATAAAAACATAAAAAACTCATTCCTCATTAGAAAAAAATATTTTTTTTTTACTTAATTAACACAAAAAATCTTGAATTTAAAAAAAATTATTTTTGCTATTTTCTTCTTTTATTTTTGTTATCGAATCAAACTTTTAAATTTTTGACAAGTCCAAGCAAAGATGCATCTTCATCACTATAATTTCCAAATATAACTCTATTTTCTTTATTAATATTTGTGTAGTAATCAAGTTTAAATACAAAAAAATTGCTCATTCCAAACAAGCAAGCAGTTATAAAAATTTGGTCAAAATGTTGACACTCATCCGAGTCTTCGAAATAGAGCATTGAACTATTAGTATCAAGTGACACAATTCTCGAAGGACATGTAATAGATGAAATCAATTGGTCACCTCTGCTTAAATCCCACAAACGGACAGTCATGTCATAACCATGAGTATCATAGGTCAGAAAATAATTTTTAAATAGCTCATTTGAATCCAAAAGCTTTATTTTATTTACCGGAAATCGGTTTGTGTTTATGGTAAACCTAATTAAAAAAATTAATAAAAAAAAATTAAAAATAAAATCATTACTTTTTAGAACCATCTTCTAAATTGTAGACAAAAATCTGTGAGTTTTCCAAGCAAGCGATTATTACACCTGTTTCTTCACTTATTTCAACGCAGACAAAATTTTGTTTTGCTTTTAGTTTTTTGAATAACTGACCTGTGGTCAAATCGTACACAATAAGACAATTCTTTGTCTCTCCTTCTTCCTACAGAAAAAAATACAATTGATAAAATAGTTATTTTTATAAATTAGGATTTTTTAAAAATTTAAAGCTTTTTGCCAAATAAAAATTATATTTATTTAAACTTAAATAAACAAATAATATTTAAATAAAATATAAAATTTTAAGATTTTTTTTAAATAACTTGGAATCTTAAATTTTTAATCAAAGAAAATTACTCAAATGGCACCAGAAAAATTCTAATTAAATTTGGCTGATCAATCAAAGGTATGTTGAGAGAGTCTTAAGATTTTATCAAAGCAAATGATAGATTATTTCTCAATTTAAATATGTCATATTAATTTAATTTCTAATTTATCAATTAAAACATTTATAATTTTCAAACTAACCTGACAAGCAGATACCACATATTTTCCAGAATAACTTATCGATGAAATAGAAGTGATGAACTCGTGCTTTGGCTGTCTCAGATCATATATCAACTTGCGCTGATTCAAATTCCAAACTAGCAATGGAAAAGGCTTTTGCACTTCATCACCACATACCATTATTTTTCCATTTTTGCTCACTAGCAAGCTATTTAGGTAACGATCTTCACCAACTTTAAACAAAAACATATTCTCACTATTAGAATTTATTAATGGAACTTTTTTCTCTTCGTTGTCAGCTTCAGTATCAATAGCAGGAAGCTTCATTAAAATAACACTTAATCTATTTCTGGCCAAAAGAACTATATGACTGGAATCGTGTAGTTCAAAAAGAGCCAGATTGGGATTCATTGTACTGTTTAAGTCAAGAAGATGAGAACCTTTGTTCAAATTGATTAAATGCAAGTTTCGTTCAACCAAAACTACTGCGATGTGTTTGTTTATCAAGCGGACATCTTTAGGCGTTTTGTTAAATTTAATAGTTCTAATTAATTCCAATTCATGGTCCAAGAAACCATTTAAACTAACTTTCCAAATCTTAATCTCATTGTAAGGTTGCTCAGACAGTGACAAAAAGCAGCCTTTGCTCAAAAATACCACTTTGGTAAAGTAATAAAGCTCCTTATTGAGTTGATCCAAATCAATCAGGCTTTTTTTGTCCAAAATTTGCTTACCAAGCATGAAAAATTGTGGTAATGAGCTCAGATTGTTTGACTTGTCTATAAACTCCATGCTCGTGAACATATTCTTGAGTTTGTTGTCCAATTTGGCCATTAAATAAAGTTGGTTTTGATCTTGGTTCAAACTGTACAAGTTTTCATAGAGAAAATTCTCAAAATTGTCCAAATGTTCGTTTTGACTTTGCTCTATAGACTTATAAAAATTTATATCATGCAAAATGTACAAAATGCTTGAGCTTATAAATGACTTGTTAAGAATCCATTTGGGGTTAAGAATAAACTCGCGTAGATAAAATTCCTTAAACTCACTATTTTCTTGGTTAGACAGACAAAAACTGTTTGGTAATTCATGAAATACACGACTTTTAAAATTTGTAATTAAATTTGTTCTTTGGCTTAGATTAAAATCAGATCTATTGTAAAATGTATTTATATAATCTTTGTAATCAAAGCTGTTTGTGCCATATTCAGACCTAAGCTTATACAATATTTGGTAGTTTTCATTTAATATGCTGACTGAATTGGTAAAATATTTGATTGCGTACCAAATTAAGCTAAATTGATGAGCAATTTCGAATTTATTGAGATTTAGAGATGGATTTGAATTCAGAATCAATTCAATACATTCTGATTGCTTGACACCATAGCGTGAATTCGCCAATATATACTTGATGAGTGAAAATATAGGTTCTAAATAAGATTTTTGGGAAATTAATTCCAATTTTTCTAATGGAGTTTTTGACTTCTGGTCAACAAAATCAAAATCAATTGGATTGGTACTGTTCTTAGACGAGTTGGCAAATATTTTCGACACATTGTCCAAGAAACTTGTGCATGAATCCACATTGGACATGGTGATTATCAATTTAAGCCTTGATTGAGACATTTGAGAGTATAAATTAGCTATAAATGTTTCTATTAGGCGACATTCTTGTTCATATTTAATCAAGCTATTCAAGTTGTTTAATATGATTATTATTTCCTTGTCTTCATTTTCTTTTTTCGAAAAATATTTGTTAAGTCCAATTGACATGTTGTCAACTAATAACTTTGGACACTAAAAATTTGAAAAAAAAGATTAATTCTTTTTTATATAAATTAATAAAATTTTTTGATTTTCCGAAACCTTGATTTTTGTTTAAAAATAAAAATACTACAATAACAAATCATTTATAGTTTGATCAATATAATATCCAGATTAAATCCTTTATTACCAAATAAGAAATAAAACTTGTTCCAATTAGCTAGAAACAATTAAAATGATTCTTTTAGACAATTTATTTAATCCTAAAATATATTAGTATCTTTTAAGCTTTTTACTTTTCTATATATAAACATACTGCTGTAGATTAACTATAACCATAATAGCCAGCATTTACCTAATATAATAGTTATGACTGAAAAAATGCCAAAATTATTTTTTAAAAATATTTTTGAAGAATTTCAAATTAAAAAAATTAAGTTAATTGTTTAAAAATTAATAAATTAATAAAAGCTTTTTTTAATTTTTGGCTTGGGATTTATGCTTTTTGGAGCAAAACTTACATCAAATGCACACGATTCATGTATTTCGATAATATAGCACAGCTGATGGAAAATACTTTGAAGTAAAGTGGTCAAATCGGCGGAGAGTATTGAATGGTTACAGTAACGATAAATAATAGCAGACTTTGCATTTAAATCAGTCTTTTTACTATTGGTATCTATGCATTTATTTAACCATTTGGACATCAACATGTCAAAATAAGTTAGTTTTTCATTGTAACTAGGTTCTTGACTGTTTAATTTGCTGTCATTGTAAACAATCAATGGGTGAGTGTATGCGGAATATTTATCATTTAAATAGTCGTTTAGCATAGAATCTAGCTTAAATGAATAATAATTGAAATTATTCAGGCTTTTTAAATAACTATAGTAATTGTAATGTTTGTAAATTTCATTTGCTAATTGTTTGTCAATTTCTTGAAAAAAATTTAAAAAAAAATTAAAAAAATTATAAAAAATTGTCCATATTTATAAACTCACTCAATGCAATTACATTGTTTTGATTTTTTGTTAGCTCAAAAGTCAATTTATCAATTAACGATTTGACAGAATTAAGAATAAAATCATTCAAGATAGTCGATGGGTTACCATTAGATGAGCTGTTTAAATTTTCGCCAGCAAAATGCTTGTATTTATTGGTCAAAACTTTGGACTGGAGTAGCCTAAGCATTTTAGTATACCGCATGCTATTGAATTCATTTGAACCAGTGCGATTGAATGTCGAATCCACTTTGGTCATATGCACCCATATTATTGACTGAGGTTCAGCATTACTTACAATTATTTCTATCTCTTGTTGCTGAATTGATTTGATGTATTTCAAGCCAAAAGTTATCTCATTACCCGAATCTATGCTCTCAGACTCTACTTTTCTAAATACTTGGTATAAAGTTTCCATTTCTGTATCGAATTGGTTCGAATCAAAAAAGTCTATTTTCAATACATATGATTGCATGGTTTTGTCTAGTTTATAATATTTATGAAACAAATCTGTCAAATTGGCTAAATTTAGCTTTCTCTCCAGAATATTCTTGTAGTCACTTTCATCTATTTGGTCTGGACACAACAAATCATCCCAATTCTCTGCTTCAATTTGACCCTCTGATAAATAAATCTTTAAAAAACAAATTTAATTCTAATTTCAATTTAGATTAGAAAGTTGTTTATTCTTACCACGTAAGCATTATAGCCTGGTAAGAAACTATTATATCTTTGATTTGAATAGCTAACTCGTTTTACATTCAACAAGTCATTCAAAATCATAACTCCCAAAGCCCGTCTAAAATATTTATTACTCAATAGATTAATTTGTGTCCCATTTGATCTATAATTGTTCAAATTGATAACATTTAAGTCACAAGTATTGGTTTTGTGTTGTGCACAATAAAGTCTCAAATACTCAAATAAGCTCATTTGACCAAGATCAGCACTTTTTTCGGCATTTTGGAACTCGTCATTTAAGTGTTTGTCCACCAATGCCATGTTGGTCTTCATCAAGCTGTCACTTATTTGTGACAGATCTTTTAAATAATATGGTATACTGAGATAAACCTGAATTTCGCTGTTTAATTTCTTTGGCATGCCATGGCTTACAAAATCTCTGGACTGATCGAGGGCTATTAATTTTTCTATGTCATCGTGTGAGTTTAGCAAGTACTGAGTTCGAATAGGTAGGTTGTAAATAGAGTAAACACCCAAATGGTTGGTTGTTTGCCTCAATTGGTTTGACGAGTTTCCATTTGATTCATTCTTTGAGAAAATAATATTAGCATTTTTTTTATTAATTAAAATATTGAGTTCTTAATGTAATTTTATTTCATTTGAAAATGCCCAAAAAATATTCATCATTATAGAGCTTTGATTCAAACAAAACATTTAAAGTTAATTTTGGTACATACCAAATTTTTGCTAAACTGGTTCGTAGACTGCTCAACTAAGTTTATTGATTCTGTCAATTTAGTCTCATCTATATTTACCAATTGCGAGTCAATTAGTGTATTTGAGCTTGAAAGCTTGCTGAATAGATTGGTAATCGGTTTTAAGAGCGAGTTGTTGGAATTTTGCTTTTGAAAAACTTTGATTGTTGTCTCTTGGGAATCAGGCCCGGACTTTGCATTCTTTTTATTTTTTTTCCGGAAAGACGTCGAGTTTTGAGTTCGATTGGTCAGATTTGGATCGCCAACATTGGTCTCTGTATCATTACAGTCCGTAATTTTTACGTACTTGTTAACACAACCGCTACTGCCTAAATCGGTCTCATATGTCAAATTTTTAGTCCTTTTTAAAAAAAAAACTTATATAAAGTCTAATTTAAGATATTTCGTTTGATTATTTAAAATTTATTTAATTCAAAAAGTCTAAAATAACAAATTTTGTTTATTCAAGAAACATATAAGTAGAAGACGGATAAGTTTGGAAACATTTCAAATAAACTAAAGCGTATTTTAAAAAATTTTTTTGGATAACTTGCCAAATTTTGCCAAATTAGTTTCAATAAATTAAATGCAAAGGAAAAAATAGTTTTCTAATAGATTAAATATTGATAGATAATTCTAATTAAAAAAAAATTATTACCTGGATTCGCGTTTATCTTCAGATAGATGGGCCCTAGAACATGCGCAACCCATTAATAGACTATATTTAAGATTACGTTTGGAGGTAATTTTAACAATATTTTCTCATAAAATTATCAACCGATTTAAATTTTTATTGTCGTAGATTGTTGGTGTAGATTGGTGACAACAGTATTTACATATTTGGGTACAAATAGCTTTGCTTGTCAAAATAAAACATTTAAGTCTAGATAAAATATAAATTTTAAATTAGCTCTAGGCTTTGGATGCTCTGGTATACGGCAAGTTAGACTACCATTTGAATATAAGAATTAACTAGATATTATTAGATAGATTGCTTTTATTTTATGTTTTAAATATATTATTTTTATAATCTTTTACTTCTTCGTTTGCTCCTTTAGTTATTAATTTGAAATTTAATTTAACATCAACATAAACAACAACAAATCGCAAGCTATAAAAAACAAAAATAATAAAATAATACTAAGAAAAGCCTTAATAATAATATATTATGTTTTTAAGAATAAATTGAAATAAAATATGAATTTGAAATTTTGAAATCAAATAGCTTGAGTTTAAGATTTCAATATAAAGAAAGAAAATATATTTTCTTTAGTTTGAATGATTGAAACAAGCAACCAACTATTTGGAAAAGGACCAATTGCTGAACAAACCAAACTGATAGAACCAATCTATTGATTCCTTATTTATTTTCCATAAATACCAAAACCAAAACCACCTTTTAGCATAAATTATTTTAAATATTTTTCTAGATACGAATTGTATAGATATTATTATAGCTCTATTCGCTAAATAAATAATTTTGCTTCAAATTGAAATAATTTATTGAAAATTTACTTCTTGTTGGCTGAAAATCTTATGCGTCGTCGCTCATACCAAATTGAACTTATGATCATTGTTATTAAATATTTGCCTAAAACAAGTCTTAAGCTGTTTCCTCAATCAGATCAATTATTACTTAACTTAAGAGAAAATTTTATCAATTGAATTAAAATTTATCTAATATTCTTTTAAATGCTGAAAGCAAAGGTTAATGTTTCTATCAGATAAGGTTACAGTCGATTAATTAGTTCATCAAGTTCTAATAGCAGTATTCAATAGGATTCCCAATGAAATATCTTCTAGGGAGGAATTGTTATTTAATTTAGAAATTAGCTGAATAAATTGATTAAGTTATGAGTAAAATTTGAACCAAATACTAAACTATTTATCATGATTTTAGCCAAAGCAAATAAACTAGAACCATATAACTAGTTAAAAAATTAATCTTTAAAAACACACTGTAATATGAAGCCTTTTTATTTTAAATTGGTTTTAATTGACTTTACCTTTAGAAGCATTTCAAGAATAGAACAAAAAATCAAATTTAGAAAAACTATCAATTTTCGCTGCTAAAATTTTTATATTATTTTATTTGAACAATATTTTAAATTAAAGATTAAATTGAATACTTAAAAAAAAAGTTTTTTTTCTTTTTTGATAACTCAAATTATTATTTTAAAGTTGTAAACCAAGGAATAAGATTAAATAAAAGATGCTTTCGAAGCTAATGTTAAATGAAAACTTCATAGCAATTAATTATTAATTAAAAATTTAGAGTCTTGCAGATAAAGATATTTATTGATATAATTTAAGGCTCTGGCTATTGTGATTACGAATACGTCCTATTCGATATTTACATTTTCAAACTTATCATCAAGATACTATAATAATTAATTTTTATAATTGCTTTTTTTTATTGAATTAAATTTTAACTTAAAGCACTTAGAAAAAAAGCTAAGTATTAAATCTCAAAGGAAAAGAAATTTGTCATAGAAACCATAAAAATGTTTTTCTTTAAATTACAGAATCATTTAAAGCTCTTTTTTTAATAAATAGATTTACTGCGAGCGTAAAATTTAGCTTACATAACTATTAATTATTTGTTCAATTAAAAAATAAATTTTTAAGCAAAATTATAAAAATTAACTTTATAGTGTCTAATTTTTACTAAAAAAAAAAACATCTTGTTTAAATTTTAATCTTTTTTAACAACAGTAATTATTGAACTAATTACATTCCTCAAATAAGAATTTGTTTGAAACCCTTATCTATGATGAGAAAATGTAATGAAAGATTTGCTCTTTGAGATTCTTGGTAAAAAAATTGAAATTTAATAATTAATTTTTTTATTCTATTGAAAAAATAATAATTTTTTTAATCTGAATTATCTATTATTTTGAAAAATATTTCTTAAATAATAAACTTACAAGTAAATTCTGCGCTTGATTTATTGATTTTAGTCTTAAAATATTAGATATTAAGGTATTAAATCAAAATGAAGTTATAAGAATTCGAGTAAAATCAAATTTATTCTATTAAATAATTATCATACATGATGGATGTAATTGTCTTGCCTCATTAAATAAAAATCAAGAGAATATGAAAATTCTGCTTTAGCAAGTTTGAGTCAATTTTATCTGTTTTTCAATTGTATATTAAAACAAGTTTAATTTTCCTACAATAAATTAAGGTTAGGTTTAATTTAAGGTTCATTTAAAATGAATTTTTTTATTCTGTAAACGATTATTTTGATAAAACTAGAGAAAAATGACTGAGTCATTTTCAATTCTTACACACCAGTACCAAGGCCAGAACGAAATCAAATTTCAGAGAAAAATCTTATCATTTTAGTCACGTTATAACACCAACTAGAATTGAAATCGACCATTATGCCATTAATTACTAATTGAAAATTAAAAAAAAATTTCTCTTATTTAACTCTAAAATAATGTTTTATTTCTTTTAGAATTAAATTGCCATAATATTCAGCCTTTAGGATATTATATTTAATAATATTATTTTGACTAAGTTGTCAAAATGAATAATAAAGGAGTGCCTCAAATAAATCCAATGCTTTTAAATCCTCAATGGATTCAATACCAAAAATCACTGAAGCAGGATCAGAATTTGAAAAGTCAGCCTCAACCTTTAATGGGAAAATACAGCGTAAATGAGACAGATTTTACTGGTAAAATTGTCCGCTTTGACCAAAAAAATGACCAAAAGCTAATCGAAGAATACTTCAGGCAAGAAATAAACCAACTGGCATCAGACATAACTAAGTTGGATAATTTTGAAATAGAGGTTCAAAGTGTTGACTACAAGCATGGTTTGTCATCTAGTGTAAATACAATAGTCAATTTTGGCAAACTGTGCGAAGATCAAGTGGCTGTAGATCAAGAGCCAGAGGTTCAAAAGGAAGCAACAATAAATTCTCAGCTGTTGGAATTAATGACAAGCCATACCAGACAACCGCCAGTAAAAATTGAAGATCTCATTTTGGAGCCATCTAGGAAGCGGCGACCACATAAAATTGTGATTATTCTTCGCGGTCCGCCTGGCTCTGGTAAGTCTTTTATTGCCAATTTGATCAAACAAGAAGAGGAAAAGCATTGCAGTCCATCTGACAAACCAAAATATTTAAGCATAGACAACTACTTTATTAGTGAACAGGAAACAAGTGGCAAAAGTCAAATTTTGATGAAATATGAGTATGATAAAACAATGGATGAAGCTTATCAAAAAAGTTTGATAAAATCATTCAAAAAATTAATCGATGATGACTTGTTTAATTTCATAATTGTTGATATGATCAATGAGAAAAAAAGTTACATTGAAGATATGTATTCTCATGCAAGACTAAAAGCGTTCCAAGTCTATATTGCAGATTTAAATTTTATAGATATAGATACTTGTTTTAATAGAAATGTTCATAATCGAACATTGGAAGATATTAAAAAAATTAAAGATTGTTGGGAAAAATTGAACGATTCGTATTTATTTCTTGATATTAGTTTTTTTATAAAAGAACCAAGTGAAATAAGACAAGTAGAGATGGCAGATTGATGGATTATTTTTTTCTGTATTTAAATAAATTATTTTGTAAATTTTTTATAAATAATAATCATTTGAATCATTCATTTAAATCCTTAATTATTTTTTATTATATTTTATAGCTAGGATTTATTTGAATAAGAATTATTTGAAAATTTGAACAATTTTGTCATTTATAAGTATAAATTATTAATGACAAAGATTAAATAATTTTACTAATTACATCTAGAAATTTAAATTTATCTATTTTTGCAGATAATCTTACCATTTTCTATCTAGGTAAAATTGAATCAATCTATCTTTTATTAATCAAATAATATTTTATCCAAAAAACAGAAAAAAATTAAGCACTTTTGATTCTGTTATACGAAAATTTAAGGAAATATCGTGAATTAAGGTTGAGAAATTTAGTTCAGCACCCAAAAATTTTTAAGTTTCTTACACATTTTTATTAAAAACACAAAAATAAAAAAAAACAACTTTTATTTTTTTTGACACCAAATTAATTAAAATGACAAAAAAATAAAAATTTATATACTCTCACAGCTATCTTCTTTATTTGTTACACATTTGTTTGGACAAGTCAAGTAATGACATATCGGATTCTATGCCTTTTGGAACAGCATTTGAAGATTGGGTCTCATTGAGTTGTATTTTCAGTGCTCCAGCAGTTTTTAAAGGCCTCCCTTTTTTATGGTTCGATTGAATCAATCGAACCATTTTAATGTTCTTTCCAACTGAGTCGAGCTGCGATCGCTATTTGATGATTTCAAAATTCCAAGTAATGTTATCTAATTGGAGATTTTTAATTAATCTTTTAAACTATTCATTAGTTTTGGAAGAACTTATTTAATTTTTTCGCTAATGCTTCAGCGTCATCGGCTGTATCACTAAATTGATTTGCTAAAATGCTTACTGAATTAGACTTTTTAAAAGCTTACATTTTTACTTTTCACAAAATTTTGATAATTTTCAAAGATAAAAAATTTAGTTACTCGGTTTAAAATTAGTTTTCTTTAATGAAAGAATTGCTTTTTAACACTAGAAAAGCCGGCTGATTAATTACAAAAATTTCAAATTATGATATCAAAAGAAACAGAAAAAATTGTTTTAAAAAATATGATTTAAAAATTTTAGTACTTCAGGTTTAATTTAAATTTGTTTGAGTAATTTTTGATAACTTCTTTGAGATATTATTCTAGTTTATATTTTTTAAAAAGGGGTTTTACAAACTACTCGGGTTTTCAAGTTATAAAAAGTAGTCTCAATTAGTTAAAAGTAGAGGCTTTCTAATTAACTTAGTGTAAAATATTTTATTTATGTATAATCTTATATATTGGGGTATTCTAATCAAGGGAGAAAATTAAAATTTTGGTATCGATTTTTATGGTCCATTAAGGTTTAACCGAGTCAAACAGTTTAACGAAAAATGCATGGTCATTTTTCTGGCATGGTTAATTTTTTTAAAGTTAATCATTCATTTATTGGGCAAAAGTTTTAAAAATAAGTAAACTTTTTTAATTTTTGGCTTAAGATTTATACTTTTCAATGTATTAATGGTATGAATACAAATTGTTAATATTGATATTTCTTGGAAAAGAGATTTATACTTCTGGTTGTTTTCGTATCATTCATACTTTTCATACTCCTGATATTGCAGATAATTAAAAAAGTATTTAATTTAAAATTTTTCTAAAATTAAGTGAAAGTTTAAAATGTCTAGCTTGACCAAGACATGATCAAACCAACATTCAGGATATTTCCAACCAAAGGTCCCATATAAAAAATTAAAGCAAAATATTTCAAATCAACAAATCAAGGAAAAACAAGCCAAGTTGTCAGTACTTGGAATTCATTGCCTAAAGTGCTTTCACCAATCTAAATTAATCGAGACAATGTTAAGTTTATTTTGCATCTTGTAAAAAATAGCATTCATAATCAATAATGGTAACAAGTACACATATGAAATGAATAATAAAAAAATGTATAAATTCAATCAATGGTAAGAACAAAAATGAAGATATTTTAATTTACGAAATTACTTATGTATAACAGAAGAAATTAATTAGCATGTATTCCCATTTTTCAAATTAATTATCGGCCATTTTAACCATATATTGTTAGATGAAAATTAAATTGACCGCTTAAACTTTTGATCCTTCATTTTGCTGACTCGTTAAAAAAATTGTATAATATAAAGACCAGTTCATCTAATACTTCTTACAGTTACAACTTTCCACGGTTCAAAACAGTGAAAAATGCCCTACAAGAAACGCCTTATTGCCCGTTTCCCGCCAGTAATTATCTATTATCATAAACCAAATCAATCTTCAAAATAATTCACTTTTTTTTTCAGGCCCGTATCAAAAAAATAATGCAAATGGACGATGATGTTGGCAAAGTATCCTCCCAAGTTCCTGTCATGGTCTGTAAGTACACATTTTAATTATTCTTTTACTTGTTTGTTTTTCTAGGTTAACAATTTTTTTAGCCAGGGCATTGGAAAGATTTTTGGAATACATCATGCTGTCCAGCGCTGAAATAACCAATTCCAAAGACGCCAAAACACTTACCTCACAACACATACTAGAAGTAATTACAAACGATTCGAGGCTTAGTTTTTTAAAAGATGCTGCACTCAAGAGCTGTCAGCTTGCCAATGGCAATCAGTCAAATGAAGCCGGTGCCAGTTTTTCCAGTAGGAAAGAGCATAAATCCACCAATCGGGAGAATACCAAACAGTCTGAAGAAGTATAGTTTATTTTTTTGATTATTTTTCTTAAATTTATTGAGTTTATTTGAAGAATGATGACGAGTCCGAAGATTATGAGTGAAATTTCTCTCCTCCAATTATGTCCTTGTCATATATATTTTTTTTATATATTATAAATATTTTTTGTTTTTTTTTTAATCTAGATTCAGGTCTGTTTAATGTATAAAATATTTTAGAAAGTTTTAATAAACAAGAAATAAATATTCCATAATTAATTCCATTCTTTATTTCAATTGACCGATTTATCAATTCAAATATTTAAAATCAAAATTCTTATTTTTTACCAACTTAAGCCTTTAAGGACCATGTTTAAAAACTTAAAACTGGCATAGCTCTAAAGTCTAGAAAATAAAATTGTCTTATTTTATGTTAGTACTTCTTGTTTAAATTGGATCGATGCAGAGTCGATTTTAAACAAAAAAGTTTTTTCTATTTTTTTCAATGGTCCTAAAAACGGGTGACCAAATAAACGGCAAATTTTTGCCAAGGTCTCCAACTTTTTGAAAAAAAAATCTTATCATTTTTGCTTATCTTTTATTTAATCTATATTTAGTCTGTTTAGTTTATTAAAATTTTAGAAAGTTTTAATGATCTATCAGACAAGAAAAAATGCTGAATTTTTAAATTCAATTTTAAGTCAAATATTTAAAATTACAATTCTTTTTTTAATCAAATTAAATTTTGTTAAACAATTTTTAATGAATTAAAACTAATTCAGTTCATTTTTATTAAAAAAATTAAATTTTTTAATCCTTAATAATAAAATGTTTATATTAATTTTTTTTCATATTCTTTTGCTTTCATATTTACTTGTTATATTTTTTGACCCCTATTCTCTCAGTGTTTATTCTTTGTAAAATTACTTAATTAAATTAATTTAAAAATAGATAAGCAAAAATTTATTTAGATGTTTTGATTGAAATTTTTGTAACATAATTAATAATTGTATTTATTTTCTTAATCATTTTTTGTGGAGCACTTGGTAAGTACTATTTTTAAAAAATAGTGAAGAAATTTCCATTTTCAGATTCCTCCTTGAAGATATCTTAGAAATCAAATTAAAAATTTGACAGCTTAACAACGATTTTAGCATCACAAGGCTTATCCACAAGCGTTAAGTCTAACAAACCGGGAACCTGAATATAAAAAATTAGATACAAATAAAAAGTTCAGCAAAAAGTTAATTCTATTTTTAAACTTCCATTTTTTAAGTAACTTTATTTTTACCATATTTTCAAAGTGTCTTTTTCACATCATCAATATTTAGCTTTTGTAAACTATGTAGCTTAAAAAAACTGATTCGTCAAAAAATTTTCTTTATTTAAAAAATTTAAATTAATTAAAATCAAAAAATTGTATTTTCTAATCATAAATTTAAGTAATCATTCCAATAAATCTAATTAAGCATCCATTTTTAATGTAATTTGATAAATTCTTTTCTTAATCATTTTCTTTAGTTATGTCGACGAATTCATCAAATTCGTCTGTTGCCAATGATTTCCTGGTTTAAATTAATGGATTGTCCCAATTTTTGATAGTGAGTCTTTTGTTCTTGAAGATTTAAAAAAGCTCTTCTCTTGCTTGCCATGTTTTAAACATTCACTTCAAATATTCTAATTAATTTAATATATGAATTCAATACATTTTCCCATCTAGACCACTTATTATTCTATCAACATAGCATTTAGAATATTATATCACCGAAATAATATTAAAAATACTTAAATAAAATAATTGATTTATTTTTACCATGTATAATTTATTTTTTTAAAGGTAAAAATAAATAGTATTGATTTGAATTTTTAATTATATTTCCTTTAGAATTCTTAATTTGAACATAAGAGAACTTTTTACTTTTAATTTAATGTTTTTATTGTTTTTCTATATAAAGATTTTAATTTAAAAAATTTTGTTAATTGATGTATTTAAATCGTTTAAAAAATCTTTAATTATTTATTTTGCTATTACGTTAAAAAAATTAATTTTAAATTGAGATTTTTAAGACTTTTTGCGTAAAAAATTGGCGTTTTTTGTTTCAAAAATGTGCTTAATTATTTTTATTTATTATTAATGGACAAAATTATTAAATCAGTCGCGAAAAAAGTCCATAATTAATTCTACATCATTTGATGAGATAAGTGGCATCCATTGATACATTTATTAGATGTGTTTAACGATTATTGAAATTACTTTTTTGTTTTTTAGAATATATGTTTTCAATTAGATAAAAAAATTAAAGTTTATTTTGTTTTAATAAGACAAAAATATAATTTTACGTTCTTTAAATAAATAAAAATATTCATAATAATTTTTGATAATCTTCTCTTGAAAAATAATTTGATTAATAATAATCTTAAATTAAAATTAAAATGCAGCTACAAGGCGATTTGAATATAAACTTTGGTCAAATTAAAACTTTGGTAGACTCTGAAATTCAAGAGAACTCTAAAAAACTATCAGATAATGTAAGCAACTTGGAAAAAGTGGCCCAATACTGCGAAGACATCTACGTTAATTCCAAGGACGGAGACAAACAGCATTTACTCAACGAAACAAGAAGCTTTACCGCCCAGGCTTTGGCCAGCGTTGCATACCAAATTCATATTTTGGCAAATAATTTTCTCACTCTTTTCGATATCCAGTCGAACTTGTTGGATGACATGGGTGTATCTATTCACCACTTGGCTCATGATGTCAGCATACACAAAGAAAAAGTGGCCAGACGAGAGATTGGTGTGTTGACTACCAACAAATGTCTTGTGCGAACATCAAAAGTCAAGAAGCCAGATGTTGAGGAAAAACCAGTCAAATATATCCGTAAGGGTATTGATTATTCCATTTTGGATGATGTTGGTCATGGTGTCAAAATAAATAGACAACAAGACCAATTGTCAAAAATTGTCGTAGGACGGCAAAATTCCTACACCAGTAACCATTCAATTAATTCGAGTCAATTAAAAACACCAGAGGTTTCCAGCACGCCCCCGTTAATTCTAAAATCAATGAATGTTAATGTAAATAATGGAATGGGGACTATTAGGTCAAGCAATTCGAATTCGATTTACAGAACTCCGGTAATACCACCGTCAGTGCCCACCGAGTATCTTAGCCGACAGGAATTGGGGATTTATTCGTCTAAGAAAGAGCTTAATCAGAGTGCTGGTACGGAATCGCTATCCGGGGCCTATGGTGGCATGTCATACAGAAGACCATCTCAGAACAACAGCCTAAATCAAGGTGTATCCGAGTACTCGGACACAATTGACAGAAGAACAGGCAATGCTTATTTACAACAATTAGGAAGTTATCCTGCTAATTCGGTTGGCTACGCTTCTGGCAAAGATATTGGTATTATAAGAACCAATTTGAACA
This sequence comes from Brachionus rotundiformis, assembly GCA_016802295.1. Lineage (NCBI taxonomy): Eukaryota > Metazoa > Rotifera > Eurotatoria > Ploima > Brachionidae > Brachionus > Brachionus rotundiformis. Next base: position 1,081,491 of record JAESIW010000115.1, read on the forward strand.
ATATAGATTATGCAACTAGTGGAACCATTTACAGACGACCACAGCTTCACTCGTCCGTTTATGAAAGATCCAATTCAAACCAGGGCGACAGCTCGAACTATGGCCCTGGGTTAAAGACTCAATTTAATAGAACAGATAGTCAAAAGAGCAATCAAATGGCCAATCAATCAATTTTAAGCAATGCAAGCTCAATACATGGCTTGCCACCTCCACCAATTCTCTTCTCTGGCCTAAGAAACAACCCAGACAGCTCATCTGTCAATGGAGAGGCCAACTTTGGCAACAATTTGTTTGAAAACGATTTCGAAGAAGATGAAGATGACGAATACATTCCAAATTGGGTGCCCATTGACAGGTGTCTTGAAAAAGTGATCACTCTCTTCGACTACGAAGGCCTTCGAGATGACGAGCTCACATTCAAAGAAAATATGTACATTTATGTTATAAAAAAAAATGATGACCATTGGTACGAGGGTATCATGAAAACAGAGAATGGAGAAATTGTTCAAGGTAAGGAAAATTAATTAATAAAATATTCAATTTTAAAAGTTGAGTTTTTTCTTTGTTAATAAACAGAAAATACTTTAAAATTAAGCTTATTATGCTAAAATTAAAATAAAAAGAGTAAAAAGCTAATTAATTTTTATTTTAGTTAAATAGGTTTGAATTAATTTGAAAAGCTAAAATTTAAAATTTATCATTTCTTAAGGTTTGTATCCGTACAATTATGCACGATGCGTGAAACGTTTTGTTGAAGACCCGAGAGTTACTCAATGTTAATCAATTGAACAAAATAGTTTGAATTAGTTAAAAAATCTATAGATACACTTAAATTGCATAAAATTAAGCTTTTTTTATTTTGATTTTTTTTCTAGTTAAAAATTAATAAACAAATAATTTTTTTTCTATTATTATTATTATTATTTTTAATATTAAATGAGTCTTGCTCAAATAAAAGCGTCAAACTCAAACCATTTTTTATGTTTATCATTTATTTGAATCTTTGAAATTTTTTGAAAAGATATCCAGGTAAAACGACCATTAAACCTGACACCAAGATCAGCAAAATGTCTTTTTACCAAAAATAAATAAGACAATTTATAATATGGCTTGAGATTAATTAAAGCCAAGCCTAATTTTCCAGAATTAACTTCAAATGTTATCTTGGGCTTCGCTAACTACCCGCCAAGCTCAAGAAGCTCCGTTTAAAAAAATTATTTAATTTAGAAAAATTGCATTGATTGCTTTTATTGGTAGGTTTCCATTAAGAAATTTTTAATTTAAGAAATCTGGTACAAAAATAACTAATTATTTTATACTTTTATTATTTAAAGTAGAACTGTGGGTATAGAAATTTTCGTTTAATCAACGTTTCTAATTATAAGTGGCTGATTAAAGCAAAAATTTCACCCAGTTTAAAAACATATCTATGTTAGACTACTCGAACAATCAAATTTATACAAATTAAATTAATTATCAGTAGTTAAAACTAAAAATTACAACCAGAATTATCAAGATTCTTGTTTGGTCTTAGAATATTAAATTAATTACTTTTGTAAATTTTTTTGTTTTAGCAATTCAAATATTTACAATAAGTCTACTTCCGACTGTTGTTTCAAGAGAATTGTTTGCAATCAAGGAAATTATTTGCCAACAAAAAAAACCTAAAATTAAACCCGGTCTAATCAATTCTTCATTTGCAATCAAAATTTGTTGCCAAAAGGTCTCTAAATTGGTTACATAACCCATTTTTTTAGAAATTGTGATAATTAAAGTTCCGTAAATTTTAAAAAAATGTCTAATGACAAGATGAAAGACAAGAATTGGATTAAATACGGAAAAGAAATTAATTTTATCAATTAGCTCTCGATTTCAAATTAAATCCAAATATAGGCCTGAAATTCGGCACAACTTAAAATCGATACCAAATATACTTTTAAACGTGATTAATAATCGATTAAAATTTAGCTTCAAAATTTTTTTAAGAATTTTTAATTGCTTTGCTACTTTTCAATTTACTTAACATCGATTTTCATGTTTTTAAACAGTCTTATTGACATCATTTAGGCACAAAATTCCACTTGCGTAATTTAAAGAAACAATTAAATTTAGTAAATTTTAATTAAAATTAGTATCCTATAAAATTGATTTTAAAATATATGATAACTAAATGATAGTTGACTGTTTGTCAACAGGAAGAGTATATTTATTTTTTTGGCAAAAAAAATATTTGACTATTTGACTATTTGGAAGAATTTTTCAATCTAAATAAAAAGTATTGAAATACAAATCAATAATCAATTTAAAAATTAGACTAAGATATTGGTAACCTGTTTAGAATGTTGAATTTAGTACGTAATTTCTGTCAAGAAGTGTTTTTAATAATTGCAGCATTTAAGTGTTTTTTTTTCTAATTTTCAATAAATTCCTAGAGGTTTGTTTAATATTCTAAATACTAAAAAAACTTATTAAAATACACTTCTGCCAAAGAAGATTATTTGATGCTGATTTGAGCGCATTTTTGGCTAAGCTTATTCAGTTAATTTGATTAGGATAAGTAGTTTTTGTTTTATGTTCCATTTAGATACATTTGGTAATATTTTTTTAGGATGAAAAATTTATTTTTGGCTTTGGTAAAAAATAATTTTTCCTATTCAGATAAAATATTAAAAAATATAATAACTAAATAAAAAAAACTCCAATTAATTAAGCTTATATTAAAAATAACATCTATTAATTAGAACATTCACAAATCGCTTGGCTAACTTCTGTTCCGCTATTTGACTAGTTTGCTTTTTTCTTATATTTTCATATGAAAATTTATTTTACAATTTAATAATTATGAACAATTTGGTTCGAATGTGTAATATTTGAGTCGTCAAGTGCAAATAATTTAATTAATCTTGATATTTTAAAATGATTTTATTTTATTTTTATATCAGTTATTTATATCATAATTAAATAGTAGTATTAGCCATTTTTTTATAAATAGACGAAATATTCAAAATTGTAGATCATTTTGTTCCAAGGACTTTTTATTTTCTTTATTAATAAATATCAAATTTCACAAGTTGAATTTAATTTAAAAATTTTTAAAAAACACGACATGAGAATAATTAACAATCTTGTCAACTGATATCTATATTATAATTTTGTATTTTTCCTTTTATCAGTTATTCATTTTTTTAGTTGTAATTTTGACTAAAAGATTGTCATACTTTACTTTTTCATTTAGATTCTTGACTCATAATTTAAATGAGATAAAGAAACAATATAATTTTTTTAAATTTCAAGATCTTTTACAAGTGTAAAAACTTTTAGGAAATGTTCTTTTATAAGGATTAAATTAATAATTATTAGAATTAGTCTTTTGTTTCTTAAAATTGATTCACATTAACAAAATAAATGAACCATGTTTGAGGTAAACAATTTTTTGTTAAAACGGAGGCAATGTCATTGATGCTATTAATTCCAGTTTGTTAATTATCTTAAACTTTATATTTATTTAAACCGATCGAGTTTTTAAGTCTAAGATTAAAGTGTTGTTTAATTTCTGGTGATTAAATGTTAATTGCTTTAGAAGTAATGTTATTGAAAATATTTTTTAAATAATAGTTAAAAAAGATAATTTTCTTGATATCTTAAGCCACTTTTTAGTTCCTATTAATTTTTAAACCTTTCGAAGTAGAAAAAAAAGAGTAAAAAAAGAGTTAGCTTGATATTTTTTCGGCTAATAACTAAATATCTGATATAAATAATTTTATAAAATTAATCTAGCACTGAGTTCTGATATTTGTTTTATGATTGTTTAAAATATGTTTCCGTATAATGGTCTATACGAACTAGTCTAAATTTAAACTTTATCCTTTACTTTTTATATTGACTTAAAATTAATATTTAATAGATTTATAAAAATCTAATATCAGATTTTTTGCTCATGTTTTCTCGGTCCTAATTTAAATATTTACTCAATACTCGACAAAATTTTCCATTACTGTTAACAAGCTTTTAATTAAATATTAAAAATTGACAAAAAACGAAACTTAAGACATTATCTATATTTTATTTGCGTTTTTCTAGCAGGCAAAAAATTCGAATAATTTTATTCTATAACAGCAAGTTAATCTTTAAATTTAGCTTTGGCAATTCGGCTCACTTGTCGCAGACAAGCGTTCCAATATCTGGACTTGATTTTTAATTTTTATATTCTTGAATTCAATCGGAATTTTAGACAATATTAAACTAAATTTAGATTTATGGAAATTTTTTTTAGAGTAAAAGGATCTCAAGCAGAATATACCAATTCCTGAATTTGCATCCTAATTAATTGTTTAGATTGTCATGGAATTAAAAATAGCAACATATTGACAAGCTTATTATCTAATTATTTTCTGATCTAGTTAAATTTTTCATTTGAATTTTTTTCTCAATACTTAATAATTGATTAAATTTTTGTTTGCTTTATTTTTTTAGTTGTTCATAAGTTTTTCATCATTTAAATCAACAGTAAACGTCTTTCATCTTACACAAGCTTTAAAATGCACTCATTTATTAAATTAATTTGCTTATTTTTAAACTACTATCTTTTTTTCTAAGCATAAGAGATAACTTTTTTTTTGTTGGCGAATATTCTTTAATTATTTTCTCTTAATAATTTTCTCAATGTGAACAAAAATTGAAGTAAATTTATATTTGATTGAAAATTTTATTTATTCTATTATTGTTTTAAATGATAATTATAAATTGTTTTATTTATTCTTAGAGAAAAATAAATTTAACCAAGCTTTATTTTATTTTCAATTGGAATGATTCACTGAGCATAAAATGTCATTAGCGATAAATTTGACCATTTTTTTGAACAAGATGAACAGCTCAAGACCAAATATTGAGCAAAATTCGCAAACAATTCTTTCCGCAATTGCCCAATTTTTGAACTCTTATTACACAATGTTTATTATTGTGGTAGGCCTAATTGGCAACTCGATCACAATAGTGATTTTCTGGCGCACCACATTGACACACACCAAAAAAACCAGCTTTTACCTTATCAGTTTGGCCCTGAGTGATATTGGATTTTTAGTTATTCTTTTTTTTAAGTACTGGGACGATCATCAAGTGCTGATGACATTTTCCAAGCATGGCATAGCCTGCAAATTAAGCGTATATCTTGGCTACATATTCAATTTTCTATCTTGCAGTCTGATATTCACATTCACCTTGCAACGATTGTTTGTCATTTGTTTTCCGCTTCGAGTCAACTTTTTAAACTTGGAAAATGGCTCCAAAATTCTGGTCATACTTCTTTTTTTATTCGCTTGTTTATTCTACGGAGTGACTTTGTTCATGTTTGACGTGAAGACCCATTATCAAGACAACACCACCATGTATTGCACTGCCAAAGAGGGCTTTGACCAACAGGTAGAACAATTCAACTTTTTGGATTCCCTCTTTACTTTGATTATACCATTCTTTGGCTTGCTGATCATGAACGCCATTATTATTCAAACATTGAAAAAGTCCAACTACAATTTTGTGATCAGAACTTCGAACAACCACTTTACATTTGAGCCAAACAATTCATTAAATGCAGCAAATAGGAAAAATTTGGAAATTTTGTACAAAGTTCAGGATGGTGTTAGCACTGGCACCGGACCTGCCGAAATACAGAATCAACTGAGAAGAAAAAGCATTTTAAAAAATACAATTTTTTCCAAGAAATCAAATTTTGATGACTCAATGAACAACTCGGCCATAATTGGTTCCAGAGACCAAGCTGTTAGCACTAGATCAAACTGTTTCAATTTTAGTAAAAATGAGTTGAAAGATGGATCTTCTGGTTCAAAGCATTCGCCCAAACATTCCTGTCGGAGACAGTCAATGGTTAAAAATTCAAGTATAACAAAGCAAGATCTTGACAAAAAAAACTCTGCCGAATTGTCCAGTCTAATGGGCAAGAAAAATGACTTCAAATCTCGGACTAGCTTCAAAATTGGCGGCTCCAAAACCAACTCAGTATCGCGCAAGGTTACCAAAATGCTTATTGTTGTCTCAACTACTTTTTTAATTTTAAATTTACCAGTTCATTCTATAAATGTTTACATAACCATTCGGATATTTATCACCGGAGAAAATTATGTATATCCGGTTGAGTTTGAGCTTAGAGAAATATTTCATAGTTTGTTCTACACTTCATTTTCGTGTAACTTTCTTCTATATTCTATATCAGGCGCCACTTTTAGAACCGAGTTCAAAAGACTGCTTGTAAAGCTTTTCAAATTAAAATTAAAAAACTCTAAATAGATCAACCTATTTTCCAACCAGTGAAAAATATAAGAGATTATATAGTTGGCAAATATTTTGCTTTTTATGTTCTTGACAAGAAGAAAATCATTTTTTTATATTTATTCCGGTTATATTTTTTTCTAATTGTTCAATAGGATATTAATTATTGTGCGGAAATGATTTTTGTTAAAAATTTTTATTTATGTTAAAATAAATTTATAAAATATATCTTATTTTTTAAATTTTACTTATCCATAAAGTAGTGGTAGTAGAAGTAGTTCTTGCTGCGACACCTAACATGTAGAATGCCTGCCATTGGGCAGTGTGGACCTGTAACAACATATTCCATTTAGTCTATCTAGAGCAGCTTTGAAATCTGCGGTTGACTTAGATGTGTTACTTGGTCTGATTTGGCCTGAATCACCTTAGAGTAACTACAGAGGAACAAGGAGTAAATAAAATATAAGTGTGTTGAATAAACGTTTATTTCAAAATTAAGAAGCAAAAATATTAGTAAGTTCTTTTAAAATCACAACCCTTATTTATAATCAAACGCTATTCTTTTGATTAGTAATATCAAAGTTATAAATTAAATAAATTGAATATTAACTTTAAAATTAATGAACGATTAATATTGATTGTTTCGATTTTAATAATATATTTAATATTAAAAAGGAAAAATTTATAATGAAATAGAAGATAAATTTCATACCGTAACCGATGTTACCACATATTTTGGGGTAACCTGTCCAGTGTGGAACTACTCTTTGATACTTTGAAAAAAAGGTATGTCTAGCGCTCACTGCAGCTGCAAAATCATTTCCAGCTAGAGCAGGAAAAATTTTTCTCTGAATTCTGATGCTATTACTTCTTATTGCCGTGGTTGAACCTTTGATTACTGATCTATTTACCAGATCTCTGACCAGGATAACCTCTTCTAGTCCAGTCACTAATTTGCATATTTCAATTCTGTCTCACTCTTATTTCACTCAACCTTATCAAACCCAGTCTAGCTAGCCTCAATTCATACAAGACACTTCTTAGCGACACAAAGACCTTTGATCATCGTTCTTGCTCATTCTTTAACACATTCTAATCCCTGCACTGCATTGTCTAGGTTAGCTCTGACCGTGGATGTTTACTTGAAAATGCTCTATTCTTATCTCTAAACTCCATCGCACATGCACTTAAACTTGGCGGGTCCCCTGTAAACCTGACGAGATCATAGATCCCTCTCACACTCGGCGGTTGTCAATATGTTCCCCGACTTTTCATATCTATGAGTTGCATTTAGTCTTCCAAAATGCACCACTTATCAGCACATAGTTCCATTCATCACACATCCATCCATTGACAATCTAAATCTTTCTGCAGAAAACTTAACCATAGAATTTGTTAACTACACCGAAAATTTCCGAATCATCAAACAATAAAATCATTTTATCACCTAACCCTTAAACACACAATTTATGAATTTGATGCGGAGCTGTATCAAAAGCTTTAGAAAAGTCAGTAGTATTTCATCAGCAGTGTTTCGCTTTGTCAACTCATTCGTGACAGTATCAACCATTTCAAGAACGTAAGTCACGCAAGCTTTCATTGAAACGAATGCTGGCTTCCAACTAAGAGATTATTCTCTTCACAAATTAGGACTTTTTCATTCACGATGACTTCTATTTTACTTTTTCACATAGCATTTTAGAGACTTAAAGTTCATTTTACTCCAATGACGCATCCCAATGTCCTCCGGATGTAGGATAGTAAAAAATCCTCGTATGGAAAGCAGCGAATGCGGAAAAAACCAAAGTCATGTGTATAAACAGCAAATTAGATCATGATATATCATGAATATGATCATGATCATGATCGATCATGATAGATGGTACACATATTGAGCGTGTGTTGAGTGTGCGAATGAATTCACATATTTAGAAAGTATCATAAGTGAAAAAACATGGGAGCACATAAAGACACTAAGAACAGACTTGCAAAAGCAAAAGGAGTATTTGCCAGACTCAAACCAGCATGGAAATCAAAGTACTACAGCAAGGACACCAAAATCAAGATATACAACACTGATGTATGTAAGCGAATACTGGGGAATAAGAGTTGGACAGAAAAGTCTAAACACCTTCCATTTTTGGGACTATGAAGAAGAGCCAAGTCAGAGCCATTAAGTGAATGTATCCAAAATAAAAAACTGCGATAGTCTGGGCATGCACTCAGAATGAAAAGAATACGAATACCAAACAGAGCTCTTCAATGGACACCTCAAGGGCGAACAAAGGTAGGACGGCCAGCTATTACATGGAGGCCAATAATTACGAAAGAGCTCACCAAAATGGGAAAATTTAATACAAATTAAATAATAAAATCTGAATTTTTTATTGTAAATTTTTTGCTGGATTTGTGTTTATTTTCAAAAAACTTCAACAATTTTCTAACTCAAACTTATCATTAGGAAATTAATCAAATAATTATTATCAAAAAGTAATAACAATTCTGTTGAAAAAAATTATTATCCAGGGTTTTCTAATATTCAAGTAAAAAAACATTTTAAAACTAAATAAACAAATCTAGAAGATAGTAAAATAACTGATTAATTTAATTGCGTGTAGTCCAATTTAATCCAAAATTTGCTTTCATGATTAAAAGAATATTGTTGATTCGATGAAGTTATACTTAATATCTAATAAGCTCAGGAATGCATATCAATCAATAAAATTTTCTAAAAGTGTACCAAAAAGCAACCTTATAGGTACATTATCCATTAATCATCAATGATTTGTGGCTAAATAAGTATCACCTTTTTGTTTATAGATAAATTAAAGAAAAAAATTGGAAATAATAAAATATCTAAAGATTACAAAATGATACTTGTAAATGTAAAATTTTAATTGCTTCAAATTCATTAAGATGGTAGATGAGCTAGGAGCATTTAAATTGGGAAAATCGAACCACTTTTAATTTAATTTAAAATATTTTAAAGTATTAAATCTTGGATTTTTTGAAAATAGAAATGATTTATACTATGATGATTTTTAATTTAATTATTTTTGTCATTCATTTTCGAAAATGAAAAAAGAAACTTGAAAGTTAAAAACAAAAAGATCTTTGCAAAAAATCACATTAAATAGACTATTTATTAAATTATCTTAAATTCAAAAATTAAATATAAAAAGATCACTTGTTCTAATTAAAAATTAAAAAAAAATCAAAATAATTTCATTTAACTAGCAAAAAATTTAACTTTTCGAAATAAAAACTTTAAAAAAATTTGAAAATTATTCAATTAAGCTTAACTTATAGTTTATTTAGATTAATCTAACTTTTTTCATTAAAGTCTAAAAAGTATCCTCGCACAAAAAGAACAAATAAAATGATCATTTGTAAGTCCAAAGGTAATTCGATCAATTCTATTTTTAAAAAAGGCCAAATTTTGTCAAATGATCAAATGATAAAAATCCCATCAATGAAATTGTTTGTTAAAATAAGCTTGAAAGCAAACATTTTAATTTTTTTTAACTTTCAACAAAACTCTAAATTATTTATCTAATATTTTGTAATTTAGTCACGCAAAATTTGTTTGTTGAACTTAAATAAAAGTCATTAAATTCAAATTATTTATTTCAAGTTAAATAAAAAACAAATATTTTATAACTAGCATTGGTTAATTATTTTCTATTTTCTCATTTCAAAATTCTAATTGAAATCCATAGAATGGTATTTTTTTCAAATAACCAAGTTTTTGCCACGGCTTCTCCAAAAATCAAATTAAAATTTTTTTTTAATTTAAATCATTCCAGATTTCGCTAAAGATTCTCAAAATGTTAATTGTTTTTATCTAGATGCAAATTAGCCAACCATTACAGCAATTTAAATTGGCTTTTTTGTCGGATAACAAGCTTGATTTGGTAAAAGCTAATAAATTTAGATGTTTAAATTAAAAAAATTTATTAAAAGTGATATGCTTATTTAGCAATATTCAATTGCTAATAGATAATTTACAACTCTATCTTCTTTTTAAAAAATAGCAAAAATTTTATTTTTCGTTTTAATATCATTTTTGCGTTTAAATGATAAAATTTGTTGATGAGTTAATTTAGTTGATTCAATAGACCAAACCAATGTATCCATTTTATTGAACTGTCAATTTTTCCATGAAAAAAATCAATTAACTTATCTTAACAATTAACTATATGACGAATGGGCAAAGCGTCAAATTTTTTACATATTTTAAAATTTTTTCCAAGTCACCCCATAGGTGTTCAAAACGAATTTTGTAATCGTTAATTTGAACATAATTTCTTTTTAATTCGTATAGATATAATTTAATTTAAATTTTATTTTCTATGAGTAGACAAAATCGCAACTTGTCTATATTGTTGAAATTTTGTTTGTTTGTTTTTGGATAGATACCATTTAGATAGCTAAAATATACAAACTTTTAGACATTCCATCAATACTTGGTATTCTAAATTGCTAATTTTACCAACAGCTTTGTCAAATATTATTCAAATGTAATTGTAAAATTTATTTTTAGATGACCATTTATCACTTAGTGATTGTTTGACAAAAAATTCGTCACATCAATCAACAATCTTAAGGCAGCATGTAAATCGTCATTTTAAAGAGTGGAAAATTATCTATGATTCAAATTTTTTAGAGATAATGGCATGTTAAAGATAATTGAATGAGACAAGAGACCATTTTTTTATTCATATCCAATTTTGGATAAAAAATCCAAATTTTAATTAATACTTTTAAAAATTTCAAATTATTCGACTGTATAATACTTTCCTATCTTTTTAAACCGAACTTCATATATTTGCTAAAATCGCAAATAGGTCCTCATGAAAGCGTGAAAAAATTTAATTTTCCAAAGTAATGAGACCATATTTTCTTTTTAATCTTTGTTTTTTATTTAGCGAAAAACGCCCATCTTAAATAAAATATGAATGACCGTAAAATTTTTAAGGTAAATTTTTTCCCTAGGGGCTCATTTTAAACCAACTACAGGTTTAAAGTATACTTATCATAAGTCAAATAATCCTCATTTTTTGAATCGATGAATTCGATCTAACCAAAATATTCATTACATTAATAAATTAATAATCTAAAGGCTTTGAATAATCTAAATTTTTTGTCAACCATGTATTTCAAAACAAATATTTAGAACACAATCAAAGAGTACTTATTTTGTATTGTAAAATTTTATCTATTTTAACAAATAAATTCAACGACTCACTGGAGCATTGGTCCAAGCTTTGTGATAAATTTTTTTACAAACCCTCAAAGATGTAAAAAAAATCTAATTTTTTTAGATTCTTTACCAATTTCAAAAAATTTTTCTTTTCATTAATCAAGTTTTTTATCAATTAATCTTTATCCAAGTAGAATTTATTTTTTTTTCAATTTAGATTGTTATTTTGTTTTAATTATAATAATAGACTTTGGTTAAAATTTTTTGCTTTACCTTTAAAATCTTTCAGGTAAATAATTTATAATTTTTAAAAAACTAATCAAAAATTAATTACTAAAATTTCCATTAGTCGAATCAGACTAAATTAATAAGCTGTCGAATTTAAAAACCAATTCTCATTTAATTTAAATACACATTTAGATTTTTTATTGAGTAAAAAAAAAAGAGCTCTTATAAATAAAGATAAATTGAATTTTTGTTTTTGTTATTGCTGTTGTTGAGATGAGCATCTTCTTTCTTCTTTTGAGAGGTTATTTTTAAATTTTAATTAAATTCCATTATTTTGGATATACAGAAAAATCCAAAAAATAAGGCACAAGTTTCAGAAATGCAATCAATTTTTGGTCTAAAAAGCTCTAAAAAACCATTGCGTCAAACTTGTCCGAAAGTATATGCCCAAAAAATTAATTTTCTTTAGATTGTTCAATAGTTCTTTCAATAGTATTTTAATTAAATTAATTAAATATCTAAAATTTGAAAATATTTTATTTAGTTGTTATATTTTAGATTGGTAAAATAATTTAATTTACCGAGTCTAACCAAATAATGCTCAATCGAATCGCATTTGTTTAGGATACAACCCAATTAATTGACCAAAATGTCCAAATTAACCAATAGCTATGAGTTTACCAATGGCTACTTACCCGATAACCAGACAAACTCCATTTCCAACCGAGCTTCCAAAAAAAATAACCTAAACTATATTTACATCCCGTCAAAATCGCCGCCACTTTACCACAACCTAAACTCCGTTTCCTCAAACACATACAGCAGCTATGACACTAAATTATCTTCAAACAACAGTAAAACAAGCAACGTGTCCAGCTCGAACGAATCATCAATGCTGAACAACAGCTACCACTCGACCAATGATGAATATATGGAGCCACAATGGAAACAAAAGCCTGTGTACCCCTCGAAAAACTACTATGACCCACAATTCACCAACTACATGCCATCTGATGCTTCCAAGCGTCCAATCAAGATAAAAAATTTACCTAATGACAAATCTAGACTAAATGAGACAATTCTCAGAAATAAAATTTCCGACTACAAACCAAGTTTTAACAGTCCCATGAACAAACGACACAGTGTAAATATAGATAGTTATCCGTCAACGCCGAGATCTAATGTGACATCGCCTCCTGTTCAAGACATGAGGAGCTCAAATGATAAATTGCTTAATTACGAATACTTAAATAACAGCAATTACAATCAAATTTTAAAAAATGATGACCATCTTTCTGGTAAAGTTAAAGATGACTCTTACAGCATGCTGACAGGCAGTATGAACAAAGAGCGAAAAGTCAAAAACACCAACAATGTCTCGGCAGATTACAATTTTGTTGCCGGAAATTTAGATGGTGTCCAGCAAGATTCGTCAGAGAGTGTAACTCATACAGAAAGCCCTTTGTACAGAAAAATTATGAGTAAATTATCCGAAATACCAGATTCTATGTTTACTAAAAGATCTGTCAATCAAACCAACGAAGCGCCACCACCACTTGCAACTCATTCTGGAAATATTAACGAGAAATTGCTAAAGCAAAAAAAAAATTCAAAAGTGTCTTCAGCAATGCCAACCAATGCACCAAAGTCAACTGACGAGCAAAAATATGTCTCGTTAATTGATGTAAATCATCACAGTAAGCCAAAGTATTCAGCATTTAATGAAAACAGACTTTCAAATAATCATAATAAAAAGACAAAATATAAAAGTATGTATTTTGATCCAAAAATTTTCAATGATGATGATGTTAACCATAGTCGGAAGCAAAATTTGTCCCAAGACATTCAGATTAAAGAAAAGATTGCTAGCCAAGCAGGAGATTTGATATATACCTCGTTGCCATTTTATTCCAGCAGTTTGCCAAAAAAAACATCTAATCCGACTTATGACATAAATGATTATCTGTACTCAGAAGAGACTGGTAAAACAACTACCGATGTTAAAAAGACTGAGGAGAAAAAAAAAGCTGATCATACAAATTGGAAAGTGGTGGGCAGAAATGAAGAAAAACCAAGTGGAAATGTCAAAACGAAAGAAAGTGGTGTGATTGGAAACAAAAATGGAATAAATGCTTATATCAAACTAATAGATAACTGTCAAAATAAACAAAAAAATTTAGCTAGTTTAGATGAGTTTGAAATTTCTGGATCAATTAAACACAGTAAGAGTTAAATAATTTGTTTATTTAGTAATTTTTTACCTTGTTAAATGATAAATTATAAATTTATGAATAATTATTTAAAATATATATTTTTAAAATTTAAATATTTGACAAGACTTTTATTTTATATGAATATATTTTATTCAACATTTAATTTTAATTGTTTAATTAATAATACTTTAATACCGTATTCTCTCATTCGATTATGCTGCACCAATATCTAAGACACGCTTTTGGACCCTGAACCAAAGTACATCTCGCCCACACTAGAGCACTTTTTATTATGAATGCATGGTCCAACAGCATAATCACATGTTTAGGTCCACATCATACTCTGAAATTTTTAATTTGATGCGTTACCTAGTTCAAGTCATGCTATCAAATTAAGAATTTCAGTCAATGATAACCAATTGAACAGATTCTTACCAAGTCAAGAATAAAAGCAATTTTTTTAAACTAAACATTTGGTCGGGCATCAAAAATCAAGAAAATAACAAATCATATATGTAAAAGAAGATTATCTGATACATATTATCAATTTTTAAAAAATATTTATTAATTAAAATAGATCAATGAATTTCGGCGCTTTTATTTGTATTTGATGATTTTTGGTTTAATTAATTTTAAAAATTTAGTCTAAAATAGATAGATAATTATAGGCCCATACTTAATAATAGCATACCAAAAAGCCTATAATTTACGGCATATTTTGCAATTTGTAATTAGAATATTAAAATTTTTTATAATTTAATTAAAAGTAACTGGATAAATGGTCGTCATTAAATGCTTTTTTTACTTGGTTTTAGAATTTGGAAGAAATAATTACTCTCTTAAATAAGAATAAATAATTAAATTTCAATAATTCAATATAATTTTATATGTTTACTAATTTGTTTTTAAATTAAAGACAGTTTGTCAAAAAAAAATTCAGTGGATTCATCATATCAATCAGATATGTACTCACCATTAGATAAACTAAATGTTTCCGATGCCGCAAATCACTTGGATGATCTAAATTCAAGCTACCAAAGTAATTGTTCCAGCAAGCACAACTATTCTTTGTTCCCTGAGCACAATTTCAATTCACACTACACGCCAAGCGACTATTTTAAGCCAAATATGGCCAAAAAGCATGATTTAAACAAGTCTATAGACGTAATACAAAGAACAGAGCCTAAATCAAAAGTGGTTTTAGATATTAATCCATTAAAAGACACCGAAGAAATCGAAAAAGAGGCCATTTTTGAGCAAAGTAGCAGCTTTTCTGAGAGTATCAGCGATATAGATGACCATTTATTTGATACTGATGTCGAGCTTAGGCGTAAAAAACAAAATAAACGCAGTTCCAAAAATCTAAACATTGTTCTTTCGGTCCCAGACTCAAAAAATATTGCTAAAATAATAAGCAACTATCCAGTAAAGACCAATTTAGGGGACACTAAAAGAGAAGAAGCTAAACAGAAACAAGTCAAAGTTACAGATGAATACAATAAACAACAGCAGCATGTTTCTAAGGAAAGAAAATTGTCCAATGACATTGACCAAGAGATATCCGAGTTAACAGAAAAAATGGACTTGAAAGCCAAAGACAAAAATCGCCTTAATGATTCTATTGATTGCAAATATCCAGTTTTGATGAGAAAAATATCGACACCTCCCCCATTGCCAAACATCCTTGATAACAAAAATAAACGCAACACCATCCATGGAAGTGATAACATATACATGTCAATGAATAAGCAGTTCTCAAGTGAGACTAAACCAGCTTCCATTACATCAGCAATCAGAGATGGCAAAACCGAAAAACCAATACGAGTTGGGCACGGTTTACTGCCACCACCACCCCCGCTTTGGGCTAATAACAACTCGATTACTTCGAATTTAGATGAAAGCTTAACCAAAGAAACAAAATCTAAAGATGATCCATCTAAACTCAATGAATCAGTGTATACAAATAAAACTGAGAGTGCCAAATCTAATAATAAAAGGCCTCAGTTGATAAAAAATAATCATGTAGTTGCAAAAATAGCTCAAAAAGACCCTGGTCCAAAAGGTTCAAGGAAGGATGATAAGCTCACTACGACAACTAATCTACCACAATTAGATAAAATAGATTATGTCTTAAAGACAAATGATGATAAGTTATTGACCAATATTATTCCCTATGTTGATGATAAAAAAAATCAAAAAAACAAATATAGAAAAGCGGGAAAGAATTTTTATTTAAATGAGTACAAATTGGATGACGATACTTGGTCATCTAATGCAAATGGAAAAAATTTTTATGAAAATTACGCAAGAGAAAACGACCGCAGAAAAAAAGAAGGTAAGAAAAAAGAATAAAATTTGATAGTTAATAATAAAAATTTAATTAAAATAAAATTTTTATCAAGGAAGTGGATTTTTAATGCTTTTGCCCGGTATAGCGATACCAATAGAAACAGATGCTGCCGATTCGGATGAAAGCGGCTGAGACACTATTTTCTTCATTCGATCAGTGTATCAAATTAGTTTTTTATATTTTATTTTTGGAAAAAAATTGGAATTTGTTTCGAATTTTTTGAAAATTTCGTGTTTTAATTATGGTACAAATGGCCGTGATTAGAAAGAGCTTTGTTATAAATGGTCTAGAATAGGACTTGGGACTTCTAGCCGTGACGGCTTTTATTTTTAGATAAAAGTTTTTAGAACCCAAACAATGATCATATTCTAGTTGTTTTTTTTAATATATATATATATACATATATTTTATTTATATTTATATTTATATACAAAAATATAAGTTATTTTTTTAAATAAATAAGAATTTTATATTCCAAATACCTCGTTCATCAGAAATTCCGGCCATTTAAAAAAATATAACTTTTCAAGTTAAACTCTATTTTATTTCAAGGCTAATTTCTAGTCTATTGTAAGTTAAATAATCTATAGATTAAAATTTTGATCGATTAATCATTATTTTTGAGTTAATTTTCATAAATGAAAAATTAAAAAATAAAGAAACTTTAATTTTAAAAAATCAAGCTCAATAAAATTATTGTGAAAAAATAATTTTTTTTAACATTCAGTATCTTCGAAAATTTACCAAAAGTGTAAAGTAAACTCCAGATTTTAAGGATATAAACAATTTTAAAGAAAAGCGATTATATTATTAATCTAATTAATTAATAATAAAGAACTTAAAAAATAGTTTGCTTTTAATTAAACTTTTAGAGAATAATTTAAAAGAAGGAAAATGAAGAATATTTATTTTTTTACACTTTTTATTTTTATTATAAATTTTAAGAACATTAATGTTTATTTAATAGTTTTATTTAAATTATTATAATAGTTTTTATTGCTAGTTTTCAATAAAATTTAGTCTAGTCGAAATTAATGATTCTCTTACGATAAGTCAAACTTAGGAAGAGTTTTTTTGATTTCAGGTCAATCATTCCAAATTTCTTGGATTGAAATTGATGGCCAAATAATAAATAATTATATAATATACCCTAACCATCAGCCAGATAATATAAATAGGTATCCTTTTCGATTGGTAATTATAGATAAATAAATAGCAATTATTGGGTTTACATTACATCAATAAAATAAATGAACAAATTTATCTAAGGAAAACCTTTGTAACGATTTACTAAAAAAATAGAATTTATATTGATTTTATTGATTTATAATCCTAAGTTTATTTTTTTAAATTATGCATCTAGGTATGGTAAACAATTAAATTTTTTTAAAAAATATTAAAGCTGTATAAAATCCTGATTAAACTGATTATCACAGTTTCTATTGATCTTTCGGGTAATAATGCTTGTCAGGCTCATCTCCTTTTCTAAAATTTTGTTTAAATTTTTAAATATTTAATTAAATCTGGCATAAGTTTGCAAAGATTTTCGAGACTATTCATTTATATATATTTAGTAGTAGTAGTAGTAGTGATGAGACTGCAGTATAAAAATGTTTTATCTATTGTCTTTAAGAGCTGTGTCAGTCTTTCGTTTCTTTCTTTGATCAATATCAGACACTTCTCTGTCGATACCCCCTTTGAATCCATTAGCTGTCTCTGAGTTGACAACACTTTTCGGTAAAGCATTTCGCTTTGAAACCACTCGGTTGGTAAGAAAGTTATATCTTGATGTAGCTTGATTGCAAATTTTTTTCACGAGTTTGATGTTATGTTTTCTTCTTAAGTCCAGATTCACATATTTTATGTTAATCTTCTACATTTGAATAAGATCCCCTCTTATTCTGCGCTCTTCTCATTAAGTCCAAAGTCATTGGCATTAGCCTTGGTATGACTTTTCCTTCAAACATTGGACAAGCTTTGTCGCTCTTCTTTGTACTCTTTCGATGGTGTTTATGCTAGCTTTCGTTGAAGGGTCCCAAATACTTACAGCGTATTCAAGATGTGGTCTCAAAAGTCCTATGTATAAAAGTCTAAATGTTTCTTGGTCCAAAATTATGAACGCATTCCTGATTTGACCGAACACTCTGTTGACTTTAGATGCCGCAGAAGAACATTGCTCGATTTTAGGTCATTAGACACAACAATACCGAAATCCTTTTCTTCAACAGTTTTTTTAAGGGTCACTGACCCATTCAAGATTGGAACTGTTTATCCAGTTTTTCCTATTTAATATACATTGTTTTACACTTTAATACGTTTAGTTCAGTAGACCATTTTGCTGTCCAGTTACTTAATTCAAAGAGATCATTTTGAAGTTGAGTCGATCCTAATTCATTTTTATTAAAAATTCCAAATCAAGTCGTCTGCATATGATAAACATGAACTTTGACTTTTTGGTAAATTTCAGCATTTAGATATTTTATTGAATTTTTTTCATACAAATTAAAAGAAAGATCATAAATGTATCATGATGCAACAAAAATTTAATTAAAAAAAATTGGTAGATAAATTTTACTAAAAGAGCAGTATAAATCCAATGATTCTTTCAAATACCAGTGAATTAAGCATATCCATACAGTGTCAGGCTAATTTTGAATTAATGATAGACTGCAAGTATTTCGTGACACTAGTTTAGTTTAAAATATCATAAAAATAGTTGATAATTGCAGCATATTTTTTTAAAAATAATTTTTGCAAATTTAAAAAAAAATTATTTATTTTATTGATGAGTAACAAACTTATTCTTTTCTTATCTAATGTAAACAATTGATAACAAAAATGATAGAGGATTAACTAATTTGATTAAATAATTGTTAATTTAATTAAATTTTGAAGCTAAAAAACTTTGTCAGTATATAATCTTAACTTTCTATTACATTCAATATTCAATAATGGATAACAAACTAACTCTAACGAGAATGTTCTTCTGAACCTCGAAGACTGATTGTTTACAATCAATCGAAAATATCATCATTATTATCAGCCGGCAATCTGTCTAAGACACAAAAAACAAAAAAAACCAACCAAACTTAAAGTCAAGTCAACAAAAATTATCCAAAATATAAATAATATCTAAATTTCTGATTACATCACTAATTTTACTGATATTATAAATTATTTTTCTAAATTTTCCTAACAAATTTAATTGATGTTTAATTTTCTAATACATAATAAATTGTATGTTCAAAATGAACCAATACTGGATGGTTATTATTTGAATTTGAAGCCAAAAATATTTTATGATAAGACTGACGATGTGATAAAATGAATTTATGTTTAAATTCTGAAATCTTTTGCATTTCCGCCTTGGAAAAAATAACAAAATAATAACTGGAAAATTAGAACGCGTGCTTGTGTTGAATTTTTCAGAGACAATGTTTGTAAAAATATACCAACAATTGCATTTATTCCAGAAAACATTTTCGATTTAGTAATTGATCAAAAGCCGAAACCAAAGCTTCAGAAATGAAATCCAAAATCTTTTAATTTTTAGAATTTTTATATTTAACTTTAATCCTAAATACTATTAGAATTTCCAATATGCTACTTGTAAAAATATAATCATTAAGTAAAATTAATGATAAAAGCAGAAATTTAAGTGATAAAATGTATTTCTATTTTATTAATTTGTTTTTTTTAGCTAAATTTGTGACGAATCAATCGAATTTGTTATTCAGAAGTATAAAGAGTCTTAATTATATAATTTATATCATTTTTTATCAATTTTCATACTGATTTAATTTTAAGCAAATTTTAAATGCCAAAAAGCACTTGGTCAATTTAAGGAGGCAAACTTCTGCTTAAAAATTCCCACTTAATAGTCACTAATTTTTATCAAGAAACAAAATATCAAATAATTGTTATTGAAAAAAATGATTGTAGAATTTTGTAGACTTGGACCAATAAAAATAAATTATTAAACAAATTGAATATTTAATTAGGAGAGTATCAAGCTTTTTAAAATAAACAAAGACAAAAGCTTAGAAAAATATTTAATCTCAAAATCTCTGAGATCTCTGGGTGTTTAAAATTATTTGAAGCCATTAAAAAAACAATATAAAAACAATTTAAGAAAAAAAAATAGAAAAAAAACTTAATCATACATTTAAGAAATTTGTTTAATCTTGGTCAAATAAAAATTTTGGCACATAAGGTATCAGATTGTTTGTAAAAAATTGTTTTTTTACAAACACAAGCAAAATTTGGATAAATAGAAAATAAACAATAAAGTAAAGTTGATAAAACTTGTCAATCTAGATTAAATTTCCGAGAAAATAAAAAGTCGTTTAGTAACCTGTATGTGGCTCTATCGTGACCACCAATTTATTACCATTTGTTTAATCAAGGATTAAAGGGCAATAAATTGCAATGCAATTCTTGATCTATAATTACTGCAGGCCTAAATTCTCATATTTATTGAGTTTATTAGCTTGTGTAGTTAAGATAGTTTATATTTGCTCAGGACTGAATGCAAAATTTATTTAAAAAAAAAACTTTATTTTTTAATTAAAACAATATGATAAAAATGTAAAAATACACAAAAAAATAAAACAAAGAATATAGAAAAAAAAACATGTTAATTCTCAATTGAATTTTAAATTTGAAAATTTAATTAAAAAATAATAGGCCAAAGATCATAGACAAATTTACTGTTATGGCTACTACTGTTGAGCATTTTTTTTATTTGAGCCGCTTTTAATAGAATTTTCCATAGATGGTGAAATTTGCTGCTGATATATGCTCTTAAAATAGGAATAAAAGTCAAAACTAGCTTCAGCATTTGGCACATGATGACTTGAGGGCATGAGCAAGGAATCAGCGGCCAGGTTGGACCTTTTCATGCCAAGTATAGATGAAGTGGATGAGACAGACGAGGCTGTGGACAATGGTGATGCCGATTTTAGATGATCAAATTTTCCATAATTTAATACTGGGCTATTTGCGCCCAACTCGCTCAACATGTATCCTTGTTGCATGCCAAAATCGCCGCTTTCCATGCCAGTGTAGCCATAATTTTTAAGAGCCGCTGCCATTAGCCACAAATTAGGAGTGGGATTGACAGAATTGGCCGCATATGGATACACGTAGCCAGTGTTCCGGAGTAAATTATTCTGATACAAGCTGTTTACCATGCCAATTTGCTGTCCGTACATGAGCTGCTTTAGAAAATCGCCACTTTCTGCTTTCTTGCTACTTGAGTTGGTCAATGAATGACTAGTTGAAGTATTCTTGCGCTTAAGCTTGCCAGTAGTGCCACCAATGAACACGTCTTCGGCCGAGGGATCCAGCATCCAGTAGTTGCCCTTGCCGGGATCGTCGTAGTTTCTGGGAACTTTGACAAAGCACTTATTCAGACTGAGATTGTGACGAATGGAATTTTGCCAGCCTTGTTTGTTCTCTTTGTAGTAAGGATAATTTTTTATGATGTATTCGTAGATGCCGTTCAGAGTGAGCCTCTTTTCCGGGTGCTGACGGATGGCCATCATTATAAGAGCATTATAACTGTACGAAGGCTTAACACCATATTTGTTGCGTATTACATTTTGTTCCGAGTTTGAGTTGGAGTCTTCTGGTTTTTTGATCTCATTTTTGGTCTTTTTGCTGCACCTGGACTCGGCGTCCGACTCGGAGTCCTCGCTCGACTGGCTGTGCTTTCTGTCGCGCTTTTTGGAAGCGAAACTGGTTGATGACTCGCTTTCTGAGACATCGTCGTAGTTTTTATCCGACTTGGTCTTGGTAAAGCTGCACTGGGAATTTGTCTCGAGCTCTTCGTTACTCTTTGCCTTGTCGTCTTTTTCTATCATTTTGCTTATTGAAAATATACCATCGAATTTCGAGCTTTCCATTCTGTAAAGTTTAAAATATTTTGAAAATAATTTTTAAAAATAATAAAAAAATATAATAAATTGGTATTGGTTACTAGCGACAACTTTTTGATAAAGAAAAAAGCTTTTTTTTTTTAAATAAATAAACATTTAAGGGTCTGGATAAAGCTTTGTTAAGAAAAGATTTCGGCTAATGAAAATTAAATTTTAAATGAATCCCCAAAATGGTATGCTAAGAAGTAAAGAATAAAAATTTAATTGTTTTTTATTTTAAAACTAAATATTTTATCATAAATTTTTGAAATAAAAAAAAAATTGCCAAACACTCACACCATACGGTGTTGTTTTTCGATTTACTAAAGCCTCCTTAAATAAATCTTAAGTTATTAGTTGTCTTTTATTAGATAAAACATTTAAAAACAAGTTGAGCTAAAAAATAATAAATTTTGAGTAGTGTTTTTTTTTCTCTATTATTTTTTTTGTTTAGTAGCGACAAACTAAATTTAAATTTTGAATTTATTTTAGCTTAAAATTTTTAATTTTAACCAATAAATAAATTTCTAATTTAGCCAATAAGATATTTTTATAATACTCAAGAAAATAATAAAACTAGACAACTCGCGACTACAATATGTTTTTTGTTGTTAGTAGATCAAGCCAAGGGATTTGTTTTTTCCGTTCGATTTTAATAATTAATAAAAAATATTTAAATTAAAAAACATAGAGATCATCTATGCTAGTTTTGTCAAGACATTTTTCAACAAGTATTTTTCTATTCTATTTACTCGATAATTGAATAAAAATATTTCTATTTAATCAAGAGGTGCTTTTTTTATTTAATCGAGACATAAGCTGTCTTTTGTGTTGCTTTAGACGGTGATTAAACCATGTCTAATTGATACAAGTGTCAAATGGTAGCAATATTGGACCTTTATTTGACAAATTAGGAAATGAATGTCTTTTAAATGGATTACGCACTAAGAATAGCTTAGACTTCCGCCTTTGTAAGGTCCTTTTGTGCTCGAAGGCAAATCGTCTGGACACCATAACCCAGACTATCACTATTTTAACCATTTTGTAATAAAAAAAAATTTGAAATAAAAATACTGCCAATTATCAAAAATAAATTTTATTTTATATTATATTAAAAATTTTCCAATGGTTTCATTTATTTTTTATCGGTAACTATTTGTCCTGCTTTACTTAAGAGGTAAGAGGTACCAATCTTGAAAAAGCTAAAGCGAAAGCAGGTTTATCAATTTTTGGAATTGAAAAAAGACTTTGCTATGTGCCTTAAAGGACTTTTTTTGGCAAAGCTAGTCTGAAAATTTTGCCCAAACCAAGAAAACATTCATCATGCTGAATTTGAGCATTTGGAAATTCAAATATAGAATAGCCTGTTTTTTTTTTCATATCTTATCTTTCAATTATTATTATAAATGATGGCAAAAAAATAATAGCGACGACACCAAAATTATCTCAAATATGTTCACCTGTACACAATCTTATAGAGATACTAATTTAAATAAATATTGTCTTTTATAAAAAGATAGTTACTTTATTAATATTCTTTTTTTGAAAACAAGTATTATTTGGTAAAATTTTCAAACAATAACAATATTCTTTTTTTATAAATTATAATTTATTTTGTTAAGTGACAAATAATTGATTTTTTTTTACTTTTTAATAAGAGATAATCAAACAGTGAATAAAAGAAACATATCAAGGTGAAAATGCGTCAGATCATCACTATGATACTTTTATTATTATACTTTGACCCAGTACAATCTAACAGATGGTAAAAAATTAACAAAAATATAATATAATAATAAAACTCTGGGTTCCTTTTTATCTGTAAGAATAATATTTTCTTAATTTTTTCTTGATATTGACCTTGCCTGCGGAATAAACAGATCGCTATCTTTGAAAAAATTTAAAGCATTCATTAACTTAATTTTATTTTAGCTTTCATTGCATATCTTATTGAATACTTTAGTTTATTTAAAACTTAAATACTGGGCCAATTTAAAACTTCTTCTAGATTGATTTCTTAATAGAGAACAAAGTTTTATTTTTAATTATATCGTTTTTATTTTTTAAAAATCTGAATTTATATTATATATTTTGTCATAATGTTTATAATATTTGTTCATATAGTAATAATTGAGTTTAAATTTTTAAAAAAAATCTATTTTATGGCAAATTGAAGTTTATGATCAAATTATTTAAATAATCATGCTCAAAAATTAGTATAAAAATAGACTTTTACATTTTCAAAGTAAACATAGAATTTTATACTTCATTTTTATGTCTGCAAATTTCTGCAAAAATTTTTTAAAAATTCTTAAAAATTTTAAATGATAATTATTAAAAAAACAATTTTTGAGCATGATGAGACCGCATGTGCAGTGGGCGCTTGGAACCCCTACCGAGATGGGGATGTCGATATACTTGAGCGAGTTGATATAAAATGGTTCCTGAATTCAAGTCAAAGCCACATCAAGAAAGAAAAGAGGCTCTTGGTTGGACAACACTCGAATAAAGACATAATAATTCATCATGGCTATGATCAAGTTGGTTTTATACATGGAAATCAAGCAAAAGCTTCAAATGGTTTGGACAGACCTGCATAAGCGATACAAATATGCTAAAGCATCGTATTAACAAACATATTGGTTTTAGGTAAATAATATTTAAGGCATTTACAATGGTCGATGGCTGTTAATTGAAAAAAAATTCCAAAAATTTAAATAAAAAAATAACTATTGATCGTGATCATCAATAAGTCCTTATTTTATATTTCTATCTAGATAAACATTATCTATGGCAAAATTTCCTTTAAGCACCTTCAATCAATTTCATTCTTTGATTAAAGCATCTTAAAGTTTATAGATTTTAAAACTTAGAATAATTAATCAATCAAATCCACCACATTTCTTAATTATATATCATTTTTTTCTAAATAAATTTTTCAACATTCATTTTTGCCCACTTGGTCTAGGAAAAAAGAGTTATTTTTTTAAATCGAGTAGTTGATAACTTGAATAGATTACCACCAGAAGTATTGGCAGCAAAATCAAAAGATGATTTTTTAGCGTCAGATCAACTACAGTTAAACAAATCTTATTTTTTTTAGTTCGATTGAATTTTGACCAACCTATATGAAGTGATGCCAAATTCGCTTTTTGTTGTCCAAGAAGCCATTATTAAAATAACTTGAAGGTTATTTAATTTTTATAGTCAAAATTAAAGATTAATTTTTATCATTTGGATCAATAATAAAACAGATCTTAAATTAAAGGCGTAGTTAAGTGAGTGTAAATTTCTTATCGTTGTGCATTTAATCTTAAATTTCTTCAAAAAAGAGCCAAAAGAACCTGTTAAATAAAATTTATAAATCCTTTTCCATATTTTGGGTCAAATATTTCGGATTCTTGAATTTAATAAATTTTAATTAAGTTCTGTTCTTGAGATCACCTAATATCTTTAATAATTTAACTATTAATATAATTTTTTTTTAATTGGTAATTTAAACAATTAATTATTTGAATATATATTTTTTTACTCTATATATCTACATTTTTTCAAAAATAAATCATCATAAAATATACATTTTATTGAAAAATATTTATTTAAATTTATTTAAAAAAGTTTTAAAATTAACTGTTACTTAAAATGAAAGATCTTAGTGAGTTGAATTTATTTAAGATGTTTATATTTAAGTCATTGATAAAACAAACTTTTGTTAAAATTCATCAATTAATTTTGCTTGAGCACATTTTTGGTTAATTTTGCTCTCAAATCAGCTTCTCTTTATACTTGAACACTTCAATATTGAATTATTAGTTCTTTTTATTTGAATAAGAATTAAACAAAATATTTTCAAAAATAAAATTTTGTAAAAACGCTTAACAATGCTTATGAAAATGGACTGGAATAGTTTACTGTATTTACTAATGGAGTACTGAACTCAATTTTAAATTATTTCTTAATTTTTTTGTCTGAAGTCTTGTTGTTTTCAGGCTCGAGATGGCGTTTTTTCTTTTTTTCCAAACGCCGTCGTTCCATTTCAGCCTCTCGTTTCATTTCCTCTATGTCCTCCATGATTCCCATTTTCAAACTTCGCTTTTCCTCACGTTGTAGCGAATGATAGTCTGTTTCCATGTTATCAAGATCATCATCTTCGTCTTTGTATCTAGTCGGATCATATTTAAACATTTTTCTTATATGTTTTCTGTATTCTTCGTCATCTTCTTCTTCATCGTCTATAAAACCTTCCATTTCCGAATCATACTCATCTTCTTCGTCCTCATAGTCGTCCTCTAGTTCATTTATATTTACATTTTTTTTATCCGATAATTCTTAAACAATCAAGTTTTATTTATTTAAATTTTATTTTATAAACATTTTTTCTTAGTTAGTGTAAAAAAATTGTAACTTATTGATGGATACAAGCCTGGATAGTTTATTGAAAAAGCTAACCAACAAAAGTACCATGTAAAAAACAGAAAAAATAATTCAAGACTTTTAATAAATCTTTTTTTAATGAAAAACTTTTTTAGTAAAATTAAATTAAAAAAATGAATTAATTTAATTTTGTAATAAAGAGGTGCCATTCTCGAAAAAGTTAAATTAATAGTAGCTTTATCTTTTTTTGGACTTAAAAGCCCATTGATGTGTGTTTCAAAGAGTCTGTGTTTGACAAAGCCAGAATATCTTTCAGAGACCTAGAAAATATTTCTAAAGGATATTTGAAAAATTACTATTGTGAAATGTGATGATTTAAAGAAAATTATAAGCAACAATTTCAACAACCAATGCAAAATCCGTGAATGAATTTAAAAAACAAACTCGATAAACATTTAAAATTGAAATAATTAATTTTCCTATTAACATAATTAAACAACTATAAGGACTTATGTTAAAAATCAGACAGCTACCATAGCGAGGCGACTTATTGTCTTGCTCCGCAGTTAATCTGCTGTAGCTCATTATTATTATTATTATTATTATTATATAATTTCTTAAACATTATAATTGCAGGATAAAAAATAAAATAACTAGCAACCAATAGTCCAAATTTAGCATGATGAATATTTTCTTAGTTAAATAAAACATAAACTTAATTTTATTTAGACTAGAATTAATTATCATTTATAAAAAGATAGTTACTTTATTAATATTTTATTTTTGAAAATAGAGGCAATATTTTTCTAAAAATTAGATCATCTCTATGAAATTAAACTTTAACCCAGTACATTCTAACTTTTTGGTCTCAATCTATCAGATGAAAAAAAGTGGTCGTCCTTTAATTTGATGTACCGACAGAAAATACTCAGCTCACTTAAGAACGTTAAGAGAGGCAAAACTCTGGAAAAAGCTTTACACATGTTATATTAGACCGCATTTAGAATTTGCAAGCTCCGTGTGGAGTCCATACACCCAGAAAGACATAAAATTGCTAGAAAAAGTACAACACAGAGCCACGAAAACCATACATCAGTTCAAAAGCCAAAACTACGAAGACCGATGCAGTAAACTAATAAGTAAGGGCTAACTTTACTGACAATGAGGCGTATCCGCGGAGATTTGATACAGAAATTTAAGCTTGAATCAAATTTAGTGCACATAAACTGGCACGCAAAACCGCTACGCTCGGAGCCGCGAGGGGGCGTGAAATAATAAGATGTTGTAATCCAAGGTATAATTTTTTCAATAATAGAATTGCTAACCTCTGGAACGGCCTACCAGACGAAGTCATCAACTCAACCACATTCATACAAGAACAACCTCGACAAGCATCCCGCCACCGCTACAGGGCATCATCTACTGTTGACGCGCTCCGCATGATCAATTTCATGTCGCGTTTTTTTTTTACCTTCTTTACTAAAACTCAATTTCATTCTTATTACTGTTTTATTTTCTTTTTTTATTTTCTTAAATTTTTTTACCGCTATTTATTACCAAAAATTTAAAATGGTAAATTTTTGTCGATAAACTCATGGATAGACAGTGAGATTTAAATATTAAAAAAATATTTTCCTCTATTTATTTTTTATACTTTATGGTATTACTTTATATTACTTTATTTTTGCCTCGTTCTTTTTTTTAACTTTCTTTACTTTTATTTAATTTGGAGTTAACTTAATCTTTATTTCAAGAATCTAACGGGTTCCGGAGCGGAGCCCTGTTTTAGAGATTCGGTTTGGTGTAGATTAGAGAACTATTTGTAAAAATTAAAATAAATAATTTACTTATTAAAATCTTAAATAAAATTGTATCTAATACTAAAAGTATTAAATTAATAAACAATTTTATTGTCTATACCTCTTTTAAATTTAACATTTTTTTATTTGATAATAATTTAATTCATTTTTGCGGCTGCAGTAAGTGCCAGACATGTATTTTTCTAAAACAGAGTAGTTCCGCATTGGAATAAGTTGCCAGAAAATGTGGTGAAATCTAAGTCAATCGCTAATTTTAAAATGGCTTTAGACAAGTTCAATGGATTCGGCTGCTCTACACGGCCAATTGATGGTAATGGGCTCACAAAATTTACATGCTAGGTGTCGCAGAAAGAACTACCAATACTAATTCAATTTCGAAAACAGCTCTATTTAATATATTTATTTAAATAAACATTATCTCTTCTTGATTGATTGTTTCAGACATATCTAATTTTACTTCGACAATCCCAAAATAAAATACAATATTTTTTGTTTCTACATTCTTCATATTATTTTTTATTTTTCAAAAATTGAAATACAATTTTTTTAATAATTTTTTAAATTCAATTTATTTTACCTCATCCCAATTACCATCATATTCTTTTACAAAGTTAGATATTTTTAATTTGATATGAGAGAGAACTATTAAGAAACTGTTTGCTAAGAGAGTTGTAAGTCCAATTAAGACTTTAATCTATTTATTAGCCATTTAATTTTAATTATTTTTTAAATTAAAAGATAAATTTCACTAGGAAAAAATTTTTAATTTTTAAGATATTCATGATTAAATGGTGAAGAAATTCTTAAAATGTACAGGCTTTAAATCTTATACTAATTGTTGCTAAATCAATCAAAAAAAATATACAAACTAATTAAATATTTACTAAATTAATTTTCCAAAAAGCATAAAAATTATTTAGATAAAATATTTTACATACTTTTAGAAGGATTTTTTTTCATATCTGACATAATTCGATCCCATGCAGATAGCTTACTAATTTTTTGCTCCACCAAAGAGCCCTTGCTGCCAGGCTTTTCTAACACTCTATTTTTATTGTTGTTAATGTCAACTTTAGTTGGTACTGCTTTGGATAGAACGGGTGTGGGTTTTTTTTGTTTTTCTCTAAGCTTGGCAATTTGTTCTGGAGTGAGCTTTGATGCCGAAGAAGAGGACGAAGCAGTAGCAGATGAAGAAGGCTCCTCGCATTTTACTTTGCTCGTTTTGTTCAAAGCTTCTTTCGGCTTGGTGGCTCCTAGTGTTTTTGGCTTGTCCTTATTTTGATCAGCAAGCTTAAGCACATCTTGGTAGCTAAGTACCGGTTTTTGAACTGGTTTATCTGTTTTTACATGTTTATCTATTGGCTTACGATGACTACTAGAAGTTGGTTTCGAACGCTTGGGAATCTGTACAGAGGAATTGGATGATTGGCTTTTAGCTGATGTCTTAGATGTTTCAGGTTTTTTGGCTTTGTTGGCTGTTTGTTTGGCAACGGGATTCGAGGCTTGAGCTCTGCTCCGCTTTTTTTCCAAAAGCTCTCTGGTTTCTTGCTCCACTCGCTTTCTGGCCTCCTCTTTCTTCTTCTCCAAATAAGCCATGGCCGCCTCCTTACTTGGCTGAGATTTTTTTTGCTCAAGCAATTTTCTCTGCTGTATTTTTTTCTCTTCCAGCAGCTTAAAACAAAATTTAGTTTTTTTTGTTTGCCAAGTTGGTTTTTTACTTTTTGAGCTTGGTTGCTATTTTTTTCGGCCTTAGCCAAAATGACATTAAAATCAAGCTTAGAACTCATAATCATTGATAAAAACTGCTTCTTTGTTCACCAAAAATACATGATCTTACTCGAACGATTGGAGTCGAGTGGTGATGCAAGTGGTCTGCAAATTAATGATGATTCAACTGGACTTTATTGACTTAATTTGTCTAAATAAATTTTTGAAATCAACTTTTTTTAGATTTATGTGAATTTATGTATTAATGCTTGATTTAAGAGCCATGTATCCTAAACAGAGTATAAAAGTTTATATTTTTTGATAAAATTTGAATTAAAATTTAGGTAAATTCTAATTGCAATCTGCATATATTAATTATGACTAAATTTTGACAAGAGCGAACAAGATTGTCTTTTGAAATTTCTGGAAAATATGTTCATCAAAATATTTTATGCACTATACTTATAAATCTTATAATGATTAATATGTTTATGCGTATTTATTCATTTATGTTAAAAAATATAAGCATTGTAAATTGAAGCAAGATATTTTATTCAGCTGTCAGTAGGCATCTTGGAATAAGCTAAAAGATACCATGGTCATCATATAATTTAGTAATAAAAGCGTTACCAAAATAGCTGGTCAGTCTTTAAAGATAGAACAAAATTTTTTTATCAATCTGAAAGTTAATTTTATTAAGGTAATATGACTGACCACGATACCGATAAGTGTTCTTGGTCCCTAATATTGAAATTAAAATATTTTTTAAGTTTTAATGCTGATTATTGAGTTAAAATAATGACCTGAACTTTTTCCTTAGTCTCATATTTAACTATATTGGTGATAAAAATTAATTAAAAAAAAATTTTTTTTCCTTTTTACCTTTATTTGACCAAAATATTTAAAATGAATGTATTTGATCAAAAAAGTGAATATAATTTTACCAAAATTTAAATTTTTTCAATAAAATTGAATAATTTTTCAACCACCAAATCTATCATAATTCTCGTGAAAAAAGGGAACAAAATAGTATGTGATAATTGGATAGGAATGAAACTTCTACCGAAAGTAAGCAAGGCATTCTGAGAAATATTAATGGGAAAAATTAGAGCTGCTTTGGAAGCAATACTTAGGAAAAGCAAGCAGGGCTTAGAAGAACAAGAGGAAAGAGGAAGAAAAAATCTTTGGCTGACCGGTGGCACTGCCGCTGGTCAGTCCTGTTTATTGAAAAATAAATAAAAAGAGAGTTCGAAAGCTGCCGAATGACGGTTGGCAGCTTATATTTATACGCTCGTGTCGCATGGCCGGTGCGTAA
Organism: Brachionus rotundiformis; assembly: GCA_016802295.1. Taxonomy (NCBI): domain Eukaryota; kingdom Metazoa; phylum Rotifera; class Eurotatoria; order Ploima; family Brachionidae; genus Brachionus; species Brachionus rotundiformis. Next base: position 1,112,901 of record JAESIW010000115.1, read on the forward strand.
TCACGTTTTACGGTGATATGCGCCTGGAAGGCGCGTCGGCTGGGTTAGCAGCCGATGGCACATACGACACGCATATATTGAAAGTTGATTTCGCCCAATTCACCATTAGGACCAGGGCGAAAAACCGACGCATTGATTGTGCGCTGTTTGTCGCGAATCTTGCCCATTTTGCGCGTCCTTTTCTCCATAATCCGAGAACCGCCATATTGTCCACATGTAGGTGTTTATTTCGCGGATATCGATTTCGGAAGATGAATGGGATGAGCGAAGCTGCCCCTTCGTTAAAGAGTATGGCTTCAGTTGGAGCTGGAAGTGAGACATCCCGTCCCGACTTCGCATGTACTGCCCCAAGCCCGTACTCAGAAGCATCGGTATACCAGTGGTCTTCTGGTTCCCGATAATTTGTCTTAAAGTTAAACCTACTTATCTTAACTATGATATCTATAAACCACCAGTACTGCCTTCGAGTGACTGGGGTCATTCTAAGAAAGAGGTTAACTATGGGGCTTACCTTACTCGCAAAGGATAAGTAATAAGATGCACTGACCACATTGTATTGAAGAACATCATAGGAAAAGTCTGGAATGTAATAGCGGTTTAATGTAAAACTTTGTCCGCTTCAAGAAAGCCTTTGATAGTATACACAGAGGAATCCTTTTGGCAATAGTTTGAAGTTATGGTTTACTGAAGATTGTTACCTGATAAAACTCTAATTATGGAAAAAGGACTGAAAGCATCAACGTGTGTACAGGATTTAAATTAAATTATTATTGAAAACCAATTTTGACAGATAGAAGAAAATATATGAATGATTAAAGCAAGTCCATAAAAATCACTGAATACTTAATGGTAATCATGGTGCCAATTATATTTACTAATGATTTTTGGAAAAAAATATAAAATTGGACATGGCGAAATGTTTTACAATAAGTTATCCAAGCTATTTTTATGGTAAAATTGATGAAAGTTTGGTATTTTGAAAAATTTATATTTAGAAATAGAAATTTAATAATCTTCAATATATTAAAAGTAACAAAAACCTTAAACTTTAATCAAAATTCAATAATTCTTTAGTATCTTTTATTCCGATTAATTTTTTAGATAAATCATTAATTTTAAAAAATCACATTCTACATAAACGTAAACGTAAATAAAAATAATGGTATTGTTAAAAAGTTTTAATGTCAATTACTTAAATTTAATATAAATATGATATTTTGTTTCAAAAAGCAAATAATTAAAAAAGTCTGCTTTAGTGACATAATAATAGAATTATAAATATTTGTTTAAGATTAATTTAACAAATTTAATGATCTAAATTGATCGAATTTTTATTTCTGAATTCTAAAAGAATTTGTAAAAATCGATTTATCCAGATAAATGATGAACTTTTCCACTCAAAATAAAAGTTTTACAAACTTGTCTATTTTTTATTCAAAAAGCCTTTCAATTATTTTAATATACGGGTTTTCATTTCTTATAGAAATTATGTGCATATTTGTTGTAATAAAAGATAAGAAAAAATTTATCAAAGCTGAATTTAGTCTGATGATTGGCTTATTTTTAACTTTAATTGGCATCAAAGTTAACTTTATGCTTAAATTTTTTTTCATCATAAAACCAGAATTGTCCTTCAATATATATTTTTGCGCGATTGACTTTATATTAGGCGGTTTTTATTCAATTTTATACTTTATTTTATTTTATTATTCACTTTTTCATTTTTCAATGTTAAGTCGATCAAATTTTTTTCTTTGGTTAAACATAAAAACAAATAATTTCAAACATACAAACATTTATCTATCTGTAATTACTTTAATAGTAAATTTTGTTTTTATTTCAGCTTTAGTGTTATCCCAAAGCTATCTAAAAAGTTTAAAAATATCCCCATGTAATACCATTTTAAATTTCTATTCACCAAAATATCTATTTTCAATTGTATTAATGACAATACCCGCAATTTCAACATTATCAATTTATGTTTTTTGTCTTTGGTTAATGATTTTTCGATTTTTCAACACTTCGTCCAAGTTTAAAAAACAAAATAACCGGAAATTGTGGCTTATTTTAAAATTTCTTTTATTCATATTATTTTGTGATACAAATTCAATAGCTATATTAATTCACATGATCATAATAATAATTAAATTAGATAAATTATTTAGCTTTCTTACTATTGTTTACAATATTATTCTACTCCAGAGTATATTTATATCAACATTTTTTATACTTATTAATAACAACTTAAAGGAGCAATTTATAATTAATATAAAATATCTAATTAAATTTTTTTTAAAATCGAAATAATATGCGTTTATATTTTCGTTTCAATTGGGATTTTGGTAATAAAAAGTTGGAATCAAATAGAAAAAAGATTTTAAATTCAATTTTTGGTGAATTTTATTTTCGAATTTTTGTATTTTTACAATTTAGCTATGAAACGGCAAAAAATTATTCATTAAATATCATCAAACTTTAAAAAACCTTAATTTGTATAATCCGAACCATCATTGTGGATGACCAGTGTTGCAATCACACTGCTACCACTAAGCGGATAAGCTCGAAACAATGAATCTTTAAAGATTTTTTTTGTTTGATAGATAATATAATTTTTTATAATCCTTGAGTCTAAATTTTGGATATTATTTCTATTTTTGACAAAAAATAAATAAATTCCATCTTTTAATAATGGAACCATAAAAATCTAGTAAGTTAATATTAAATACTTCATTTCAAAATGAGATACTTTATGATCAATTTATAAAAATAAACAAATATAGTCCCATTTTCTAACTTTTATGTACTTTGGGATAGTTGGTAAGATTTTCCATTTAAATACCAGAAAAGCTAATAATTTTCTTAATAAATTTCTATTCTTACACCAACATAAAGTAAATCTCTGGGTCAAATTTATTTTTAAATTGCATTGATCTTGACTCTTATCTATTTTCTTTTTCTTTTCTTAGCGTACACAAAATTGTTGGGCCAAGCCTTGTACCGCTTAATACAGGAGCCAAACTTTGGAGTCGCGTCTTCTTATTAGAAAGAAAGCTCCACAGTGACTGAGTGTCTTTTGAAAGGGCTCTAAAAAAGACCCTATTCATTTTTGATGGAAGTTGCTGGATTAAAATATGTATCCACTTCAATGTGACCCGTTTTTTGGGTTCCAGCTTATTAGAACCAAATCTAATAAATAAAGATCGAACTTATTCTGTAAGAACAATTCAGTCTTGTTGTAATGCAATGAGGTCGGTGTCCCCTGTATAATTTTTATTCGTTTAAATTTATGTACTATTTTTTAAGAATATTTTTAGATAAATTAATTTTGATAATTAGATTGTTACACTAGAAGACACAAGAAGTTTTACTTAGAGACAACTTTTAATATAAATGTTTGAACAATTTTCAGAATTTCTAACTAATCTTATAAATAACATTTTTATAAAACAATTCAAAAGTTTGAAATTTGATCATTAAACTTCTAGGGTCTTCTGTATTAAAGTTTAATAATTTTTTTATTTTTTTTTGATGAATAGCTCTAAAAAAATCGGAATAAAATTTTCAACTTGAAATTTTTTATTATACTTAAAATTTAGATTTAAGCTTTTTTTTATATCATGAAGACAATTAAATTTTCACATTTTTGGATATTAAAAAAATTATTTTTACAAATTTTTGAACAAACTAATTTAAAATTTTCACATCAATTTTTCAGTCACCAAAATCTAGGTCTCTTATTTCATCTTCTGAATTCTTATCAATGTTTTCAATTAATTTTAATGGTCGTTTCCGCCTTGGTCTTTTACACATGTCATCTTCTTTGTCATTTTGAACCAATATTCCTCCGTATCCTCTATCAATGCATTCTTGTGTATTGGGAAAAGCGATCGACCAGTAGTGCTCTGGTGTCGGAGGTGCCTGATATTTTGCTCGATGACGACATGAATTCTCCATTCGTTTAGGGCGTAATTCTTCTGGTACAGTTTTCCAGTACTTGGTAAATTATTTTAAAAAGAAAAAGCTTAACATTTTAAAAATACGGCTTCGCATTCCTTGCATATCCATGTTGGCAATTTTTTTCTTTCATCATGTTTTCGGACAACTTCCATATGTTTATAATTGCTGGTAGTGCCTTTTTTTGGAACTCTAGATCAAAATTTTCAAAAGTAAAATCAAGATTTGTATTTTTCTATTTACCTATCAAAATCGCTGAAAAAATCATCTTCAGCTAGACAATCAGGTTCTCTATTAATATCATTTTTTGTCTCATCGTCCGAGCAATTTGTAACATATTTTTCATTTTGTCTCTTAAAAAGTTTTAATTGTTAAAGAAGAAATCTAATTAGGACTTTTATTTACATAATTTCCTTTAACGAATCCCATTTTTCTTAAAATGAATGATTTAAAACCTACCTTAGACGATTGTTTAGGCTCTTTATTGGCAAAAATACTAACAAACGAATCTGAAATTCCGTTTGAATTGGATTTTTGACTTTTCTTAATTAAAAAATATTATTAGCTATTTATAAAATTGTAACCTATCTTAAAATAACAAAAATTATTATTTAAAAAACAAAAATACTGAATTTAGAACAAATAAATGATAATCATTTTTTATTACATTTAAATCGATATTGATTCAATAATTGAGTTATCTGTTGCCAAAAAAGAGCAGAAGTAGAAACGACCAGTGGGTCAATAGAAAAAGAAACTGCGGGAGACCTGTCTGATCAAAAAACAAAAATAGATAAATTTAATTTTTTTTATATAAATTTAGTTTTTTTTTCTTAAATTTAATTATCAATAAAATAAATAAATAAAAATAGTCCTAATTCAGTATTTTTGTTTTTAAATTGCATAAAAATAACGTAAGTGATAATTATATACCGTTATCATTTTTGGAAAAATACTTTCAAATTTATATTATCGTTCATTTGAAAATCTTTATATAAATAATTTTAAGAACAAATTAAGAGTCTGCGAAAAATTAAAAGTGACTACCATAATTAAATGTTACATTTGATCTTACAGACTAAGAAAAATTTGTTTTTAATTATTTTTTTTCTAAATAATGAATTTTGATAAAATTAACATGGATTTTCTAAGTCACAAGTCAAGTAATTTACTTATAATTTGCAAATGATTATCAAATTATTTCGAAATTTTAAAAATCTCATTCTTTACATTTAAATTTGAATGAAAAACGAAAAATTAATTAAAAATAAACATTTAAAATTTTTTTCTATTTTATTTTTATATTATTATATTATATTATTTTATTGTCTAAGAAGTCATTGCCTACATATAAAATAAAATCTACTTTTATTATTATTTTTCTAATTTCATAACTTAGTTAAAATAATTTTGAAATTTATTTTTAAGCACAAAGATAACAAAAATAAGCTTATACAAAATAATAAATTTTAGAGTCTTAATCTTCTTCAAAAGAATCTTTTTCTTGAAAAAGGAGCATTTTATTGTCTAACAAGTTGCAGGGAAAAAATTATAAATATCTTTTTAAAAAATAATAATCTGCTTTTTCCATATTTAATGATTTTTTTATGATTCGTCATATTTTAATAAGAAACATATTAGAATATATTGTATACAATTTTTATCCTTTATAATCAATTATACTTTATTTTTAATAAATAAACTGGCAGTATGTTGCGTTGCTTGACTCTAAACCTTGGACAAGTTTTGATCAAATTATTTAATCAATTAATTTTCTTCTAATGATGAAAATCAAAAAATAGAATTGAAATTTGAGTACCTGCACTCGTTGGTTTTGGCTCAAGAAGAATTATTTTTGCTGCCATATAATAGCATGTTCATATAGATTGAAATTGCTTAATTTCAATGAAATCGGTATGGACATTCCTTTAAACAACAAGCGAAAAATGGGCGGCTCCAGTCTACAAATCCAGTCTGCTGGCACTATTGAAACTACCGAAATAAAAAGCATAGATAACGAAGAAAATGATCAAGAATTGGGCGAATTAATGGTTACTATTGTCCAAACGACTGCAAAAAAAAGCAAAATCAGAGAAGAAATAGTTTTTCCTTTGATATTAATTTTTTTGGAGATAATTAATTAAATTGTTCAATAAAATGTTTTTTTTATTAGATAAGATGATTTTTTTTTACTTTTTTATCTTTTTGATTTTTTCTTTAATCTTTTATGAAATAAAATGAATAACTATAGAAAAAAATTATTTGCTATAGGTATTTGATAAAAGTTTTTTATTTTTGTGGAAACTTTAGTGAATTATTTGCATAAATTTTCTCTCAATAAACTGGCCACGAGTCTTCTTTAATTGTCACTAAAAAATATTTTCGATTATTAATACTAAGAACAGAAGAAACTTTGCCAAAGAAAATTATTTGGTTCAACTGTGAATTCATAGATATTTAAAAGAGCAACTTTGTGGTAAAAAAAAATTACACTTATTTTAAAATTTTTATTTTATATCTTAAAAATACAAAAGCCGAATAAATTAATGCATACTTTTTTTATTATTAAATTGACAATTATTAACTGTGATCTAGAATTCGTTTAATTATCTTATAGAGTAAGCTCTCTTAATTTGCAAATAAATTGCATTTGATGTTTTACTTTATATTCTACAAAAAAATTTTATTTATTTTTTTTAATCTTATTAAGCTATTAAAATGAATTAGATTATCCATTAATGATAAAAATTTAAATTATCAATTTATGTGTAAAATTGTATATTTAGGAAAAATGTAAATATTAATTAATAATCAATATAATTAGCCACAAAAAAGAAAACTAATGCATGATTTTCACACAACAATAGATAATAGATAGTTTTTGAATACTTACAGAGATTTTTTCTGATTTCACATTTTCCAATAAATCGTCGTTAGGTAAACAAGTCTCGTCCAAATCTGTGGTACCAGCCGAATTAATTTTGCTATTTTGTTCAATGTCTTTACGGCCAAAATAACTAATAATGGTGTTATCGTTGGATTTTGAATTCTCATTTGGTTCTGATGCCAATTGCTTGAACCTCTTATTCCGACCATTTTGGCTATTTTTAATCTTAGGTGATTTTGCTGAATTACTGACATAACTTGATCTATTTGAACTACTTTTAGTGTTACTGGACCTTAAAGAGTTTGAGCTTTTGGTTTTAGCCTGTTCTCTAAACTCGAAAGAAAAGTCAAAACTATCATTTTGATTAGCAATAAATGATTTTTCATCATTGCCACTACAAGTCTGAAAATTTGGCTTCTTAATGAAAATGGATGGGGACTTAGTGGGAGTTGTGAGCAAAAGTTTTACAGGAGTTTTTGCATCATTTGGTGATTCCAAAGAAAGTTTACTCTGTAGATATTTAACTGGGGTGCTAAGCTTGGAATTTTTGGTCGGAGTTTCATAAGGAGAGTTGGTCAAATCTAAAAGGCCATGTTCTTGTAGCTTTTTTTTAATTGCCAATGGAGTACTTTGAGAAGTTTTCAGCATGTTAAGTTTAGATGAGTCAGAAATTGCCTGTTTTTTTTCATTTGCCAAGTCTAAATTAGCCTCCCCTTCCAAGCATGTTTCATCAAGGTTACTTTTTGAGCCAATTTCTTTTTCAAAACTCTCATTTATAGTTTCGAGTTTATCATATTCTCGTTCATGAACTATTTCTTCATTATTCGAGTCAATAGTGTCTCTAATTATTAATCTCCTTGAAGATTTTTTAATATTTTTTGCCTCGAAATTTGTTGTGCATGTGTCAGGCACCATTAAGTTATGAACTGAAGAAATAGGCTGATTTTGTATCTCATTGTCGCTACTATCTGACTCGAGTAGAGCTTGAATGACACTTTTATTCTTTTGAATTTTGTTCTCTATTGGTTTGGGTTGTCTTGATTAAATTATCAAATAGATAATACATTTTTTAGGTATATCTTACTTTTGAGCTGTAAATTGTTTGTTAATTTTTTTTCCCAATTGTACAAAGTCAAATTGGATAAGCTCTATTTCTTTTACAAAATCTAAATACTAAATGTAATATTTTCGAGGACAGTGGTCAAATTTTTTTTACCATTTCTGTCACTGATGCAGAATCTGACTATTTCTTGAACTTTTTCAAGAAGTATATTCATTTCGCAGCCTATTTTGTTCAAAAGTTTTACATTATTTGACTTCATCTCCAAAGTTCGCGTCGATATTTGGTTTATTATTTGATTTATCTCATCGTAGTCGGTCATTTTAGATTCAATTGTATTTTTGTATTATTTTTTCAAATTCAATTCAAATAATTTAAATTTATTCTTAGCCATGTGATTATGAAAAAGAATACCAAATACAAAATTAGAATTGTTTGTATTCTGCACACAATTTTTTGCAAAAAAATTTATTTTCTAAACTTAAGTCGTTTAATTAATTATTGTTTTACTAAATAAAATTTTGAAAACAAAAAAATTTTACACAAAGGCTCTTGGTGGTATCACATAAATCAGTCAAATATCAATGCTTTGATTTCGTTTAAAAAGATTTTCATAAAATAAAGTTAAAAATTTAGATAAATTTTTATTCTTAAAATGATAGCTCAAATGTTAAATTTTTAAAAGTAATATAAGCTTAAATTTATTCCAAAAAAATTAAAATTTACACCTAAAGATTAAAAGAATCATAAAATAAGGAATGAATTTCGGTTCAAAACTTTAAATTTCAAATTAATTCAAAATTTTTCATTCCTTTAGAAAAATTAAGATAAATTGATGACATAAGATCATATTTAAATTAAAATTTTTAATTTTTAAATAACTTTTTATTAAACATAAAATATTAAGATTTAGTTAAATGTGATAGATAGGATACAATTAGTTCAAATTAATAAATATTCAATTAATATTTTTCTTTTATTTTCATTCGGCGAACATGACATGACATCCAAATCATATAATTCCTTTTCGAGTCTCGTTTGCTGAATTATTTTAATACCATCATGCATTAGCCTCTTTTCCCATTTTTAATCTGATTAAATTTCTAGACTAAGATCTATCACAACCGAAACTATAAGTGAAGCTTTAGAGTTACCTTCAGCGTTGTCTATTAATTTTTAGAATTAAAAAACGGATATTTCTTTGATATTAGAGTCATTTTTCAGATTTAAAAAAAAATTAATAATACCAGCTTAAATTATTAATAAGTATTTTAATTTAGTATTTTAATTTTATTAAAATCGAATTTTTAATTTCTTGTAAATACGCACATAAAGGTATTTATATTCTTTTTTAAAATTATTCTTTATTTTATGACTGAAATGAATTTAAAATTTTGCCTTTTTGTAATTATCAGTTTTATAGATGGAAACAGAAATGAATGCTTTTTTGAAAACCATGTGTCTCTAACAATAGTATGCAGTGATTTATCTACCAATATCAGCCAAGTAATCAAATCAACTAGTGCACATAATTTAAGCCTTTACAATCGTATTTTTTTTAATAATTTTTTCAAAAATCAAATTTTAGATAATGAAAATTTAATTAATTCAATAGAATATTTTAAAAATCATAGAATCAACACATTTGTATTGTCCTATTCATTTATCAGAGGCATAGATATAAATTTTTTTCATACCCAGACTGATCAAAATATTTTAACAAATTTTATTATCTATGATTCGAAAATAGATTTGTACTCGAACGGATATCTGCTGCAAAACTGTAGTAAAGTTTTAAAATCTTCATCTCAAATTATCATTGACTATCTACTATTTTCTGTAAGAAATACCTACAAGAGGAAAGTGTGCCCATTACTTTTTCAGAATACTTTTATTGCTAATTTATTATTTTTTAATCTAATTGATTCTTTTTATAAAAAAAATGTAATTTATTTTCAAGATTCACCCGATTTTCAGATAAAAATAAGAGCAATTTTGATTAAAAATTCTGAAAACATAGTTATTGATAAAAAGTTGTTAAACAAAAATCTATTTAAAAATGTTGAACAAGTCATTCTTGGAGGCAAAATCAAAAAAATACATGTGAATACATTTAGGAATATGAGTTTTTTAAAAGTCATTCGCTTGGACATCTATTTTGCCAGAAACTTTTTACATCAAAGCATTGACTGGATTAAATCTATAAACCAAAATATTAATGTAAAACTAGAAGACAAAGATCAAACATCAAAATTAAGAGATAAAATTGTTGTAATTGATATTTTTCACGCTGAGCAACCATTTTCAGATGATGTCTACACGGCAAATGAGTTTTTTCCAAACGAAGACTTTTGTCTTTACGTTAGATTTCCATTCAACCAAATGATTTCATTGAGTATTTCGGATGGGATAACAAGAAATTTTTCATACAATTTTACATGCACATATCACTTTATTAGATCATTAAATCGTATGTTTTACAATAATTTTATGCTCACTTATTTTGAAGAATCAATACTTCATGATTTTGAAAACATTTCCCAATGTGATTTCATTCGGATGTACTACAGATGTGACCAGGATAAATTTAGCAAAAGTTTTGATTACCAAAATTTTAAAGATGCAGTGGTAACCATCGATTTTGTGACTTTGGTAATACTAAACCCAATTATATGCATGATTGGCACATTGTTTACTTTATTAACTGTCATTTATCTTCAACCAAACGCCCTTAAACCATCTCATTACATTTTTCTAAAATCTTATTCATTTTTATCCAGTATTTATTTTATTCTAACATTGACCAGTCTTGTAAACGAATGTCCTTTCTATAATGGAATTTTTTGCTCAACTCTTTGGACTTGGAAATATGTTCAATTTTACAAGATAATTTTTTTAAATTTTATCCGAGGAGTTGTAAAATTTACTCTTAATTCAATCATAATCGGATTCACTTATTCAAGATTTAAAAGTGTAAAACATTCCCTTGAATTCAAGTTGACTGAAAATTTTAATTTTAAACTTTTCCTAATTGGAAGCTTTGTGGTAGGATTAATTTTGAATATTGTAAATTTTTTTTTCGTAGTTCCAAACTATTCAGAACCTTTGGTCAAATATCCATTTAGTTTAATTGAAGACGATCTCATAATAGGAAAAAATTTTAACACTTTCATTAAATATTTAAATTTGTTTTATGAATCATCAACTAATTTTGCTTTATTTCTAATTAATGCCATACTTGATTGGATTTTGTTTTTCTATTTGAAAAAATTGGTAACCCAAAACTTAAATCTTAAAAAAATTCTGACCATTAATTCAAGAATAATGAGACTTCAAAGGAGCAAGTTGAAAAGCTTCAAGATTACCTGTATTTTATCTATTTTAAATAGTTTTTTCAAGCTTTTCCAGACTTTACCAGTTATATATTCGTTTTTGCATTTTTTCAATATTGAAAATGCCCTTAATATCGAAACAGTATTCGACGCATTCTTGGTCAAGATATTTTTTAAATTTAATGGTGATCGACTTATGACAGATTTTTGCCAAATGACATTTAGCTTATCATTGTTTATAAATTTTTTTCTCTATTTTTATCTAGACAAAACAATCAAAAGTTCATTAAAACAAATTTGGTCAAAATTAATACCATGACCTAAACAGATATTTTAAAATTTGGAATAATCAAAGACTTTTTGTAATTTTTTTCATGTTTTTTTGGATATAAAATTATTTACATATATTTGTATCTACATTTTTAAATTAAAAAATCAAATTATAAATAAAACATTTATACTTTAGATATTTTAATTATTTTAAAAATATATAATAACAGAAAATATTTACTTTTTATGATAATTATGATATTATATTGAATTAATTATTTTGATAAATAAATTGAATAATATTTTGAGAATAACTTTTTTTTCACAAAAGCGGAAATTCGCTATTTTTCAAAAATTAATTGAATTAGATAAAAAATCTTTTTAACACGAATACTTGCTAAAAATTCTAATTTCAATGAATCACAATTCAAAAATTATCATGACAAATATAGATTAGACAAAGATGATGAAAATACAATTCCATTCTAATTAATTGACCAATATCGATACAAATAATTTTACCAAATTTATTTTTTTTTTAAATATAAATATACATGTTAGAATATTAACCATAGAAATCTATCGTTTTATTTTAATATATAATACTTCATTTCAAAATACTATACTTTATGAATACTTTATAAAAATTAGACAACTATAGACCTAGGCTATATCTTTTATGTCTTATATGTAGTTTCAGATATAAAATAAGGAAATATAAATTCGTGTTTACTTTATTAATATCATACAATACTTTAATCTATGTCCTAATTGAAATTTTTATGTACTTCATGCAATATATTTAAATGGAACTTCTTTACAAGTAGATGTACTTTATTGAATATTCCTGGTTGAGAGTCTAAACAAAATAATATTAGTCTTATAATTTTGCACTAAAAATTTTCTTCGTTTTAAACTTCTAAAAATTTAAGTTATATCAACAGTGATAAAATATTTCATTGAAATAAATTGCCTAAAGCGTAAATTAAAGTCATGGGTCCAGCTAGAATCGAAATAAAGTTTTAATTCATCAATGCCTATATCAACATAAAGTAAAATCTTTTTTATTAAAAAAACATCATTGTAAAAGATTGCCTCTTATTTTAAACTGTTTTTTCCTATTGTCACTTACAATAGGCCGAGTTTTTATATTTTCTATTTTCGAGTATTTTTTTACCAAAGTAATTCATCAATTCCCAAATAAAATTTACCTGAGTTAAATGAGTTGAGCAATTTTAATTATACTTGCTTAAAGTCATCTAAAGTGACTCATGATTGTCTAAGAACTGTAAAAATGATATCTGTCTTGTCTTTTAAATAAGTAATAGCACAAATAAGTATATAGGTACACGCAGACTGTTGCTTTATGGTAAAATACCAAGTTAATTTCTATAATTCGGATCCATTCTTTACCTCAAAAATGGATCGGTCATTCAATCTCACTCTTGACCAATGTTGCTAATTATTTCTATACATTCTTAGTTTTTTATATGAGAATTAATAGCCTGTCAAGACCAGACTTGTGCGTAAGTCACTAAGTCAAAGTCAAAGTCAAGTCACGGACTTGACTTAAGATTTTTTTTTTAAAGTTAAGTCATTTAACTTGACTTGGCTTTAGTGAATATTTTTCAATTCTTAAAATTAACATAAAAGTTAAGCTTTAATTCTTAAGTTTTCAATTTTATTTAGAAAAAAATTAAAAGATAAATATTTTAATGATGACAAGTTCTAATCCTCTCTCAAAGGGTTCCTCAATCAAAATTCAACCTATTCTTCAATTAGGCTTCAGTGAAGTCCATTCTCACAGTATTTTTTGCATTTTAATTAATTTTGAATTGCTAGATATTTAGTTATTTAAATTATTATTTGTGAAAAAAAAAGATTAAGAAAATAAACTGATATTAAACAATTTTTATTTTATATTCTAATTTATTATATTGAAGAAAGTACTTTAAATAAACTCAGGGTTTCGATAAAGTCAAGTTAAATGACTTAAAAATGACATTATTTTTTGACTTACGCACAAGTCTGGTCAAGACTGACCAACAACCAATTAAGCTTTCAAACTTTTTATCCAAATATGATTTCAGCTGTTTTCCTAACCTATCTTGTATATAAAATAACTGCTACCAACAGGTAGATGAACACTTTGACTTTTTGGTACAGTGCCAAATTAAATTTTTTAACTCGAATCCATTCTTTATTTTCCAATTCTTAAAACTGACCAACAATTTTGAATTCAACTATAACGTTTTCACACTTTTTATTCAAATTTAATTGCAGCTGTTTTTCTTACTAGTAAATAGAAATTCTCTGTAAATAAAATTTATTGAAAAAAAAGCTCATATTAAGTTAAAATTATTAATTTAAACGAAAATTAAATAGTCTAAAATTTTAAATTTAAGAAGTTTAGATTCTAAAAATTAGATAAAAAATCAATTAATTTATTTAGTTAGTATAAAAAATTCTTTTAATTGTTAGATGAAAGCAAAAATATTTTGAAGAGCTAGCCTTTTTAGGACTAAAACAAAAGTTATTAAATTTTTAAGGTCAATATTTACCCAAGTATCATAAACTTATGTGTATTTTATATTCAATTTCTTATTAAAAAAAAAACAACAAAACAATTTTAAAATGAATTTTACTTTTATTATTATTTTTTTAATTTCATAACTTAGTTTAAATAATTTTGAAATTTATTTTTAAGCACAAAGATAACAAAAATAAGCTAATACAAAATAAATTTTTACTTATAAAATAGGACAATGAACGATGTCGATAAGACAAAAAAAATGTCCACATATTGCACATTAACTAAAATATTTCCAACCAAAAACAGCGTATTTATTCATTCATTTACTAAAAAGGCCAAGTCACAATTAACAAATTCTGATTTGATGAACATATCTAATTAAAAAGCAGACTAATAAATTTATGCTGTTAATTTTAAACAAATAGATAATCAATGGGTAGATATTCGCGATCAAAAAGCCGATCAAGGGACAGAGATGAGGAGGAAGGGTACCGAATTCACGTGGCTGACTTGGGCTCCGACTGCTCTCAGCGAGAAATTGAAAAAGCTTTTGAAAAGTTTGGCGATGTGAGAGAAGTGTGGCTAGCTCGAAATCCACCATGCTACGCATTCGTGGCATTCAAGCACAAAGGAGATGCCGAAGAGGCAATCAAGGACATGAATGGAAGGTAGATTGGCATGCTTTGACCAGGATAGATAATTTAATTGATATTTTAAGGACTGTGTGTGGCGCCAGGGTGAGAGTCAACTGGGCCAGGCCGCGGAACCGAGGCCGCAACCGAATGGATTCGAATCTGCGCTGCTACCAGTGTGGCGAAAGAGGCCACTTTTCTAGAGACTGCAGAAACGGAAGCGGGAGAAGTCGCGGATACCGCGACGAGGATAGGCGCCGCGACAGGCGAAGGTAAATTTCCTCTCAGTTCTTTCACTCTCTCTTGGCTTTTTTCTTCCATTTACTTAAAATGTTTATTAAATAAAAGAATGACTTGTTCGTCTCTTTGTTGTATGCTCGGCTTGTCGGTCTGTCTGTCCGCTAAACTAACTTGTTTAGCTAAAACTGTTCAGGTTAAGCGCTGGTTAGTCGGTGTAGTTGGCTCATAGACACGCACACATACACATTCATTTAGCTTATCTTTGTTTATGTCTTGGTCTTTATGGTCAAGCACTGGTCATCAGGTACTCAATTGGAATCTAGAAGCAATTTATAAATAACATGACTGACTGGCTGATACAAAAAAGCATTCAATTTGTATTTCCTCTTTTTTCTCTTTGGAGGCTTATTTGGTCTAATTGATTTTTGTGAATGTTTAGGTCGCGGTCCAGAAGTGCTAGACGGCACAGGCGCAGCTATTCGCGCTCCAGATCAAGGTCTAGGTCAAGAAGAGACTCGAGAGAGAGGCGAAACGGCGACTCGAGAAAGAGGTCGCGCTCGCGCAGCCGATCTCGATCCAGGGACGAGAGGCGCAAGCGTGACTACTCGAGGTCAAAGTCCAGGTCGCGATCTCTCTCGAGGAAAAGAAGCAGGTCGGCTTCGAGAGAGCGAGGCGAGAATGGCAATTCCGAAAATGGAATCAACCACTCGCCCAGACCAAACAGTAGATCAAGGTCCAGAGAGAACAGAAGCGAGTCACGTGATCGTGATCGCCTCACAAACAAAGAGCCCGAGAATGAAGCAGACAAATACGATCCGACCAACGATGATCGTGTCAGTGTCAATGGTCATGATGAAGATAATGTAGTCACTGGGGATTATCAGAGTCACAATGAAGATGAGTGAGCACTTAGTCGTTCAAGTTTTGATTCCAAAAAAAATTTATTAAATATTGTTAAATTTTTAATTATTTTATTGTTATTACTGTCTTAAATTTAAACAATTATTTTTAAAAAAAAATATTACTTTTTGTTTGGTATATGTTTATATTCAGCTAAAAAACTGTTAAAAAATTATTTATTTCATCAAAATAGAAAGAGCAACTTTTACTTTTTTTTAAGTAATGATGAAACAGTTAATAAAAAATAAAAGCTTAACTTTTAACTTTTAATTTAAATAAACATTCAAATTACTCTTTTTTTAGCATTTAATTTAAATCAGCGCTGGACTCTTAAAGTCGAAGTCAATTTTTTATCTTTCTGTAGTATATGGCTACCATGCTGGAATAGCATACTTTAAATGAAATTAATTTTATTTATTGGTAGGATGATTATAGAATAATAATTTAGCACAATTTTATGTGAAACAACGCATCATTTTCTGAAATAAAGATTAGCTAATAAATAAGTAAATATATAAAAAAAATATTTTATTCAAAAAAAAAACTAAACATAAAAAAAATAAAACGTTCTGACTCAAAAACATTTGTCTGTTGGTTGACTGAAATCAAAAGAGAGAAAAAATAAAATAAAGCTATCCGAATAAAAATTAACACTTTCTGAATGAATTAACTAACGATTTAAATATTTTTAAAAATTCTTTTTTTAAAATTTTGTGAACAAAAATAAGAAACAAAGATTCTGTGATTAAAAAAATAGTAAAACATATGCCAAAAATAGAAATAAGTATTGAATTTTGGGAAAAATCGAATATTTCAGCAATATAAAAATAAAAAAATGAAATTAAACTTAAATTTGAAAAAATGCTAAACAAAAAAAAATTGAAAACAATTCGAAATGGCTTTCTAACTCTTTTATCAATTGATTTTGATTTAAAAAAATACTTTGATATGATCATAAGCTGACAAACACCGTAGATAAAATCGGTAAACAAGGCAGGTAAAATTATACAATAATTGAACACTGAACTTAAGTGATTAATAATTGATTGATTTTCCATGATATTAATACATAAGTAATTTTCATTTATTTTCAAGTGAATATCATCTTTTAAAAGAATTATGATAACCAACCAAAATATATATAAAATTAAAACTATCACAGTTAAATAAATAGAAAAATTTTTAGGCTGAATTAGAAAAATGTGTAGCTTTAAAAAATATTTGTTTCTATCTAAAAGTGTAATATGAAATAAGGAAAAATAAAATAGGATAAAAAATAAAATTGACAGAAAGCTTCCTAACGAAAAACCAAATAAACAAACGAATTTAGATAGTTGAATTTTCATTGTAATTAAAACATAAAATAATTGATAAAATTTGGTAATAATTAATGAAAAACAAACACTATTTATCAAATAAAATTCAAATTTTAATAATTGTTTCCTTGATTTGAATGCAACAAATATACAAATTGCCTCAAAAATGAACGACAATCCAACTAAACCCAACAGGACATAAGAGACTGATAAATTTGATAACAATTCTTGATAAGAATTCAATTGATTAGTCGAATTGTTAAGTTTAAAACTTTCCATTTAAAATTTAAATGTCTTTTAATGTTTTAAATTTATTACCTATTGGTTTCAGGAATACATTTAATCAAATTCAAATACAGAAACATTACTAGCATCATATTACCATTATTAATACACCATATTAATTATATTTGTTCCTCTTTTATCTTTTATAGATACTAAAAGTTAAAAATGGTCTCAATTTAATCTTGTCTAAAAATATGAGTTTCCGAATTGACAAAAAATCATGTTAAATTGAACGCAATTAGTCCTCAATTTAAATCATTTATTTTAAAATTTCGAACACAAATAAAACTAAATTTAAAATTAATTTTTAATTATTTTAATAAATAAATTAGATTAAAGTATTTATTTCAAATTATTTTTTATCAAATTTATGACAAATCTCTCGTTAAAATATTATTTATAATGAGTAATGCAAAAATTAACAAATCTTGTGCCAAAGCGAAGTCTAATATAAATAGTCTAATATAAAGTTATTTGAAAAATTTATAACAACTTGATATTTGGCTTTTCTCCTTGTAGTCTGGTAATCCTGTTCTTGTTTAGCTCTTCTTACTGCTTTCTACCATTCTTCAAATTAGACTTCTTACCAAATATATTGGCGCTAAACCAGACAGTTATGGCTACTACCTTTTATGTTATTTTCTATTGTGCTTTCGCATTCAATGCTAACTCTTACACCTATGCAAATCTATGTTTGAGCAAAATTTGAAATTCTCTATTATCTATTATCAAGATGATTATATTTGTACATTATACTAAAATGCATTCAAAATTATCTATAAACTATTATATTTTTTAGTAAAAATTCAATTCTGCATCATTAAATGATAATCTAATTCAATTATCAAAAACATTAATTTTTAGTTTTTTAAAATGACATTAAAAAGTGAATATAATTTAACACCGCATAAATTAATAAAAATAAAGATGGTATTTATTGTAAAATTTTAGATGCTTAATTCTTTAATTTAATTTAATTAAAAATAAATCGGGTTTTAATTTAATTTTTATTATTTTTTGGATCTT
The DNA here is from genome assembly GCA_016802295.1 of Brachionus rotundiformis. Lineage (NCBI taxonomy): Eukaryota > Metazoa > Rotifera > Eurotatoria > Ploima > Brachionidae > Brachionus > Brachionus rotundiformis. The sequence continues at coordinate 1,131,336 of JAESIW010000115.1, forward strand.
ATTTATAAAAAACTAGTCAAGGGTCTAAAATAAAACTATACAGGGACAATACTAAAAATTAGACATTTTAAATTGAGTAACCCAAGAGCTTAAATTGATTTTTTTCATTTATAACTCCAATTATCATTAGTTGACTGTTTTGATGGGAAACCAGACAAAAACTGGTAATTTTTGACTGAATCTCATTAAAACATGCCATTAGTTCAAGATTATGGTCTAAAAGTGAAATTTGCCTATCACTATTCTTGACAAATATTAAATTTTCTTGAGTTGTGAATGTGCTTAGGTAGCCATTAGTTTGGTCAATTTGTTTTAAACTTGCGCTCTTTAGCTGGCTCAGATTTTCAATGTCAATTAGCTGCAATACAGAATTTTGTGAATTAGTAACTGTCAAGAATGAACTATTCAACGATATGGAAGCCAAATCGGCATTTTGAAAATTGACCCGTGACTCAAGTTGACCACTTCTTACATTAAACTTGAAAAGTGAATGCAACTCGCGATCTATGGCAAATAAATGGTTCTCGTTCATTGCTAATCCAGCAATTGACTTAAATGTTTCACTTGGTAACTCTATTGATTTATCATGCACTGAACATATAATATGCTGCTGTCTAGTGTACATAATTATTCCAGATAAACTCATCCCTTTAAGAGAACCTTTGAGTTGGTCTTTTTTGGCCACATTGTATCCAACTGCCAAATACTCGCCATTCACAGCAAAGCACCTTATATTTGGAACATTTAACTTCAATGAGTTTCTTAACTTTAGCTCGAGGGAGTAGACTTTTTCAAAGATGGTTATGTAAGAAGTTTGATCCATGCAGAATAAGAGATTCTGGTAACTAGCCATTATTAATGCTTGGTTATTGATTGTCATTTCAGATTGAGGTTTAATATTTGATGCTAATATCCATCTGTTCAATGCATCTTGATTAGTTGAGAAGCTTTTATTTGAGCTCATGGAATCAATGCTAGTTGATGAGCTAACATGTCTGATGCTTTCGACATCCGACTTTGGCTGTGTTGGTGGTGGTGGCGGAGATGGTAAAACTTTTTTGTATATTTGTGGATTTGGAGATGCGGGTGCAGTAGGTTGAGCCCTAGGCAATCGCAAATTGGAAGCTGACACTTGAGGAGAGTCAAAAGTAAAATGTTTCACAACCAAACTTCCGCTTAATTTATGGTCCAAGTCTGGTAAAGATTTTCTTTCAAATTTCTATAAAGAACGTTTTATTATAAAATAAAATAAATTCAAACTTTTTTTTTACTTCTAAGACTTTAAAGTTTGATCCTGCCAAAGAGTTAAACTGAGACTCTAATTTAGGAACTTGTTCCAAATAGCTTTGTAATTTTCTCATTTTAGAATTCATTAACTTTTTTTCAAAAGAATCATTTGCTTCACGAAATGATTTAAAGTTGTTTATTAAACCGGCTAGATCTTTTCGTAAATTGACAAATTTTGCACTAAAAATATATTAGCTTAATTTAATAAATACAAAAAACAATCAAAATTTACTTTTCGTCTTTGACTTCATTTAATGAGGCCAATAAATGGTCTTTTTCTTGGTTCAATCTTTCGTTCAAAAGCCTAAAAGCATTTTCAATTTCGTCTCTGACAGTTTTTACATTGTCAAAATTTTGAGTTATCAAATTTCCAACTTGATCTAATAAAATTAATTACAATCTAAAATTAATTAATATTTTTCTATTTAAAAACCTAGTTTTGACTTGTAAACTTCCAAATTTGACTCTGCATCATAGCAATTTTGAGTCACTTGGTTTTTCCAACTTTCAAAGTGTTTACCAATACACTTTAAAATTTTTTTTTTAATTTTTAATTTTTATGTTTGAATAAATAAATACCATGGTACAGAGAGGAAGACTGCATTCAAAGCATACTTCTAAATTTCGAATTTGACGACAGCCAGGACAAGATGCATAGCCTTGGTAATTAAAAGAATCTTTTTCCAAAAGTGATAAGACCATTCTGCTAGTGGGTAGCTCAGTGGGATCTCTTAAATTATCAACCTGAAACTGACATTGTGGACAGGTTACTTTACGACCATCGTTGGATATATTTTTTAAGTTTTTTATGCATTCGACACAGTAGACATGCTGACAAGGCAAAATCTTAGGAAGTTTCTGATTGTTGGCATTATCAAATGGTTCAAAACAAACAGAACAATTGACCAAGTCCTCATAATTCTGTTTTCTTAAAATTTAATTGTTAAAAAAGCAAATAGGAAAGATCTTTTTGTGTTACATTGGATCACTGTGGTTTAATGAAAGATGTCGAGATATGTTTGGCAAATCGGACGGCCTATAGCTCATAGTGATTTTTTTTCTGATTATCTTGGAATATAATTTTTAACAAATAAATTCGGCTTTTTATTTTAATTGATAAAAAATTAAATTTATAAGGTTTCTTTCTAATTAATATAACAACTTTAAAAGAATGATTCATAAAGAAAAAATTAACTTGAGTTACATTATTTTTTGATAAAAATTTAATATTTGTTTAATTGCTTTATTTAAAATTTTAATTTAAAAATAAAAAGTTTACCATTCTTTATTTGTAATTGCTAATGTAGAATATACATTAAATCGAGAGAATTTTTCACAAATACATTGGCAAAGCATTTCTTGTTTGCTAAATTTTGCTCTCGGCTCTTGATTTCTTATAAGAAAAATTTCAAGTATTTTCTTAAATTATTTCTAAAAATATTAATAAACTAGCGCTCATTCATTCTACATCTACATTTATGTTACCTGTTATTCAAATAAAAAATGAATGATTATAATTTAAAGCTCCATACTCGAAAATAGAAAAAATTAAACCAAAACCTATACTTATTTATTAATCATCATTCAATTTTAAGAAGCCTTACAACTTTTTTATTTAATCATCAATATTCTTAAATAAATGCTTAGGGTTTGTGTATCCAACAAAGATTTTTGATTATTTTTTTAAGCGCCTATATGATGCTAGAAACATTATTATTTTTCTTAAGGTTTTTTTAAACTTATCCTCCAATTTGGCTTATTCATTTGGATAAAATAAAGTCCTCAAGAATAAAATAAAGCTCAATCTAATAAAAGCTAAAATGATTAATTTTTTAAATGATAAGCGTATTTACATTTTTATTTAAATCATGTTTTGACATTTGAAATAATCATTGTAAATATTGAATTTAACAAGTTGATATTGAATCTAATAAATTACTATCTTGTTTTGTATCATCCTAGTTAAAATCATAAAAATTATTATTGTTTAACAATTTTATAAAATAAATGTCAAGGTATCTAACAGGTGAAAGCTGTTAATTTGAGAAAGAGTTTTACTATACTCATAATTAAAAAACCTTAACTAATTAACTATCAAAAACTAACAAATTTAAGACAAAAAATGGTATTATCATATTGCTAAAATACTTAAGACGCTAAAATATATTTGTTATCTGTTGTTATTAAATTATTTCAGTTCGATAAATTCTCAAATATTCAGGTCTTAATAGACATAAATCAAGATTAGCTGTTAATTTTGTTATATTATTTTTTAGAAACATATACAATAAAAATATAATTTTTTGTTTAAGAATTTGTTAAAAAGTAAATTGGATAAAAAAGCTACATAAAATCGTTTAAAAACAATTACTTGGCGATTTTTTTAATTCAAAAAGATATAAATTTTTTATATAATTCAATCTAAGCCTAACTTTTGAACCAAATATTCAAAAAAGAACTAAATTAAAAAAAATTTAGGCTTAAAAATGACTTTCGACTGATTAAAATTAAATCACTTTTTATTTAAAACTAACATTTATTTGATTAAGAAGATCACTAAATTATTAAAAAACCAACTTTTTTAAATTTTTGATGCTGTTTATGAGTGTTAAAATAACCCAATATAAAATTAAAATTAAATTATATTTCTTCTTCAATAAATCTTTTTTTAATCTACTTAAACATTTAACTTCAATATATTTATATTATATTTAATTTGATCTTTCTTTTAAATTTTATTTTATTTTACTTATAATTTTATTAATTTATATTCTTTATTGTACAACACTGGTACAGATAAACAAATAAATAATAATATCATTTAATGAAAAATTAACTTTAAATTGTCAAGTGCAAGCAATTTAGGAATTAATTTTAATGACACAGTATTTATTTATTTATTTATTTATTCATTTAGGCAATTTAGGAACTACTTCAGGCAACTCAGAATGGATCAGAGTCCTACTTATCAGCTTAGCGATTGATAAAAAATATAAAAAATTAAAAAGATAAATGTCTAAGTATAATAAAGTGCAAATTAAAAGTGGCTAGTTTTTGATAAATTATGAAATAAATGAACAATTAATAATTGAATATTTATCGTCGGACGTCCTGTAGCAAAAAAATTGAATTTTCTTAAAGTGTATAAAATTTTTTTTTATATTAACGACACAGTAGAAGATGCTGAACCTTTACTTTAGATCAAAACCAGTGACCAATTAAAGACCTTAGGATCGATAAAATCACTTGGCATTTTCATTTGACCAGTTGACCGCCGATTGTACCAAGCATATTTACAATTGAAGACATTGCTGAAATGACTGCAAAAAAACTGATTCTTTTCAGGTCAAAGCTGGTGAAGCGCGTGGTACTGTTTTTAAAATAAGATATTTTTTTGCTAAAAAAATTTTTTATATATTTTTTGAATTTTTGTGGGGATAAAAAATAAATCAATTTAAAGCATTATTTGAAAATTGATTCCCATAAATTTTTCTAATTAGGACTAACATTAGGAAACATTAGTCACAAACTAATATTCATTATTTTGGTATTAATCATTCAAAATATTCATATGTGGAAAAATTTTATCAAAAGTTGGGTTAAAAATTGTTAATTTACATAGGACAATTCAAAAAAATTTTTCAAGGAACAAAATTTATTTCAATAATGACCGGTGACTTTTCCAATAAAACCATCAATGTAACAGCAAATTTTCCACAAATGAATAATGGAATTTCAGAGCTTGAATTTATAAAGCTTTCATCAATATCATTTGATCTATTGCTTAATGTTCTGGTCTTACTTTCAAAAAATAAATTGAATAACACTGAATTTTGGATATTATTTTCATTGCCGGTAAATGTAGCTTTGGTAAAATTATCCGAGTTAATTAATTTTTTAGTAGAAAACTCAACCAGTCTGAGGTCCAGTCAAAATTATAGTTGCATCACAATTTTCTCATTTTCATCATCAATGCTCCTGAATTTATACTTGCATATTTGATATTATTCTTTATTTCATTTGTCTATGGTCAAGCGGACAGAATTCTTTGTGAAAATTTTTAAACTAATTCGAAAAACAATTCACTGTTGCATCAATAGCTTCATGCTCCAATTATTTGTTTGCGGTTATAATTTTATTAAATAATAATAAAGAAATAAAAAATTATTAACTCTGATTTTAAAATGTCTTGTATTCTCAATATTTTCTTTTGTTCAGAATTTAAAATTTATTCTTATCATATTCATGGTGTTCATAGGGTATAGGTCAGAATTAATTTTTAATCTTATTTACTGTTTGGCGTATTATTGTTAGGCATTCAGTCACTAATAGTCATTTTTATACATGAGATATTGAAAAATAAATTGGCTGAATACGTCAATCGGATATTCAAAAAAGTATTCCTTAAATTACAAAATTTAATAGTATTTTTCCGGTAGCTAAAATACCAATAATCAAATAATAATTGATAGTTAATTTTTTAAATTTAAATATTTAAAATAATGATTTTTTCAAATATCAGCAATTTTACTGGTAATAACAAAACAGAAAACAATTTCTCTATTGACAAGATAATCGAAATTTTTGACACTTCATCAATTTTATTAGATATTTTTTGTATCTTCATAATTATACGATCAAAAAAGAATTTGATTTTGACCGAATTTTTGATCTTAATTCTAAACTTAGTTTATTTAACATTGACAAAAATATATTTTTTTATTTTTACATTTTTTTATATAGATGGATTTTTTTCTTTTAAAAAGTATTCGTGTATAACTTTCACTTCATTTGTTTTCGTCTTATTTGAGTTATATTTTATCTTATTTTATTACTCTTTGTTTCATTTGTCAGTGATTAAAAGGACAAAATTTATACGCTTTTTATATAATATTACTCGAAATACGAGGCTATTTATTTTTATAGTTCTTACATCATCAATTTTTGTCTATTCAACATTTTGGCTATGGAACTTTTTTAATCAACAAAATGAATTCGCCTTTGATCCAGCAAGTTCAACCTGTAAACGAGTTAATAATATAAATAGAAATCTAACAACTTTATCTCTATCTGTTCAAATTTCGCTGTTTTTATCAATATTTACTTTTTTAAATTATATATTTTTGTCAATTTATTTCATTTTGAGAAAGTCATTAAGAAAACAAAAACTTTACAAAACTTCAATCAAATTTTTAATTTTTTCTCTTTTCTCATCATCAAACGTCTTTCAACCACATTACATTTTGTTTTTTAATTTTGAATTTTCACCTTCAACAACCACAATTTTTAATTCGATTACTATTTTTGTGATGATAATTCAACCATTGGTATTAATTTTAATACACAATAAATTAAAAAAAACCCTTTTAGAAACCTTAAAGCGAATTCAATGGTGTAATTAAACATAATATCAAGTTTTTATTTTATAAGTATTTTTAAATCTTAAATTGCAATGATAAATATCCTAAAATGTTTATCCCATGACAATTTTGACCATAAGCTTTAATCCCTTTTAAGTTTTTTTTTAAATAAATGAACGCAATTGTTTATTTGCACGGTCTGTTCAAAAGATATGAGGATTTAAGATTTTATTAAACGAGTCAAATAACTCGTTTGGTACTTCTAATTTTAATCAAAATTTTTAGAGAAAAAAAATTCTTAAAAAAATAAAAATGTATAATTAATCTCAAAATAAATTTGATTTTAAAATAAAATAAAGATAAAGTTTAAGTAATTATCTTGAAGGACTCAATAAAATCATCTCTTTTTCTTATTTTAAAAAGTATGTCCCAGTCTAGTTTGATGTTTCTGCATTCTTCCCACAAGTCTTTGATAAGACCATACAAATAATAGAAATGGTTTTGGACATTTTGGCTTGATGAACTCACTTTGATCTTTAAACAAATAAATTAATTATTAGAAAATATGAAAAAAAAAATTTATTAAACTTTCTTATTTATTAAAATCAAATATGGACAATTTTAAAAATCAAAAAAATTACTTTATAACCTTCATTTTATTAATATTTTCAAATGATTTACAAATTTTTATTAAATTATTTATTTTCCAACTCTATCAATTCATCCTTAATAATTTATTTGTTCCTTGATCATTCTGACTGGGATTCTATTCCAAAATGAAAGATGATAGTTTTGAAACATGTATAATAATTAGCTCTTACTGTAAATATTTGAAATTAATTTTAAATTTTAACACTCATAAATAAGCTTTTAGTCTTAAATTTCATTAAAATATAAAATTATAAATATGTTAGCTAATAAATGAAGATTTATTATTTTGGATGATTTAATTATTAACTCCAATGGCAGTACTAAATGAAAGCACAATTTTATCAAATTATTCGTACCAAAGTACCAATATTGTCATTTCAATAGCTATTCTATATAATGTGTCACTATTATCTATTTTAATAGATGTTTTGTACATTTATATACTGGTCAGATCAAAGACTAAATTGGTGGAAATTGAGTTCTTAATATTGATATTTATTTCTATATTTCAAATTTTTATTAAAATAATCAACTATTTTTTATACTCTTATAAAACGATTAGTCTCATTTCATATAAAAATTATACGTGTATTTTACTATTTTCGTTTGTAAGCGTTATCTATTCCGAATATTATATGATGTTTTTATATTATTCTTTATTTCATTTGTCAATTTTTAGAAATTTTAGAATAATTCAAATACTTTACTGCGCTACAAGAAGTCAAAAATCTTTTTTTATCTATTTGATAACATCAACTTTGATATTGTATATTTTTTATGGTTTGACTGAATTTTTTGATCAAAATAATAGATATATTTTCGATAAAAAAAATTCACTATGTAAAAAAAATCTTTTATCAAGTAACAATGTATTAAATTTTGCTATTTATCAGTTTATTCTTGCTATACCAATGCTAATTACTAGTTCCATTTACATCTTAATTGTTATTTTGATTATAAGTACAAAAAAATTTAAAAAATTTCTAAAAATTTTCATAAAATTTTTTCTCTTTTCAATGATATCACTCTTATTGGTGGTACAATTGCTTTTAAATGTACTTAACCTATTGATAACGACTTTTATAATAGAAATTTTAATTTTAATAGTCGTTTATTTATCATTTTTTGAATTTATATTCCAATCAATCATATTATTATATATACACAAAATTTTAAGAAAAACTTTATCCGATAATTTAAAAACTTTTACTCAAAAGTATGTTTTGAAATCTTCGGGATAGCTTTATAATTTCCGAATTAAGAATTTGAGTTCTTTTTTATTTATTTTGTATCTTATGCCTATCATTTTTTTTTAATTTTCTAAATATTTTAAATTAATAAATTAATGGAATCAATCTTTTAACTGTGTTTGAAGTCTTTTATTTTTTAATCTTTTTAATTTTGCGGCTAATTTTTTTGTCTAATTGAATTTTTAATTTTAATTATCATGATCAAAATTAATATTTGATAAAAATCTTTAAAATATTCATTAATAATGTCATTTGTTGATGCCTTGAATTTTTTAAGTCTTTACTATATTAACAGTGTAGTCACTAGTCTATCTCCTAAAGTAACAAAATCTTACTTATCATTTGATGATTGTAGTTACTAATTAACTAATAACCCAGCTTAATTTAAAAAAATTAATTTTAAGTTTTTATTAAATACATAAATTAAATTTTTCGAATATAGTTTAAAAGATAATTTTTTTTGAATGATGAGATGTCAAGAAGGATTTTTCTTTGGTATTAAATTTGGCATTTTATTTGGTTTAGCTCTAGCAAATGCAAAAAAAATATTAGATGCATCAATTTAAATAATTATATGATACAAATTAGTTTTTAATTTTTTTTTAAATGTAAATAAAGTTTTACAATTCTATTAAAGATTACACTTCTTAATTATAACTTAAATTAAAAAATTTTTTGAATTTAAATTTATGTTTTGGAAGAAAATTTAAAATCGTATAGTATCAGAACTTTACCAAGTGGAGAACAGTAATTTAATTAAAGTTATTTGATAATTTAAATTTTTAAAATAAATATTGAATAGATTACACAACAGGTAATTTTGATTATAAATATCTAAAAAAATAATCCCTTTTTTCGATCAAAAGGGTACCAAAACTTGAATAATGGTAAAATAAACACTATTTTCAAATAAAGTTGCTTTAAAAATTCCAAATTTTTTAAGATATCAACCGAAGTAATTTAAATATTTTGATTTGAAAATATTAAATTTTAATTAACCTTAATTGAAACAGGAATTGATCAAATTGAGAACAGTAATTTAATTAAAGTTATTTGATAATCTTATTTATAGTTTTTTTTTTTTATTTTTTTTTGTATAATTTTTAAAGATATTCTTCAAACGATTAAACAAAGTAGATAATATATAATTTTGATAATATATCATTTTTCATTATCTCTATCAAGATATCAACATATACAATAAAAATAATACGGCATTCATTGAATATTTTTACAAAATATTTTATTGTTTGGAAGTAAATGGGTATCAAATTAATTATCTTTGGTCAAAAATCAAAAATCAACAAGCTAACATTCACACAAACAGAATATATGAATTTTTTAGTAAGTTTTTTACTTTTAAATTTAGATAATTTGAACTTTAAAAATTTTTGCCTTATATTTGAATATTTACTTAATTTTAAATTCTTTCTAATTAAAAATTATTTACAAATTTTTAAAACCAAAGTTTTTTTTTGTAAAGCATTTTCCATTAATCACCAAAAAATTATAATTACAAGCAGGGATGGCAAACCGGTTTGAATTTGAATAACAGAAAATTTAAGAAAAAAAATATTTTTTTGTTATCTAAATATTGAACTTTTCTTAATTTTTTAATTGAAAAAATATAAAATTTATATAGTAAAAAAAATTTTCCATCAAAAATCTTTTTTTTTCTTCTGTCAAAATCGGTTTAATACAAAACCGGTTTAAAAATCGAACCGGTTTCCCATCCCTTACAAGTATTATTTTTTTAGAAAACCAAATCAAACTGAAAATCTACGCGTAAAAAAATTAGAGTTTTCAAAATTAAGACATTTTATATCACCTAAAACAAAAAGGCCTAGTTTAAAAAAGATGATTGCCTTCTAATGCTTATCGAACAATTTTTAAATAAAATTATACAAAAATTAAAATTTATAAAATTTAAAAAATTTTTAAGGGAATGAATTTAGCTTGGCAAATGTGATCTCACTTATTCAGTGTGTTTCACTTTCAACAATTGGAATAATCGGCTTGTTTCGAAATGATCTTAACTCTATAACTGAAAGAATAATAAAATTTATTGAAAGAATCATTAGATCATCTGAATTAATAATTACACGTGAATTATATATATATATATTAATAAAGAGCTATTTTAATTATGCTGTAAAATAGAACTAAATATTAAATTATAGTTAAATTTAAATTTTTAAATTACTAAACAAAATTTTATTATGAAAATTTTAATCAATTAAAAATAAATCTTTTTTAAATCTAAAACCGAAGTTTTTAATGTGAAGTAAATCTATCAGCAAAAGACTAAATTTGAAAAAATATATTTACAAAAATTTAAAAATAAAAAAATATCACCAAAACCTAAGTAAGTGAAATTAATTACATAGCAGTGCTAGATTAGCCAAGAATTGTGATGCCGAAGTTTACTTCGACATAATAATGTATTTTTAGAAAACTTAAATTGACACATAATTAACAAGTTGTCTTATAAAATAAATATAAATTTTCATTATTAAAACAAAGTGATATAAAACATAGAGACTAACATACTTTTTTAAAAATACCAACAAAAATTTATCTTTTATCAAATTGGATTTTAAATTATTAGTATTTTAATTTAAAAAATAAATTTGAGCTAAAATATTACATAATTTTTTGCAATAATAAGCAAATGAATAAGAGTAAGTTATAAATAAATTTTAATGTTAAATAATCTTTAAATTTTTTCTAATTTAAAAAGGAATTGATTACATGGAATCAAGTAAGAATTATGAAAAATTAAATCAATACACAAAATTAAATTTTTTCTTTAAGATTTAGTCAAAAGTAATTTAAAAATTGTTTTGAAATAAAAAATTAATTTTTTACATATGATTAATTTCAAAAGGAATTGATTACACGGAGAAAAGTAAATTAAAAATAATTTTAAGAAAAAATCTTAAGATAGTTATATTTAGATATTACAAAAAGTAAATTGATAATATTTATTAAATCATCCCTAAATCTTTCTTAATTTAAAAAGGAATTGATTACATGGAATCAAGTAAGAATTATGAAAAATTAAATCAATACACAAAATTAAATTTTTTCTTTAAGATTTAGTCAAAAGTAATTTAAAAATTGTTTTGAAATAAAAAATTAATTTTTTACATATGATTAATTTCAAAAGGAATTGATTACATGGAGAAAAGTAAATATAAATTAAGATTTGTAAACAATTAAAAGCTAAATTTATCAATTAAAGATTTACTTTTTTCAATGAGTCAAGGTATGATATAAATATTAATGATTTTATCTTTTCTTATTAATATTAAAAATTTTAGCTCAAACATTTAGCCTCCCATTTTTCAATTATCTTACATTTTTTAACCAAATACCATCACATGAAAACAAAGCAATTAATAAATAAAATTCTTTTTTATTAATCAATAAATATTAATTTACTTTTTTAACTTATTTATAATTTTTTTTAAATTATTTTATATTACCTAAATAAATGAGAGGTATAGACAATGAAATTGTTTTAATAATGTTGTCAAATACAAATATTCATGTTAGAATATTAGAATATTGTCAATGAAACCATATGAGTCTTTTATTTTAGTTTATAATGCTGCTTTTTTTTTGGTCTCAAACTTAACTATTTTATTTTAACTATAATTTTTTTTTTTTTTTATTTTATTTTATTTTACTTTTATTAACATCGCCTACAAGGCGTTTATTGAATAAATAAATAATAATAATAATATAATATTTCATTTCAAAAAAATAAACTTTATGAAAATTCTATATGTAGTTTTAGATATTAAATAAGGAAAAATAAAATTCGTGTTTTTTTTATTAATATCATGTCTTTATTGAAGAATTTAAGCCTTTAGATGATAGGAAATATTCTTCAAATTAAATATTTTATAAGGATCTAAGTAAGATTTACAAGATAGAACTAAGCCACTTTTGATTAGCTTTTAAAGGGAATACGGTATTATACTAAAATGACACTTATTTTATTAAGAAGACCACTTAGTTATTAAAAAACAGATTCTTTTTAGTTTTTGATCCTTTTTTGATTGTTGAAATAACTCAATATAAATTTAAAATAAATTATATTATTTAATGAAAAATTAACTTAAAAATGTCAAGTGTCATTTTAGAAAAAAATATTAACGATACAGTAGAAGATGCTGAATCTCTACCTTTAGATCATAACAAGCGATTAATTAAAAGCCTTATGATCGATAGTATCACTTTTCATATTTTGTGTGGGGATATTTGATAAAAAATATTTTTTAGGATTAAAAAAAATTAAAATAGTTTTTTTTAATAAAATGATGGATATTTTCATTATAAGTGTTTTTTTAATAAAATTGTGGTATCAGAAACGAATACGCGAAATTTTTCTAATTTTATATTTTAGTTCTTTTAAATTTATAATTTGACAAATTTGATAAATTTGATAATATATTTGAGGTATTTTGAGTTCTGTGGATCCCCATGACTTAAATTCTAACAATTTATTCAAATAAATCAATTTAAATAATTATTTGAAAAATTGATTCCCATAAATTTTTATAATTAGGACTAACATTAGGAAACATTAGTCACAAACTAATATTGATTATTTTGGTATTAATCATTCAAATTATTCATATGTGGAAAAATTTTATCAAAAGTTGGATTAAAAATTGTTAATTTACATAGGACAATTCAAAAAAAATTTTTTTAGGAATAAGATTTATTTCAATAATGACCGGTGACTTTTCCAATAAAACCATCAATGTAACAGGAAATTTTCCACAAATGAATAAAGGAATTTCAGAGCTTGAATTTATAAAGCTTTCATCAATATCATTTGATCTATTGCTAAATGTTCTGGTCTTACTTTCGAAAAATAAATTGAATAACACTGAATTTTGGATATTATTTTCATTGTCGGTAAATGTAGCTTTGGTAAAATTATCCGAGTTAATTAATTTTTTAGTAGAAAACTCAACCAGTCTGAGGTCCAGTCAAAATTATAGTTGCATCACAATTTTCTCATTTTCATCATCAATGCTCCTGAATTTATACTTGCATATTTGGTATTATTCTTTATTTCATTTGTCTATGGTCAAGCGAACAGAATTCTTTGTGAAAATTTTTAAACTAATTCGAAAAACCAGAAATTATTTTCTCTTTTCAATTCTTGCACTTATGGTAGCATATTTTTTAAATTGGCTGCTTTATTTTTTAGATCAATATGACCAATTTGAATTCAATGAAGCAAGGTCTGTGTGCAGAAAAAAAGGACTTGCTGAACAGCGAAAAATTAATATTGGCATTTTCTTAAATTTACAATTCACTGTTGCATCAATAGCTTCATGCTCCAATTATTTGATTGCGGTTATAATTTTATTAAATAATAATAAAAATATTAATATTGGCAAGAAAAGAAATAAAAAATTATTAACTCTGATTTTAAAATATCTTGTATTCTCAATATTTTCTTTTGTTCAGACTTTTAAATTTATTCTTATCATATTCATAGTGTTCATAGGCTATAGGTCAGAATTAATTTTTTATCTTATTTATTGTGTAGGCGTATTATTGTTAAGCATTCAGTCACTTATAGTCAGTTTTATACATGAGATATTGAAAAATAAATTCGCTGAATACGTCAATCGGATATTCAAAAAAGTATTCTTAAATTACAAATTTTAATACATTAGTATTTTCCGGTAGCCAAAATTTAAACTATCAATTAAATTAGAAAAAATTTTTTAACTTGGTTGAAATGTCAGTTTAGAAAGCCTAATGTGTTTTAGAGTTTCATATTTCTCAGAATAATTATTAATTGATAGTTGATTTTTTAAATTTAAATATTTAAAATAATGATTTTTTCAAATATCAGCAATTTTACTGGTAATAACAAAACAGAAAACAATTTCTCTATTGATAAGATAATCGAAATTTTTGACACTTCATCAATTTTATTAGATATTTTTTGTATCTTTATAATTATACGATCAAAAAAGAATTTGATTTTGACCGAATTTTGGATCTTAATTCTCAACTTAGTTTATTTAACATTGACAAAAATATATTTTTTTATTTTTACATTTTTTTATATAGATGGATTTTTTTCTTTTAAAAAGTATTCGTGTATAACTTTCACTTCACTTGTTTTCGTCTTATTTGAATTATATTTTATCTTATTTTATTACTCTTTGTTTCATTTGTCAGTGATTAAAAGAACAAAATTTATACGCTTTTTATATAATATTACTCGAAATACGAGGCTATTTATTTTTATAGTTCTTACATCATCAATTTTTGTCTATTCAACATTTTGGCTATGGAACTTTTTTAATCAACAAAATGAATTCGCCTTTGATCCAGCAAGTTCAACCTGTAAACGAGTTAATAATATAAATAGAAATCTAACAACTTTATCTCTATCTGTTCAAATTTCGCTGTTTTTATCAATATTTACTTTTCTAAATTATATATTTTTGTCAATTTATTTCATTTTGAGAAAGTCATTAAGAAAACAAAAACTTTACAAAACTTCAATCAAATTTTTATTTTATTCTTTTATTTCATCATCTATCATTTTTCAATCACTTTATATTTTGTTTATTAATTTTGAATTTTCATCTTCAACAACAACAGTTTTTAATTCGATTACTATTTTTGTGATGATAATTCAACCATTGGTATTAATTTTAATACACAATAAATTAAAAAAAACCCTTTTAGAAACCTTAAAGCGAATTCAATGGTGTAATTAAACATAATATCAAGTTTTTTTTTATAAGTATTTTTAAATCTTAAATAGCAATGAAAAATATCCTAAAATGTTTATCTCATGACAATTTTGACCATAAGTTTTTTTAATATACATGAACACAATTGTTCCTTATCCGATGACAAACCAACAGTTAAACAAATATAGAAATACCACGCATTTTTCAATGCTTTTTTTAACCCAAAATATTTGGAGAATACAAGTGATTTTACCGAGATATAAATTTTTACTAATAAAAATAATTCAAAAAAATTATTTATTTGTACGGTTTGTATCATATCTTTTAAACATACCGTAAAATCTTAAATCCTCCGAGGTTTTAAGTCAAATAATTCGTTTGGTACTTCTAATCTTATATGAATTTTAATTAAAATTTTTAGAGAAAAAAATTCTTAAAATAATAAAAAAGTCTAATTAATCTTAAAATAAATTTGATTTTAGAATAAAATAAAGATAAAGTTGAAGTAATTATTATTTGATTGACTCAATTAAATCATCTCTTTTTCTTATTTTACAAAGTATGGCCCAGTCTAGTTTGATGTTTCTGCATTCTTCCCACAAGTTTTTAATAAGACCATACAAATAAAACAAAAGTTTGGTCTAACGTTTCCTTCGAAATTTTCTCAAAATATCGAGAACGGTTTTGGAATATATCAAATTAAAAGTTATTTGTTTTTAAGCAACCTAAGTGGAAAATTAATTTATTATTTTTAAATTTCAAAAGTTAATTAATTAATTTAAATAATCAATATATCAATTAATTTTATAAAAAGTTAAATATAAAATTTTCAAGCAATAAGATTTTACTTGAAATATTGTTTTTTATAATTCTATTTTTATTTTTTTTTACTCTCACAAATAAAATTCAAAAATAATATTCTTTCAGTTATAGAGTTAAGATCATTTCGAAACAAGCCGATTATTCCAATTGTTGAAAGTGAAACACACTGAATAAGTGAGATCATATTTGCCAAGGTAAATTCACACCCTTAAAAATTTTTTTAAATTTTATAAATTTTAATTTTTGTATAATTTTATTAAAAATTGTTCGATAAGCATTAGAAGGCAATCATCTTTTTTAAAGTGGGTAACTAGGCCTTTTTGTTTTAGGTGATATAAAATGTCTTAATTTTGAAAACTCTAATTTGTTTTCGGGTGGATTTTCAGTTTAATTTGGTACTTGTAAGGGATGGGAAACCGGTCCGATTTTTGACAGAGGAAAAAAAGAAGATTTTTGATAGAAAATTTTTCTTACTATATAAATTTTATATTTTTTCAATTAAAAAATTAATTCAATTTTAATTGTTATAACATTGAAACTATGTAATTAACTCTAAAAGAAAAAAGGTTGAATTTTGGCTTTACTCTTAGAGTCCACAACGCGAGTTTACGGTATTTATAGAAGATCAAATATGGAAAATTTTAAAAATCAAAAAACTTACTTTATAACCTTCATTTTATTATTATTTTCAAATGATTTACAAATTTTTATTAAATTATTTATTTTCCAACTCTATCAATGCTTCCTTAATAACTTATTTGTTCCTTGACCATTCTGACTGGGATTCTATTCCAAAATGAAAGATGATAGTTTTGAAATATGCATAATAATTAGCTCTTACTGTAAATATTCGAAATTAATTTTAAATTTTAACACTCATTAATATGCTTTTAGTCTTAAATTTCATTAAAATATAAAATTATAAATATGTTAGCTAATAAATGAAGATTTATTATTTTGGATGATTTAACTATTAACTCCAATGGCAGTACTAAATGAAAGCACAATTTTATCAAATTATTCGTACCAAAGTACCAATATTGTCATTTCAATAGCTATTCTATACAATGTGTCACTATTTTCTATTTTAATAGATCTTTTGTACATTTATATACTGGTCAGATCAAAGACTAAATTGATTGAAATTGAAACAATTCTTCATTTTTTTTTATTCTCAAATTTTAAGTTTTTTACTTTTAAATTTAGATAATTTGTACTTTAATAATTTTTGTTTGCCTTATATTTGAATATATACTTAATTTTAAATTCTTTCTAATTAAAAATTATTTACAAATTTTTAAAACCAAAGTTTTTTTTTGTAAAGCATTTTCCATTAATCACCAAAAAATTATAATTACAAGCAGGGATTGCAAACCGGTTCGATTTTGAATTACAGAATATTTAAGAAAAAAATATTTTTTTTTATCGTTTATCTAAATATAGAACTTTTCTTAATTTTTAATTGAAAAAATATAAAATTTATATAGTAAAAAAAATTTCCATCAAAAATCTTTTTTTTTTCCTCTGTCAAAACCGGTTCAAAAATCGAACCCGTTTCCCATCCATTACAAGTATTATTTTTTTAGAAAACCAAATTAAACTGAAAATCTACGCGAAAACAAATTAGAGTTTTCAAAATTAAGACATTTTATATCACCTAAAACACAAAGGCCTAGTTTAAAAAAGATGATTGCCTTCTAATGCTTATCGAACAATTTTTAATAAAATTATACAAAAATCAAAATTTATAAAATTTTAAAAAATTCTATAACTCGCATACTTTTTTAAAAATACCAGCAAAAATTTATATTTTATCAAATTGGATTTTAAAATTATTAGTATTTTAATTTAAAAATTAAATTTGAGCTAAAATATTATATAATTTTTTGAAATAATTTTTTACATATGATTAATTTCAAAAGGAATTGATTACAAGGAGGAAAGTAAATATAAATTAAGATTTGAAAAAAAATAAAAGCTAAATTTATTTATTAAAGATATACTTTTTTCAATGAGTCAAAGTATGATAAATATTAATGATTTTCTTAATCTGAGATTTAATTTTTTTTTAATTCAAAATTTTTAGGTCATGCATTTAGCATCCCTTTTGCCAATTATCTTACATTTTTTAACCAAATACCATCACTTGAAAACAAAGCATCAAATAAATGAAAATAAAATTCTTTTTTATTAATCAATACAAAATATTTTAAATATCACTGCTTTATTCTTAATTTTATTTAAATTCAACATAATTAATTTATTTTAAATTAAAGTAATTTAAATATAAATTTGTACTTAAATTTTCATTTGTACAGTTCCATTCATTAATGTATTTAGAAAATTGGAAAATAACTTTAACAAAAGTACTTTTCTCGATTTGGTTAATAAAATTTGAATAATTAATAATTAGCCATTTTTTGGTAAAAAAAGATCCATTTTGAATTAAATAATGTAAAATTTTTCAAAATTGATCGAAATATATTTCAAATAATCTATGTATAAAATGAACTATAAAAGAAAAATCTACTTGGCTTTAAAAATTTTATTTGGATGTTCATAATTGTGAAAAAGCCCTTTATATTAACCATAAAAGATGCATATATATATATGTATATATATACTAATAAAGAACTAAATAATAATCTTTTTCTCTTTTTTCATTAGATATTACATTAACATGTATGATCAAAAATTATATTTAAAAAAAAAATATTGAGCTTTAAAAACTAAGTGACAATAACAAAGTTAAAAAATAAAAACATAATATTAAATGGAATATTTAATGTTAGTATTTAGGTCTCTATTCATCTTCATTGTGACTCTGATAATCCCCAGTGACTACATTATCTTCATCATGACCATTGACACTGACACGATCATCGTTGGTCGGATCGTATTTGTCTGCTTCATTCTCGGGCTCTTTGTTTGTGAGGCGATCACGATCACGTGACTCGCTTCTGTTCTCTCTGGACCTTGATCTACTGTTTGGTCTGGGCGAGTGGTTGATTCCATTTTCGGAATTGCCATTCTCGCCTCGCTCTCTCGAAGCCGACCTGCTTCTTTTCCTCGAGAGAGATCGCGACCTGGACTTTGACCTCGAGTAGTCACGCTTGCGCCTCTCGTCCCTGGATCGAGATCGGCTGCGCGAGCGCGACCTCTTTCTCGAGTCGCCGTTTCGCCTCTCTCTCGAGTCTCTTCTTGACCTAGACCTTGATCTGGAGCGCGAATAGCTGCGCCTGTGCCGTCTAGCACTTCTGGACCGCGACCTAAACATTCACAAAAATCAATTAGACCAAATAAGCCTCCAAAGAGAAAAAAGAGGAAATACAAATTGAATGCTTTTTTGTATCAGCCAGTCAGTCATGTTATTTATAAATTGCTTCTAGATTCCAATTGAGTACCTGATGACCAGTGCTTGACCATAAAGACCAAGACATAAACAAAGATAAGCTAAATGAATGTGTATGTGTGCGTGTCTATGAGCCAACTACACCGACTAACCAGCGCTTAACCTGAACAGTTTTAGCTAAACAAGTTAGTTTAGCGGACAGACAGACCGACAAGCCGAGCATACAACAAAGAGACGAACAAGTCATTCTTTTATTTAATAAACATTTTAAGTAAATGGAAGAAAAAAGCCAAGAGAGAGTGAAAGAACTGAGAGGAAATTTACCTTCGCCTGTCACGGCGCCTATCCTCGTCGCGGTATCCGCGACTTCTCCCGCTTCCATTTCTGCAGTCTCTAGAAAAGTGGCCCCTTTCGCCACACTGGTAGCAGCGCAGATTCGAGTCCATGCGGTTGCGACCTCGGGTTCTTGGTCGTGCCCAATTCACTCTTATCCTCGAGCCGCACACAACTCTTCAAATTAAACCAATTTATCAAAATTTATTTGAATTATTTTCTAGGTGATACCTTCCGTTCATTTCTTTGATTGACTCTTCGGCATCTGCTTTATGTTTGTAAACAACAAATGCAAAACATGGTGGGTTGCGCGCCAACCAAACTTCCTTCAAGTCTCCGAATTTGTCAAAGGATTTTTCAAGTTCGCGTTGAGAGCAATCAACGCCCAGATCGGCCACATGTACTCTGAATCCTTCGTCTTCTACTCTGTCTCTCGATCTATCTCTAGATCGACTTCTTGATCTGCTGTATCTACCCATGTTTAATTCAATTGATCTAACAAAAAACAGACAATTTTTTCTTTTTAATTGGGATTTTTTTGACCATAAGTAAAAATAAGTTAAAATAAAGCACTACGTTTTAAAATTTTATATTTTTGATAAATTTCTATCTAACCATTAATGAACATATATAAATGCACTCCAGTTTTTAATTAATTAATGTACAGCTTGCTTGTTTTCGGTTCATTATGGTCCTATTATATCTTATTTAGCGCTTAACTTGAATCCCGACATAAATTTTGTCTTCTGAGTTAAAATTTATAAATCCTATACTCCTATTTGAAAAAATATCTAATTCAATACAAATACATTTTATATTTAATTTAAAATTTTATTAATAAGCTTAAAGAAAAATTAATCAGACATGTTACTAAATTACATTACTGAAGTAATAGTGATTGTCGTAAACCCCTAAGAAAAAATGCGTGGGATGAAATTTGAATTTTAGGTTTTAGTACACGCATAAGTGGTTATCGATCACATTTTAAAATCGACCTCTTATGATGTGTGCATAGGAATTCAATTTTTCATGTCAGCGCGTTGCTAAAACTCAAAAACCTGCAATAACGTCGGGCTAAAAACCGAAAATTCTAACATGGCCCCGCATAATTATCCGGGTTCACTTTTTTAAAAAAGTGAAAATTTGAAAATAAAAATGATCCTTAAATGCTCAAGTTTTTAAATGATGCAGAGTTTTGTAGATAATTCATTGACTGAATTCATTTAAGTACCTCATACTCTTCCACAGTAATGCATGCGTCAAAACATGAAACTCGGGTTTAGCTGCATTTTTAAAATTCAAGAATGGAATTCTACTTATACTTGGGTAAGTTTTTTGTAAAATTTTAAAAAAAAATATCAATAAAATATTAATTTGTTAAAAATCACATGATTTGAAATGATTTTTCGTGAGAAATAAAGCAATAAAGTAAAAAAGTAAGACCATAGATTTGTTCAGAATTTTGTCTAGATTTAAAAAAAAAAGTGGGCTCATAATTGATACCTCTGAGGAGATGCCACGTCCTTCTCTTTTTTCTAAATTACATTTGCATGTAGAGAATTTTATGCTCTTTCAGATTACATATACTTTTTTTAGTATATTTAGGTTTTATCTTTGAGATTTGAGTCTTAATGAACAACAACTTTTTAAAGGGTTTGTTATTTTTGGAACCCTGGGTGTAAAAAATTTTTTTTTTTGGGTTTTCGAGGGCGTTGATTACGAATTTTGAGTCAAAATGATGATGCACTTTTCATTATGATCGATTAATATTTGGTTGATTTCTAAAATACTAAATACTATATAAGACTAAAGTTTAAGGAAATTTCTTGAAGAAGAATAGATAAAATTTCGCTATTTTCTGCTTTTATACAAAAAAATAACACATATGGCGAAAAGAATAAAATTAAATGTTAAAAAAAGTAATTGTTAAACAAAAGCAGATTTTTTTAAATTTTTTTTAGAACAAAAGATTAGAGTTTGTCCAAGAATGATCGTTTTTATGCTTCTGATTTCTAGGTCAAGCACCTTGGTCAAATTTTATTTAATGGAAACATTTGTGTTCAATATTTTTAATTTTGCTATCGAAAATTGATTTCAATGCTCTATAAAAGCATCTTAGCCATAGCGGATCTTTTTATACCTTTCCAATGCATTACTTTACCAATTTTTTCAAAACCAAATCACTTTTTAAAAAGTTAATGATCTTTAATTTGATAGTTCATTCTTTAAAATATGAATTAATAAATATTTATTCGTAGAAATACACATACACATTCATCTAGCTTATCTTTGTTCATGTCTTGGTATTTATGCAATATTTTTGCGTCAATTTGACTATTTGACTAAATATTGTATGATCATTAATTTGATGATCTGTCTTATCACCAAATCATCATCATTAAAATGATCACATTTTGGACAATACCTCACCAGAACTTCTTTCATGAATTTTTTAATTTCACTGCGAGAATTGATATACTTGGGTCGTCGGTTAGTTAGTCGAGTTAGTTAGCCCTACGTCGATTTTAAGATATAATTTTAGATTTGAAAAATTTTTATTTATTTGTTCTGAAATATATTAATTTATGTTATTTAATATTTTTTTTTTATCTAAATTTAAATATCATTAATTTATGTTAAGCTTAAATTTTCATTCAATGTGTCTAGGTTGGGACAAGCTTAATTGATCTAAAGTTTTTATTTTGTTTTAAATTCATGTTATATTTTTGTAATATAATCCAATTTTAAAGTCATTTAAAAATCTATTTATTCAGTTTCTTTTTGAGTTTTCATTTAAACTAGCATCTGATTTTTAATATTTTTCTAACTGGTTTAATTTTATTTTTTATCAGAAATGAACAATACAAATAAAATTATTTCTAATTTTACAATCGATGAAAATATGATGGAATTACCAGACACATATTTGGTTCTGTATAACATGCTTCTGGCTTCTGTTCTAATAGATATTTTTTTCATTCTTATAGCTATAAAATCGAAAAAAAAACTAATTTTAAACGAATTATGGATATTAATTTTATTAAGTGTTGTTTTGATTTTAAATAAAGCATTTTTGTATATAATCGCTTTATTCGAGAAACGAGGCTTTATTTCATATAAAAATTATACATGTGTCTTTATATATTCACTTGTCAGCCTAAATTTTGAATATCATATGATACTTTTGTTTTATTCTCTATTCCACTTATCAATGGTTCAACAAAATAATTTTTTTAAAATACTCAATCGGCTAATGCGAAAGCAAAAAGTTATTTTTATCTATGTATCTTTATCATTTTTATTTTTTTATACAATTTTTTGGTTAATACAATATTTTGATCAAAATAATCGCTATATTTTTGATCCAAAAATGTCATTTTGTAAAAAAAATAGATCAAAAAAACTCACTAGAATTTTATTATATCTACTTTCTCAATTATTGTTGCCATTATTAATCTGCTTTATTTATAGTACAATTATATTAATTATATCTAAGAGGAAATCGAAAAAATTTCTTAAAACCAGTATAAAGTTTTTTATATTTTCACTTTTTTCATCATTCATGATCATTCAGAATTTTTTCGCCACTTTGGAAACTGTATTAAGTTCATCAGTTTATACAAAATTATCACTTATTTTCAATTGGGTCGTTCACTTTCAAATGATATTTCACTCTATTATTCTTTTATCAATACATAATATTTTGAAAAACGATTTAATAACAGACTTTAATGCCAAAATCAACAAATATTTTTCATTCAACTCTTAAATTTTTTAAAAATATTAAATATATTATTTATAAATTTTATTCCATTAAAAAAATAATTGATTGATTAAAGATAAAAAATTATTATTAAATTTTTATATTTCATCTCCTATTTCAAATTTAGAGTAATTTATTTTTTCCTTTAAACCCCTAAACCCTAATTTATTAATCGGAAAAATTAAAGAAAAAGTAAACTTAATATTGAAATTTTTAAAGAGACTTAAGTTTTGGAGTTTTGATGAATATGGTTAAATTTAATAAATTTATTTTAAAATATCTTATTGCTTCTGATATCAATCATAATAAAATTTGTTTGGTTATTTTTACCATTAATTTTTTTTTTACAGAATTAAAATAAAACTAAACCATATATTTAATAATAAAAAATGACAGTAAGCGATAGCATATCTGTTGGATCAACAGTGACGGATGACTCGAATCAATTTGCCAATATATGGTAATTTGGTGCATATTATCCAAATTAATTAAGTTATTTTACTAAATATATACAAGGTCTCAAATCTTACAAGATGTTCAAAATTCCACCAAAAAGACCCCACCACCAAAAAATTTGATTATCCTTGGAGACAACGAAAGCGGCCGAAGCACTCTAATAGCGCGCCTCAAAGGAATCGATGGAATCAGCAAAGGCATTGGCTTGGAATACCATTACATAGATATAAAAGACGAGGATAGAGATGGTTTAATATATTATTTATAAAAAAAAATTGTGTATTTTAATTTTATCGCTGAAGATATACTCAAATTAGGTGTTTGGATACCGGATGGTGATGCATCTTCAACTAACTTGCTTAAGTATGCTCTCAATGAGTCAAATTTTGAGAATAGCATGGTGGCATTTGTGGTAAGTATGAGCACACCATGGGAAATGATGGACTCTTTGAATAAATGGTCCAAGATTCTCACGGATCATGTGAAAAAGTTGAACTTGCCTGAAGCTAAGAGAAATGAATTTCTAAAAAAACAAAGATTAGCTTTTCAAATGTACCAAGATCCTGACG
The DNA here is from genome assembly GCA_016802295.1 of Brachionus rotundiformis. Classification (NCBI taxonomy): domain Eukaryota; kingdom Metazoa; phylum Rotifera; class Eurotatoria; order Ploima; family Brachionidae; genus Brachionus; species Brachionus rotundiformis. The sequence continues at coordinate 1,155,922 of JAESIW010000115.1, forward strand.
AGAATGCTAATCTTCTTGGCAAAAAAACACCAAACTTAAACACTTCGATTTCACTAACAGAGAAAAAAGACATGAACGAAAGCATTGATAAAGACGAAAGTTCATTTTTACCTTTAGATTCGTCTATTTTAAACAACAACTTGGGCTTACCTATTTTAGTCATAGTCACTAAAAGTGATCATATGTCAATTTTAGACAAAGATATGGAATATAGAGTTGAGCATTTTGACTTCATCCAATACCATGTTAGGCGATTTTGTTTAGACTGTGAGTTTAATTAATTAGTTAATAAATTGTAATAATTTTTTTGTTCTTATCAGATGGAGCAGCTTTGTTCTATACCACTGTGAAGGAAAAAAAAACTTTTGACCGCTTATACAAATACATAATTCACAAGCTATACAATTATTCATTCAACTCGCCATCAAGTGTGGTCGATAGAGAATTAATTTTTATGTAAGAGATTTATTTTAATAATTTAAATTTAAATTTTTTAATTAGTCCTTCTGGTTGGGACAATGAAGGAAAGATAAACATCTTGCTAGAAAATAGCACAACAATTAAATCGGATAGCGAATATAATGAAATAATACCCAGACCGATGATTAGAAAGTCATTACCCAGAGAAATAGAGACAATTTTTGCATCCGAAGACCAAGAATTTTTGGCTAAATTGCAAATATTATTGAGCAAATCTGCTACTCCGTCAGTCAAATCTGAAGAAATATCCCCTTCTTTGCCGAGTGCACAGGTTTTCAAAACACCGCAAAAGCCTCCTTTACTCAAAGGACCAAGCACTGCTGGCTCGGACCGAGATAGCACCAATTTGAAAAATTTTTTTCAAAATTTGCTCAACAAAAATGCAAATCCATCTGTTTCGTCAGCCCCTTCATTGACACACTCTTCATCTAGTTCCAGCATCCAAAATATTGACCAAACCCCTACTGGAATACCAAATAGTCCACAAAATAGTTCAATAAGTCCATTGCAAAATCCATCAGAGTCAAATGCTTAAATTTGATTCAATTTTATTCAAAATTAGTTATCTTTTATATTTATTATGACACTTTATCTAAAGCATTTTAATTTTTAAACATTTTTATCTATTTTTTTTGTTATAATTTTAATCAATAAATACTTGAGAACATGAAACGCATAAAAAATGCTATATGATTCAAATACTGTATTATTTATAAGAAAATTACAACCGAATCTTTTATATCATATCATAGCTTAATTTTAAAGCTTATATTAATGTATTTAATTCTTTGCTTTAACCATTTCTTACCAAATGGTTCATATTTCGATGAACTTAATTGTAATTACTGACATACACGTTACTGCTAGCCATCCTCTCGTCCGTCGCCCTTAAGGAGTCCATTTAAGAGCTCTGTTTAGAATGGATAGAAGTAATAATTTTTTATTTTAAAGCATTTTTAATTAATTTTTATTTTAAACTTTAATTAATTAATAAAAAGAGAATTAATTAATAAAAATTCATTCAAAAATAAACTAAATTAATCTCTTTATCAGATGAAATTTGAAGAACAATCAATTTTTAAAATAATGAATTTTTAAACTTCTAATATATTTTTTATTTATTTGATTAGATTAATTGAATTTGAGTTTAAAACAAAAAAGAAAATAATTTAAGCAAAAAGTTATGGGTCTCGCTTACCACATGGGCTGTCTACCGTCTACCATTCACAAACGCTATCCCACTACTGCTTGACACGGGAGGTTTGATCTGCTGCCTTTCGGCTCTGGACCGGTTCCCTCCTCCTTAGGCAACCTGGTTACTTTGGACTCCTCCAAAGCAACACATATTGATGCCAAGCTTGGTGCGGACGTCTGTTCAACATAGCACGGCGATAGCCAGAACCCCCACATGTAAACAATCCTCCAAAACAGGCCTCCAAGTAACTAGATTACAAGAGAGCGCCGCCTCTCCCAGCCAATTTTCATACTCTTATTTATAATATTTAAATTTATACTATATGTATAAGAAATCTGATTTTTTGTTAATAATAATAAAATAATAATACACTTTTAGATTCTGTGAAAAAAATTTCTTGTCAAGATAGCTCAGTTGGTTAATTCAATCATTTTTATTCTATGCCTAGTTCAAGTCTCGTTTGATATAAAATTTTTGATTGCACAGATAATTTTCATAAATTTTAATTTATCTTTAAATATAATTCTTTTTAATTATGATGCTAAAAAATAATCTAAAAAACATAAATAAAATAATTCAGTTTGATAATAATAGATAAAATAATTAATAAAGTAAACTGTAATAACAAGCACTGGTGGTTCAGTGGTAGAATGCTCGCCTGCCACGCGGGCGGCCCGGGTTCGATTCCCGGCCAGTGCATTTTTAATATTCAAACTTAAGAAAATATTGAAAAAAATTAAATTTTAACAAAGATAAAATTTTTATTTAAATGGAAGATTCCATGCTAGATACATTGGTCAAGTCGCTTGATTCAAAAGAAGTGTCAATGTTTTCTAGTATTTTTTTGTATTCACTCAAACCTTCTTTGTCCAAATCAACCAACCTGAGGGCATCTACATCTCCATAAAGCTCTATCATATCATCTTTATTGCATTCTGATGCTAGCTTAAAGCCGTCTGGAGCTTTAACTTCACGCGCGAATTCAGGTAAATCATCCAAATATTTAAGTGTTGATCCGTAGGTTCTTGTATAATCTAAAGGATTGGTCTCTACAATTCCGAGGTATTTTAACTCATTTTTGATAGTAACTTCAGGACTTTCCCAATCAATAATGAAGTTTTTTGGTTTAATCAAACTATCTTCTGGTTCATGAGCTCTATTGAAGATAACTTTCTGCCTCACTTTTGGATAAGAGAGCCATCGTTCTACTGTTACTGGTGCAGGCTTTTCGGGAATTTCAGGAATTTTTTCTATGATTAATTTTCTATCTGGAAAAGTTTTATTACCTTGAATTGTGATTATCTTATCTTCAGGGCTTATTGGTAGAAATTCCGGTGGATGTTCACGAATTATTTCAGGGCTAAAGCCATCAAATTGGTCTATTTCATATTCGCCTCTTATTGTAGGGACCGATTCGCCAGCTTCCATTCTCAATTCAATACCAGCCTTTTTTTAATTAAGAAAAATTCAATTTTTTATAGTAAATTTTTTTAGATAATATTTGTATATTTTTCAATCTTCATTTAGTTTAGAAAAATTTTGTTTGTTTATAAATACTAAAGTATAGTTACAATAAAAATTTTAATTATTCAAATTTAAGTCTAAAATAGTGATTCTAAATTCTAAAATTTTCCAAATTCTCATTAAAAGTTTAAACATTTAATTTAGTAAAAACCGTCATTAAATTATTAAATTATGTGAATAAACAATCAATAAAGTTTGTTAATTAAAAAATATCAAAAACATCACAGATAAATTCATTTAAATGTAAATATTAAACTAAACAATCAATATTTTTTAACTAAAAATAACTAATTTCTTAATTCTATCATGACTCATTGGCAATGAGTTATATAATATATATAAATTAATAAAAAACAAACGGTTTGTTTTTTTATTAATTTTATATTTAATAAATGATTATGGTCCTATTTGGATCTAATTTTATTTAGCTTTATAATGCATCATTTGAAATAATATTTGAAAGTATTTATAATTAATATATGATTAAATGATTCAGATTATTGTTGAAATCCGTACAAGCGGACCCCAATCCGGCCAAAAATTTTTAAAACCGTGACCGTTTCCGCTTAGTCGGTCAACCTGTAAGCGGGCAGTCGGTCAGCTTGAAAGCCCAACTTTAGGACCGTATAAAAAAACTGCATTAATTAAATTTAAAGGAATCAAAAGAAAGTATTTTATTAAAATAAGTTTACATGAATCGTACAAACGTAGTTTTTGGCCATGAATACATCTTCATATTCTAAATCTGAAAAAAAGTTTTATAAGCAAATTTTATTCCTATCATAATGATGTCCTAAATTGTATTCTCTGTATATTTTTGGTTCATTCAAAAATGCATAAAAGTATTTTGTTGAAGTGTTTTCTAAGACTATTCCTGAATACATCGAAAATACTTATAGATATATATACAAAAGCATTTTTATAAAAGTTAAGCTAAGAATATGTATTTTTTGAGTATTCTGGAAAACAGAATCGGAAAATGATGTATTTTTTAGTTTTAGTTCAAAAGAATACTAAGAATACATAAAGAATATATAATATGTATTCTTTAAGTATTTTCGATGTATTCATGGTCAGAAACTACGTTTGTAAGATTCATGTATACCCTATATTATTTCATTTTTTTTAAAAAAAAGTTTTTAGTTTTAGTATTTTTTTTTGACTTTAATATATCTAATTTAATCTAATAATGCGGATTTTGTTTGTTTTATTAAATTTTTTAAATGAATCTTTCTATATTTACTTTTTTTTTAAATTAAAACAATTAAATAAAATTTCTTTTTTTACCGTATTCCCTCGCAAATAAGTGCCTCTCTACGACCCCTTTTTTAAATGCTAATCTTGATAAAATATCTAATTTGAAGAAAATTTTCTTTCATCTAAGTGCCTAAAATATTCAAAAAATACACGATTTTGGGGGGGGGGGAACTTATTTGCAAAGGTATACGGTAATTCCTTTAAAGGACGGATTTCACCATTTTTCAATTCAAGCTATAGCTTAGTATTATATATCAAATTAAAGCTTATCATCTCACAATTTGTCTGGTATAATTGTTTTTTTACCAGATTGTTTGTGTGAAGAGATATGGTCATCCAAATATGACCACCTAAAAAAATGTACTGTTTTCTATCCAATTTTTCTCTGCAAGCAATATTCAGAGATTGCTAAAAAAAATATTTATTTTATTCAGCTTGAAGTCCTCTATTATAAAATAATACTCGATACAAGACTTTGCATATTTAAGCTTTAGTTAAAATCTCGTTTTTCATGTTTATTTAGAATTTAAGAATCCAAATCATCATCACTCATCGATCCAGGCTCATCAATTAGCTTCCCAGCATCAATACAATAATTGATATGTTATGATGATACTTGCTTTAATTCATGATTATTTCTAAAATAGCCTGGTAAATTTAACTGTAAATTTAATTGGTAAATTTAATTAATTTAAAAGCTCTTTTCGTATTTGATGAATTATCTTATCTTATTAATAATTTTAAGCTATGTACAGTCAAAAAAAAAATTTTGCCTGATAAAATATCTAATTATTTAGTTTGTCGTAATTATTTTTAAAATGGAAGAATTTCAAAAATCGTTTGATTGCCCAATTTGCTTGAATCTATGTAATGAAGCAGTTGAATGTTCAAAATGTACAAATATTTTCTGTAAAAACTGCATTGAAAATATAGATAAATGTCCTATTTGTAGACAAGATACAAAATTTTCTAATTCCAGTTTTGCTCGTAAACTAATCAGTAGTTTCCAAGTTAATTGTGAAC
>JAESIW010000115.1:1161791-1203630 GCA_016802295.1 Brachionus rotundiformis
CAAATATTTTCTGTAAAAACTGCATTGAAAATATAGATAAATGTCCTATTTGTAGGCAAGATACAAAATTTTCTAATTCCAGTTTTGCTCGTAAACTAATCAGTAGTTTTCAAATTAATTGTGAACATTGTAGACATGTAACAAGTGCAGGTGAAATGAAAAACCATCTTAAAAAATGTGGCAAGCTAAAAATCAAATGTACCATGTGTCAGGTAGAAGTGGAAAGAAATGATTTTTTAAAGCATTTAAACACAACTCACTCGGAAATTTTTATTGAAAAAGTGGATATGGTTAATCAGTTTTTTACAAAAGAATCCGAAATTCTTTTAAGCGGAAATCACTCAATAGACAAGCAGTCCAACCCTTTGTCACGAAAAACATCCAGATTAGGTGCATCTGGGAAATACTATTGCTCAGAAAGACTAGATAACTATTGCCAGTGTTGTAATGGATATTGTGGACCAACTTCAGGTTGTAATTGTTCTGGATGCATGGAATTGGATATTAAATTTAGAAAATTGCCAAAAGGCTGGCTGGTTAACATTGATGGTTTCCGTGCAAGACGGTCTCATACAGGCCTTTTTTATTGCGGACGAAAAGTTATGGATCGTAATCGGGAATGTGATGGATATTGTGGACCAACTGATGGACCAAATTGTGATGCATGCATCTTATTAGATAAACAAACCAAATATCCAAACTCGAGATATTCTAGATTAATTTAAAATATTATCTTGTTTAATAGTATTTTTTTTGAAAATAAAAAAATTATTAGAAAGGTAAACAAAATTGTCAACTGAACTAAAAGAAGAACTTTAATTAAGACTGAGCTTCGTTTTTATTCTAATAAATTCATATATTTTTTTTTATAGTTTATTAGTTATTTAATCAATTAAATTTGAAAAATAAAACTTAATTAATAAAATTTAAAATGTTTGTTTTTTTTAAAAGCCAAATAATTTAGGCTAAAATCAGTTAGGAACCATTTTGAAGTAAAATTTCAATAAAAATACATTCTTTTAACAAATATGAATACGGGTGATTAAAAAATAATTCTTGTTAGAGAATGTTTTTTGTGTATATTAAGAATTAATTCGACACATTTTTGTTCTTTAAAAAATACAAATAAAATATCCAAAGGATATTAATAGTTTACAATTTTAATCATATTAAAATAGTATTCTTTTTTTTATCTGTTAGTCATATCATAAGAACAAATATCGGTCTATTGAAATATAAAATTGGCTTTAAATAAATAAATGTGCTTTTTAGCATTTTTATGGAAATCATGTCAAAATACACAAAAATTAGTCTAGGTTCTTATATTTTTCTAAAATTTGTCTTTAAGGATCATAAAAGAGTCATTGTTTGAATTTTTATAAATTAGGCTAAAAGTTCTAATAACTTTTGAATCAATAGTCTAAAAAAAGTATCATATTTAATTATCTTAAAGAAATTTTATTTAATATCTAAATCGTAAGAGTAAAATTTCTTAATACGTAGGGTCTTTTTATCATGGCTAAATGAAAATTAAACTTGTTAATTAATTTCAAAATCTTCTAGACTTTTCTTTTTTTTTAAAGAACAAAAAGACGCCAGTATTTTTTGAAATTAAAAACATATAAAAATAGTAAATTAATATTCTATTTATTAATAAAAAAGAATTCATAAATATTGATTAATACAAAAAATTTTTTAAATGCCAATAATCAAACAAAAATAATAATCAAAAAAGACTGTTTAGCTTTTTAAAACTAGCTGTATAGTTAAAAAATTCATGATAAAGATTTAAGTTTATAAATACTTTTTCAAAATGAAAATTAAGACTGTAAAAATTAAATTGATTGTAAAATTAAATAAAGATATTAAACAACAAATTTAAAAGATAAAAAATTTTTTCATTGAGAAACAGGTCAGTATGAATAACAGTCTAAATGTATGTTAATTTCATCGCTAGCTTCAAGATTAAGATAAATTTCTTTTTATCTATCAATTTTATCATAAAATATAACACGTTATTTCAGCCAATATTCAATTTATAGAAAGTTTTTCAAATATTTTCATTGGAAATTTCTCCTATTCAAAGTAAATATAATAAAAATTATGAATTATTTCTTAATACTTTGATTTATTATCATTAATTTTTATCAAATAAATGACTTTCTTTAAATAATTTTATTGTTATTATAGAAATCTGACTTGGAGTTTTTTTTTCTTAGTAAAGACTTAGTTATGTAGTTGCCTTGGGATATAATTAAGTTTATATAAACTTTCCTTAATAAGAAACCATCCGAATTTAGACGGTAAATACCAATTTATTAATTATTATTTTTAATAAATAGGACAAGATCAGTCTCAAAGCTAAGAATTAATGAAATTTGATTCCACTTAAAAATCAAGATTTAAACATTAAACAGGAGACTCATTAAACTATTTATTTGTTCAATTTTTTGATTGAGACGCATTAGTGAAATCTTGATATCATAAGTGGAAAACATTAAACTCAAATTACAGTTTGTTTGAATAGATAAAAATAACTAAACTGATTTTTAATCGGTTCTAAATTTAACCTGCTTCTAGATTCATATTCTCTTTGGCCATACTAGTTCAAAGATAAAAAACATATTTGTATACAAATTTATTTATTAGAATTTTATTGATTTATATGATTAGATTTTATCATTTCTTTTTGTTCTTAATACTTTAATATTTTAACAGAATATATTGTTTTAATTAGTAAAGTGTTGGCTTAAATTCAGCATGAATTGCAAACCCAATTATCTTAAACAAACACTTTGGAGCATAGATTACAAATTTATATTTATACTAGTAAGGCATTTTTCTTATAAAGTTAACACATTTTATGTTTATTATGTTTGATAAAAGAACAAGTTGAAGAATTCCCATCTAAATGGAAATATTTTGGTGATTAATATTCATCAAATTTCATAATCAACCTTTTAGTTTTTGATTCCATCACGAGCGTTCTTATTTCAGCTCTTTGGAATTATTAATTGGATATTATTCCGATGGCTCAATGCAGTGATTAATTACATCTTATAAGAGAAGCTACTTGAGTCACTCTTAATGAGTTATATTAGATAGAGGAAAATTTTAAAATTTAATTTAATCAAAATTTTATAGTTATCGGTTTATAAATATTCCTAACTTATCGAACATTTTGTACAGCCTTCAAAACTAATTAAAGTAAATTAATTATTGTTTATCTCAGTCTGAATTTTTCGTAGTTGTTTTTTCCTATTTTTAATTAAAAGGGAAAATTTTAAATTAGAAATTAAGGAAATTTGTTCTAAAGCAAATTTATCAGTAAATCATGATTTTAAAAATTACATTTTCGTTCATTTAGTTTGATTATATGGTCACAATTTACTATCTATAATTATTAAAATTTAAAAAAAGACGAATTTTCAAAAATAGATTTTTAAATTGTAAGATTGGTTACATAAAAAATTTAAGTCATTATCAAATTAATTTATTGATATTTGTTATTATTTTTATCCTAAAAAGCTGTATTAAATCTCCTCTCACACATCATTAATTTTTTATGATCGGGTAAGTCAAGCATCTCAGGTCTTCTCGATTATTCATAAAAAGTACTAGATTATTTTTGTCACTCTTCTTTGGACCTTCTCTATTTCTTTGATTGATTTCCTGTTAAATCATTCTTGATGAATCAATGTTTAACTTCTTGAAACTTTTAGCTATCATTCTACCATTACTTCATAAAATGGTATAATCGAAGGAAAGATTATTTGATCCAATGTACTCTATGTTTTTCAATGTTTAAATCTAAAGTTTAAATTCGTGACCAGCTTGAAATAAAATATTTTTGAAATAGAAAATGCTCATTTGTATTTCTGATTATAGATAAAACTTTAGTATCATCAGCATATTTTTCACATTTACTTATCAAACTTGTGGAAAGATCATTAATAAATATTAAAAGTTAAAGAGGTCTCAAAACTAATTAATCATAACTTAGAATCGCTTTTTCCCAAAGAGAAAATCATTTTCTCAATAGGTGACCATATCTTTAAAACCATATGCCTTGAGTTTATATAAAAATAGTCTTTCTCATTCGGTTTTTTTTCCAATGATCCTAATAAAATCGCTTAAACATGACCTATTTGGAATAAAACCGTATTGTGTACCAGAAAAAAGATTTTGCTTTAGAAGATAGTCTATCATTTGATCATTTAGAAGACTCTGGACAGTCAGTAACAAAAACTTTTAATATTAAGTAGTTGAAATTTTTATAATCTAGTTATGTGGATGGTATTGGTAAAAGAATGTTGAAAATACTTTCTTTTAACATCTAAAGTTTTATTTAATTTAATATTCAATTAATTAGTCATAGTCCAAATAGACAAGTGGCCTAATTTTTAGCTGTTTTTAATCTTTTTTTATAAGATAATTTTTTTTCCAATTTATTCTGATTTAAACTTTATACATGAGACTTATTGATGCCGAATTAAGAGCTGTAAAATTCAAAAAGGTATAAATATTGAATTTCGTCGGCAGGTAGCTTGTTAAAAAGAATTTTGAATAGAAAATACAAGATGGTCATTAAATTTCATTTGAATTTTTTTCTATTCAAATATTCATATTTCAAACAAAATTCTTAATTTTTTATACTAAATGCGGTATGCTGATTGAGACGGAAATTGTTTTAAATAGATTTTTATTTGAAAATATTTTGTCTATAAAAGGACTAGAGGTTTTTCCGCATGGAATCCGAAAGCAAATATTTTCTACAAAAATACAATTTAAAGGTCAATCAAAATTTATATAAATTTTTTTTTTAAATTGCTTCAAGATAGTTAAGAAGACATTTATTTTCGAGAGGTTTTTTTTTCACGAAAAGATCAAATTTGTGTCAATGGTTGTTCTAATAGCCTTCAAAATTCAATTAAGACCAAAATTAGACTATTTGACCAACAACGAAAGGCAAAAATAACAAAAAATCTCGTTAAAAGAAATGTTATTTTTTCTAATTCGATTAAATTTTCTTGAAAAAATAATCATTAATGATCGAACTCATAAAGCATAAAATAAAGAAATGGTACTTTAAAAAATGAGATTTTTATTTTTAATGAAACAGGTTGACATTTAAAATGCAATTAATACTTTTTTTTATATATTTTAAAATGAGCATTTATTTCTGTTAGAAATCATTTTTTAATAAAATAATATTTTGAGCTGTTGAAAGCTCAATAAACTTTATCTGTAAATATTTTTTATTTTATCATTTAATTTAAATGTTAAGTGAACTGAATTTATTGTTAAGCAAATGACAGAATTCCATGACTTCCAATCTCTCCAGAGATTAAACCTGACAGCTTATTCAGATTTAATCGAATAAAAATAAACATTAAAAAGTATTTGAGGAAAACTTTCAAGGTTTTGTTATTTTTTTGGCTGACTGCTTTATGGTGGTTGATTAAAAGAATACGGATTAACTGAGCCGTTCATAATAGAAAGTAAAATAAATTCCGAACGATAAAGTTATTTTTTAATTAATACCTTGAATGGTTTAGAGAAGTATTGTTTGAGTATTTAAAAATAATTAAAATCTTCAATTTTATGTTCAAAGGTTTCTGTAGCCTAGAAAAAACAATCCGCTAGGGGTCCAATTCCTTTAAAAGCATGACTTCACGCAAACATTTTCCTATTTATTCTGTTTTGGTGAAAAAAAAGCGGAAAATAGTTATCTCTTAAAATTTTATTATTTTTCTATTTATCTTATACAAAGCAAAATAGTTCGCACTGTTATTTTTTTTATTAGAAATAATGTTCTTAAAAATCTAGAACGAATTAGAATGTATTTTTTTCTGGTTTTGGAATTGAAAAGAATAGTAATTAGTGAATATTCATGAGCCTATTGTTGATGACCGAATTTCGAGTCTATCAGACATTGATAACCAACTGTAATGTCCCAGTTCAATTCAGAAAAATTTAAATTAAAGTCTCGAAATTTGAATAGGTATTGATTGAATAACCAGCCACCTGTCAATAAAAAGCACTGCCCCACAACAATTATTCTCAAATTTGCTTAAAATAATTTTTTTCTTAATTTTTATTTTAGATAAATTTTGAAAATTTAAAAAAAATGTCATTGACAACACTTAAAAATATTACTGGTTTTAATAATCATGATAGCCAAGATAGCATAATAAACAAATTGATCCCAAGCTCAATGATTAATGATACTTCTACGGAAAAGGCGATCAATGTCGAAGTTAGTTCTTTTTCTATCTTAAAAGCTTAGTTTAGTTTGATAATAAAATAGATTTAGATGTCTTTATTTATTTTTTTTAATTTTTTTATTTTTTTTGTTTATATTAATTAATTAAAATTGTAGAATTTAGTCTAAATTTTAGAGGTTTAAACATAAATAGGAAATTTTTTATTTCATATAGAAAAAATCTTCCGGGATGAGTGTTGCTTACATTGACGAAATAGTGGAAGAGTATGCCAGGAATCTGTTTAAATCAAGGGACAAAGACTACAAAAGTGTATGTAAAGGCAACAGCTGGTCAGATCTAACTAAGTTAATTGATTATAAAAAATTGAGGTTTTTTTTTATTTTATATAATTTTCAAATCAAAGAAATAAATTATTTTAAATTTAATTAATTTATCAAAATAGAGTTCGCCACTGTGACACAAAATACCAAAATGACATAGCTCCAAAAGCGCCCAAATCGGCTATTCTATTCAGTTCTCAATTTGTCAACGATACCAATCATGACCAAGAATATCTATTGAGAACAGAGCGAAAAACAACTTCCACTTGTGAAATTCAAATTTCCGAAGGCTACATATGCGAGCGTAGCGGCGACGTTTCGCTCGAAATTCAGCTACCTGGCGTAGTTGCCGAAGCTGGTGCTGGATTCAAACACGAATACTCCATAGACAAAGGCCTTACAAAAAGTATCCAAGAGGAAATGAGCTGGTCAATTGAAAGCAATGTTAAAGTAATTTTAAAGTTCAGTAGAATTTTGTTTTACTACATAAATTTGGCTCATTTTAGGTTCAAGGAATGACCAAAACAACAGCTGAATTGGTCGTAAATGAGAATCAATTCACTAGCAAGTTCGAGGTAAAGACCTATTTTTCTGGCAAAATATTGGTCTATTTGCAAAAAGATAATCATACTTATGTAACACTAGACTTGGGCGATTTGAGCCAAATTTTTACCGAAAGCAAGGGCTTTCGACGAGACGAACAGGGTACTTACTTCTTGACAAAAGGTCAGTGCAAGGCTCGCTTTGGCATTGACCAGAGAATCGAACTTCACCAATATCCGATTAAAAAATAGGCCTGTATAAACTCTTACCGATTTAGTCACACCAATATTTAATATTTATTATCAAAGTTGTTTGATTATTTGATTAATTTAAGAAAATTTTTAAAATTCTATTTCATAAGTTTATTTAATAAATCTAAAAAAAAGTTAAAAAAAAAACGTGTTTCTATTGTCACTGGAAAGTCATTATCTAATTTACAAACAACTCATTCTGAAATTATTTAAATAGACATGTATGGTTTAGACATTATGGACTCCAATCTGACACTTTTTTGGCATAAATATCAATTCCATTTTCTGTATACTAAAAACAAAAATTTTTCTTTAGATTAAAAAAATTTTAAATTCAACTTTGTACTTTTAAATAGCTTTTATCAGCTTGTATAGGTCCATTGAAGAGAGTGTCCTCGTCATTCTCGTATATGTAAACTGACTCGTTTGCCAGACCTTCGTTTATGACAAATTTTATATACACAGAACTTGATTATAAAAGATTAGATAGACGGAAAAAGTAGGATATAAAAAATCTACTTCTTTTTATATTCGAGGGCCAATATTCTACAATTTTTGGGAGCCATTGACAGGTTGAATTGGCGCTTGACTTTTAGACCAGGCGCTGTAAGCATTACACGCACAAATTTTTTATCATTTTGATTAATAACTAAAGATAGACAAAATATGAGATAAAGGCACTTAGAAATATTGGGTATTTATTACTCGCGTTGCATCGCTTGGGTGCAGGGGATTTACCTTCATTCATTGAGGCCATATTGGCAAAAATTTAATCTAAATTTTGAATATTTTTTGAAAACTAGATTATTTTAATAAAGAAAAAAATACATGTAGAAAAATTTATTATAATTATTTTAAAAGCTGCATTGAACCTATAGATACGGCCGAGTTAATGCTGAATCAATTTGAGCCAAGCAATTAAAATTTATAATTTAGCATTTATTTTGAATAAAATGATAATAAAAAATGAAGAATTACTCATGGCTTATTCGGCGAGTGTTTTAAAACTTTAGCTTAATAAATATTTACTCTCAAGTTTAAATGTGCTTGAATTAAATTTTTTTATGTTAATTTGGAAATGTAGGCTCACTGAGTTTAATATAGAGACAATATTATATTTCTGTAAATTAAATGTCTTGATGTTAGCTTTTTAAAATGAAAACTTAATAAAGAGCTGAACTTTTGAGAAATGATTAACCTAGTGCATGGTATTGCCAAATTATGGATAAACAAATAATCTTGCAAAGATTGGAATTTAGGAAAAATCCATTTTAAGAAACTTAATGATTAATAAAAATGTGAATAGATTTGTTTTAATATAACATTTTCATGGTATACTTTAAACTTAAAAAAACCTTTTTTCAATTGATTAAGTGATTATTTGGTAATATAATTTTGTACTAAAATTAATAAAAATTTATTAGGATGGCATAGTAACTAAATTATAAAATACATTTTATCATCCGAACTGAAATTTGTCCATATTAGATTATTTTTAAGATGTATATTCTTGGAATTAATCTTTTTCCAAGTTCAGCAAAGCAAAGTGTGGTTTAATAAAATGTAAATTAAAATGTCTAAGAAAGTCTGATAAGGGTTTTGAAGAATGTTTTATTCTAAAATATTAGCATATTATTTTGATGGGTATTTTTTACTTGGTTCAGATGGAGTAGCAACTTGAATAAGTAAAAATAATATAGAAATTTCATGCTTCACATCATTCACTGATTTTTTCTATATTGAAGTAAAATATCAAATTTAGCAATATAAATAAATCAAATCCAGATTTGATAGCCAAAGAGCTTTATTCTCCTGAGCGCCATCTTGAAAGATTACATCTTGAATAACTTCATTAAATACCTTAAGGTATTTCATCATTTTTTCTTTGAAGTTCTGAATTGAACCAGTCTTTTACTGGTACATATAATTTTTAGCGAGTTCTAAGCACTTTGCCAGCTTCTTTTTTTATGTAACCAATTGTCCAATAGGGCTTTGAAGCATTCAAATTAACCACAATACTTGGAAGTTAATTCCATGGACATGGTATCTCATTTAAGATCAATTAATGTCTTGTATTTCTGCTGATTTTAATACCCTCTTAAATTGTGATGATTTCTTATTTAGACATTTTTAAAAAATTCCCAATTCATCTTGCCTAAAACTTGGTTGATCTTGTAACACTCAATCAAAATATTCTCTTTATTCCAATGTCTGTAATTCATTTTATGTAATCTGTTTATATAAATATATAAATATCTCTTATATTATTTGATATTTTTTGAAGATGTTACAATTTTAATAAATTGATTGAAAATTTTTATGACTAATTGAATAAATTTAAAGATTTACATTACTAAATTATATTTTAAAGAATTTATATTTGAATTATAATTTATATTTATGAATTATAATTTAAATTTCGGTATTTTTATTAGTAAACTCAAAAATCAAATACTTTCGACAAATCGTTCTTAATTTTTAAGCAAATTTTAAGGTTTTTTGATAAAATTAAGTTCATAGATCGCTCATAGATTTATTGAACCCAAAATGAGGCTAATGGTCATTCTCAAATATTACTATTAATTTAAGTTTTTAAGTATTAGAATTTTAAAATTATCAAAAAAAAAATTTAATAAGTAGAGAGTAGAGGTGGAATTATACTTAAATGTATCGATGGAATAATTTGGTTTTAATAATATTTTGATAAAGGGGAAAATGTATCAAAATAATTAAAACTTACTTAATTTAGCTTTCTGAACCTCGCTTACTTAATATGAATAAATTGGTTATTTTGATAAAAAAAGCTAATTAAAAGAATTAAATTGTTTTTTTTGTTAAGAAATTTAAAATTGATAATGATGTCTACAAAATATTCGATTAAAATATAACTCATAAATTGACTGTATTTATAGGCTCTAATATCTCTATAATAGTAAATTTAAGTGATACAAAACAAAATAAAAAACATTTTCTAAATTTTATCATACATAATTATTAAAAAAGAATCAATAAAAAAAATAAAATTGTCTTTCAATTTTTTTTTATCCTTTATCTTTAAAAATTAATCTATTGTAAGATTAAATGAGGCTTGAGTCCAGCCATGATGAAATAAATAATCAGTCTTAAATTAAATTTGAAAAGAAATGACAAGTAATAAATAAAAAACAATTCAAGATAATTAAACCAAAATAGCGTGATTAGTTATAATAAGGTCAACAAGTATTTCGAAGCACGACTGTCTACACAGGGTACCATTAATGCTTTGTCATGTGAGAAGATTCAGATAAAAAAATCAATAACACAAATATTTTTAAAAAAAGGTGAAATCATATTTTACAAGAGTATCTATTAGTTCGGGACCAATTTGGAAGCTATAAAAAGCAAGAGTCAATTTGAATAATACTTTAATATTTTAAAAATTTAAACAATGCTGCACACTTACACAACCAGAAACAGCATTTAACCAGAAGTGCCAAAATTATAAAACAGAATTGAATCGTATCAAATAGCTTGATTAACTAATTTTTCAAATTATTTTAAAACAAAATTTAGAAGACTTTTGAAAAAACTTGGAAAATCATGTTTTTGGTTAATAAAATTGCTTTCATTGTATTTTGCACATTTACCAATACTTTGACTCTTAATATCGTTTTTCCAAAAGGATGAATGTACTTTTTATGGACCGAGTTTATCTATGGAATCAATTAATTCAGACAGAAACTAGAATGTGTAAATAAGCTCCTTAGAATCGATTTTAATTTAAATTTTCCAATTTTCTTAAGAATTAAATACTAATCATTTTTGAAAATCAAGATTCAAAGATAAGATAATACCTTAAAATTTTTGATTTCATTAATCTCATATTAAAAATTTATATAATTATTACTCTGATTATAAAAAATATCCCTCTATTAAGTAGTCGACTTAACTCCATTTACATAGGACATTAGCTTAATTGTTTTGAAATTTCGCTTCTTATCAAAAATTACTCACTTAATCTACAAAATTTTGCAATCAAGCTTAAGACTTTATTAAATGTAAAAAATCAATTCTAATTCAACAAATTCAATACACCGATTAAGGCCAAAAATCCCCCAATTAGCTCCTAAATTAATCTCTATGCTGTAGCCTACTAAATTTGCTACAACTCAACTAATAAAAAAATATATTGCAAAAAATTAACACTTAAGAATTGTAACATTTTGAGTAAAATTTTATCAATTAGGCAATCAATCAATAATGTCAATTACAACTCTTAATTCTCTGCTATTTTTCAATTACTTGAACTCGGTGCGGAAGCCGTTCCAGGAGCGCGCACCCAGTCCCGAAAAGTCCGAGCCAAAGAAAAAAAAACTCTTCCAACCACACTCGCTGGATTCAGACAGCCAAACTGTAAGTTGACATTTTTTAACCATAATCCAAGATTAAAGCACTCGAAATTCCGTGTTATTTGTTTTGTTAGGATAATAACAGTATTAAGATAAGCCGTAACAACAAGCGCTCAACAAATTGTTCAAATCTTGTCCGCGGGCAAATTTAGCAGATAAATTTGCTACCAAATTTTGCTGCTTTCTATGCCGCGCCGTACTATTTGACAAACATTCAAAACATACCCCCTGCCATATGCCTTTGAAAGCATATTTCAATTGCATTGAATTACCTGTGTTTGATAATCGAGATTTTTGGTAAATTTCGATGTCAATAATCCGGTTTATTAACACATTAATTAGTTGAGTAGTTGAAGTGTCAACTGTGACAGAAAGAAAAATACTCTAAATTTGGTCCATAAATCTTAAATGTGATAAAATAAAATTTTTTCTGATTGGTCAATTGCCAATATTGTACCAACTAATTGAGATAGTTTTTTCCTGCTGTTTTCTTTAATACTAAAAAGAGTATAAATATAGTTTTCGGAAGCCCACTGAAAACCAATTCATTCTAAATTGAGTATTTAATTGATTACATAATATTATTCATTAAAGAAAAAAATGGACTCTTTCTATGAACAAACAACTGGTTTGTACAATGCCAATTCGTTGTATCATTCGAGCAGCTATGCCTACCAGCCTGTTGCCAATTTGTACCATGATTACACACAAGAGACTAGTGAGCAAAATTTTAGCTCCACTTCTTCGCCAAAATTGGACTCTTCGGCTCAATCCAACAGTTCCAAGCATTCCCTGACCCCTCCTCTGTCGACGCCATCCATCAACTCGTCCTGTTCGTCAGCATCAGATGCCTCAAACGAGTACATGACACGGTACAGCTCTGCAACGCAGTTTCCTTTTTTGACCTCGCCAATCAGCCAATATCCAAACTACAGTTCAATGGGATACATTCCGCACCAATACAACTACAACTTTTACCAGTCCAACTTGGAAGCACAGCAAAACAGCTTCCTAAATTTGGTTTCGAACAATACGGAAAACTCTTACTTCAATGGATCATATCTTTCTTTGCCTTTGTCGATTTCATTCGACTCAAAGCTTGGCACGCCATCCTCAGTGTCCTCAACTTGCACCAATAAATCAAAAGTGTCCAATTCAACACCAAACAGTGTAGCGCAAACAAAGCCAAAATATCCTGGTTATCAAGTTCCAGAAAAGCCAAAATGTACCATAACTCCATCTCAAATGTCTATTGAGGCGAGTCAAAGACGCAAGAGAAGACAACGAACCCAGTTTTCCAAGTTTCAATTGTCCGAATTGGAAAAGTTGTTTCAGAGTACAAGATATCCTGATATTTATGTGAGAGAAGATTTGGCGGCCAGGATTGGCATACCTGAGTCCAGAATTCAAGTTTGGTTCAAAAATAGAAGATCCAAAATACGCAAGGATGAGAAATTTAATTGCAATGAAAATGGTAATGACTGCTTGAATGGAAATTGGAACGATGAGTCAAATGAAGATGACGAATATTAGATTGATTATCTATGATCAATTTTTAGATTTTCCCCGAAGTTTTAAACATTTTCAGATTTTCAGTGTATCGGCTGAAATTTTACAATTAATTGTAAATTTAGATTGTAAATTTTTATTTTTAATTTTCTTAATAAATATTTATTAATTTTTTAAATTTTAATAAAGTTAAACAAAATATTATATATTTTATTTTATTATTTACTAATAAATTAATTTGATCAAAATTATTAAAATATTTTGCAATATTTGTCTCGGATACCTTACCTTACTAATCAATAAAGAAGAAAATATAATTTTTCCATTTTTAAAACAAGAAATTTTAAGATAACCGTCAATCAGGGTTAGGAAGTAATCATTAATTATTAATATATTATTAATTATATAAAATTTCCTCTCATTTTTATTTCATAGACTGGTTTTTCACTTGCTGAACTCCGCTTATTTTTATTTAACAGAATGTTTTTTCTTAATTTTGAATAATTATTAAATCTTATCAAAACTGATATTTTTTTAATTTTATTTTTAAACCTTCCTTTAAACAGTTTATATTTCAATTAAATTTAAAAAGAAATGATTAGTAGGAAAAAATTGTTAAAATCAAAACAAGATAATTAAACCAAAATAGCGCGATTACTTATAAAAAGGTAAACAAGTCTTTCGAAGCATGACTGTCTTCACATGGTACTACTAATTTCTTACATGTGAAAGGATTTAGGTCTATTTGAGAATAAAACTGAGTCATTCTTCACCAAAATCTTAATTCAGAATTATTATTATAAGTATTATTATAAATGCTTAAATATTTTGAAAATATAAACTACGCTGAACATTTTCAACCATTATACCAGCAGGACCAAATCATAATTCAGAGTTGAATTTTATCAAATAGCTTGATCAACTTATTTTTCGATTTATTTTTAAACAAAATTTCGAAAACTATTAAAAAAATTTAGAAAAATTATGTTCTTGGACTATAAAATTGACTGGAAGCTTTTATTAATGGATTTTTTACCAAATATTTAGCTTTTGAAATAATTTTTCTAAAAAAATGTACTTTTTATGCACTGTATTCTCGCCATCAGAATTTTTTACCAAGTCTTAAGATTTAATTAACCAAAGCAATAGTCTTGTTGGTTTTCTTGGTGAATTAAAAAAGAGATGGACAAGCTTTTTGAAACACTTTAGGTATATTTAAAGTGTCTGATAAACTTTTCTTATCTGGAAATTTTTTAATGTCTGTTAATACACTTTAAAAAACATTTTCAAAATAAAAAATACATTTTTTGAGATAAATTAAATGGGATAAGGTAATTAAATAAGAGGTATGAACGTTTAAATTAATTTTTAATTTAAAAAAATAACTCATTTTTCAATTTTTTTGCTTTCTTCAATTTTTAAAATAATTAAGAAAAAATATTTAGACACAAAAGTGTTTTGTTAAAACAGTTAAAATTAGTTTTTATAAATAATATCATAATGACCAGGACGATATAAAATAAATATGTTCGGATTGCTATTTTCGGGAAAGTTGTGAGGTGTTGCCTCGGTTTGATCAGTCCTATCCAAATAAATTATACCAACAGGCACATTAAGCGCATTAGTTAGAGCAATAATGTGAATATGGTCACTTTCTTTATACATTGGTTCAACTTCCTTTAATAAAATAATTAAAACTATATAATTGTATTTTAGAGATAAAAATTTACATGGCTACAAAATTCTTTAATAGACTGATAAGTCTCGATAAATGATAAGAAAAAATCTGCATTATTCTGTAAATAAGCGGACACAATTAGCCTTTTTAAATTATTAATTAAATTTTTGGTTTTAGTTAATAAAACCTTAAGAAAACGACTATATAATCTGAAGAGCCCGGATTATTGAAAATTTCTTCCAAAAGCGCAACATCCGACTTATCTGTTATTTTATCAAGTTCTTCAATAAACTAAAGATTTTTTAGTTTAAATATCATGGTATTAAACTATATTTTTTCTAATTAAAATCTTACCACATCTTTGAAATCATCCACTGTAAAAGAGTTATAACCAAGTTGATTCAAATCAGTGCAAATTTTGTTAGCTAAATCTTTTAATCTTAAATTGTTTATAAATTTAAATCAAAGGTTTTCATTCAAATTAAAAAAACTTTTCCAAAAAATTCCTAATGAGGTATTTTTAGAACCAAAAGATAGAATACTAAAAGAAGAAATTAAATTTTTTAGCTAAATAGAAAAATATCTTTTTAAACAAAAAAAATTAATAAAATTCTTGTTAAAGCCTTTTATGAAGAGAATGTTCATCATTGGTATAAGTAATTGGATTCAAGATTAACAAAGGAGAACATTTATTGATAATAAATGGAACAGATTAGGATTCTAAAATTAAATAATAATTTCAAAAGTTTAAATAATATTTTTTAATATTTTTCAATTAATTTTTTCAGCCTTATTTAATAAATAGATTCTAATTAAAAAAATTACTTCAGTATTTCATCAGGTCTACCCATTATGGTTTCAAAGTATCTAAAAGCAAATGCACGAAAAAAGCAGTTTCCATCTCCTCTTGTTTTCCGAATTAGACTAAAGCTATTTGACAATTCCTTTAATTAAAATATTGGTTATTTAGCTTTTAAAATTAAAATAATCTGTTTATACTTTTATTTTGGATCTATAGATGTTATCTTCCAAAGAGTATTCACTTAACAAACTGTCCGAATTGATCAAATCACCGATCAATTTTTGCTCTCGAGCAATCTAACAATGTTAAAATGACAATTTTTCCAAACATATTGACCAATTAATACCTCTTTTTCAATTGCTTCCTGTTGGGCAGTTATTTTCTCATCAATTAATTCTTAAAATTAAAATTAATTACACGATCACAGGATACATTTTCGAAAAATACCATCTTTATAATCAAATTCGTGTAATGTTTGGTCAGTCATCTTAATATTTAACTTTAAATAGAGAGATAATATAAAGTTTAAACGAATAGCTAAATCCGTTCAAGGATCAAAATAAGATAAAATAAGCAAAAAAAATATAAATTTTTTTTGAGTTAAAATTTATTTTTAAAATAAAAATCAACTAAACATAACAAATAGATACTCAGTCTTTTTATTATTATAAATTGCCAAAAAGAAATAAATTAAATCGAAATATGCTTAAAATTTAAAGGAGCTGACGATTTAAATGTAACAAAAAATCACATTTGTTCTATACTAGGTAGACAAAATTGGTATCTTTTTTTTTTAAAAAATTTATTTTTCTTCATCTACGTGATACAATTGAATAAAGGAGAACAAAAATACGGCTGCCATCATGGAAAATGCGCTCGCATAGTATGGGAACGCTGCTGGAATGAATCGTTCATACTGAGTGTGCTGTAATGGTCTCACAGATACTTGGGTTGAGGAAAACAAATGAGTGTAGCCAATACGGTTGTAGTCTACGACAAATTTAAAAATACCATATACATCAGGTATTTTAAATTTAACATTAAAATTTCCATTCGAGTTGGTCATTGTGGTTCTAACAAACGGATCTAGGCGAATAAACTCCAATTGAACATCTTTGGCTTGGAATGGTACCCATTTTCCATTAACCATTTCTTCAATCTTGATCGAATAAAAAATATCCTCTTTGACTGTGTAGGCAACTGGTGGTTTATTTTCACCAATTTTGTGATGATCAACTCCAGTAACTCTAATTACACCTTTTTCTTTAAAAACCCACTGGGACAAGCTTACTGCCAAATCTTTGTTTCCGCTTTTTTCAAATCGCTTTGAATTGGCAGCAGAGTTTTGAACTGGTGATTCGAAAAAATCATTGGAAAAAAAATCCAAAGATCCGACAAAAACCACTCTGGCATTGTTTCTGGCTTGCAAGGCACTCACCAACAAAGCACTTTTTCCCAACGAGTGTGGATACTCTGTTATTTTTTCACTTGGATTGTAAGTATAAGAATAGGAACTGGCTGTCAAAATGTCCAATAAAAGCGGATTTTCTGGATCAGCAGTCATACTTAAATTAAATACAAAATAATAATAAAATATTTAATTTTTTTCAAAATTTATATACGCAATTCCTCTGTATAGAATTGGTGCGCCTGATCTGGCATTTCCGACAATTAGGTTATTGTTGATTAAATTTTGCGGATCACTGACTATTAAAGTGTTCTGGCCATCATCGTTTACATCCGAGTTGAATCTATCTATGACACTAGTGCCTTCATCACTGAACTCAATGCCGCACTCTCCCGCTATTTCTCTAATTGGCTCACCCAATTGAGAATTGGCAGCAACTAACACATTGCCACCTGCATCAATAAAGTCAACCACCGACTTGGTAGTGATATTTCCTCCAAATTCTTATTTGTTTAATTTAAGATGAGAAAAAATTTTTTTCAAATAATTTTCTTTACCAGCTACATTTGGGCAGAGTAAGGCCAAATGGTCGAATATGTACTCGTTGTATTTGGTCAAAGCAAGGTCTGGTTCATCAGCGGTCTTAAAGGTTATTTGAAATCCTCGATCACGTAAGGATTTAAAAAATATTGAATGGGTTTCGCGAATGGAGTATGTGTCAAGTAAGACCAGAAGTCTTTTTCCTTGACCATTTGGAACAATTCCTTTAGAAAAAATGGCCTCGATGAGGACCAATACACTCAAGATAAAAAACAATTTCCTCATTGTTCAATAAGAAATCTATAATTAATTTATTTTATTTTTAAAACAAGTTTTTATATTTAATATTTAAAATTTAGTTTTGATAGTGAATGTAAGCCGTGGCAGTTTTGAAATTTTTTTCGTATAATTTCTTCTTTCGTGGATAGAGTTTGTTCAGTCTATTTTAAATTAAACTGTTTTAAATCGTGTATGAATTGAATTTGTCAAGGTATAATTTTAATATTTTGCAGTTTGTGCATATTTTATTTTCAATCAAAATTTGTCTTATTTTTTTAATTAAAATCAAAAATTAATAGATAAAATAATAGTCTTTTTGTAAGAGAAAATCAATATATTAAAATTAACTTTATTTTTCCAAGTCATCTTTGATTTCCTTTAAAATTCATATCCAATATTCAAGTTTATAATTGAAAAAAATATTAATTTGTTTATCAAACATATTTTTTATTCACCAAATCAATTTTTTTTAATAACAAAAACAGTAAAAATATTTATTCTTGTCTATTTTATATTCCTTGATCTTATAAAATATAAATGAATTATCTCCTTAAAGAATGTTGAATTCTAGAAATAAAACCATCAATAATTTATCTTATTAAATATCTATTTAAGATAGCTATTTTTTTCTATTTTAGTAAAATTAGTCAATATGTTCAAATGGTAAATTATTTTAATAAAAAAATAAGAATTGATTTTATTTTGTTAAAACAGACTGAAATAATCTGTTGGTGATTTTTGAGATTTCAGCTTAACAAAATTAGCAAATTTGAATTACTCAACCTTGTTTTCATTTTAAATTTATCAACTTGGTATAGACATATTTCTTTAAACCTCCTTCTTTGCTGATGTAAAAAGTTAAATTTTTTAAATGACTCATGCTCAGAAAAAGTTATGAATAGGATGTAATTTATTAATTTAAATTTTATGAAAAAAAAGATTTTATTTTAATCGGCATGCATCGAATATGCATGTGATCTTTCACGTAGTCTACAGGAGAGCTGTATGGCGGGTACATAGGCCTACATGTCTTTTTCCAAATCTTGTCTAATGAGGGCGCCGTTGGCTTCGATCATCTCCCAGTATAAAATCCGAAAGCAGCGAGAATATGCTGTACAGCTGATCCTCTGCAGACTTTTTCTCAATTGAGAGAGAAAGTCGCTTGGTTTGTGGTTCCAAGCTAGTCTAAATAGTTGAGCTGTTGAATTGTATGATAATATTGAGACCGATATTTTCTAAAATACCTGTAATTTCAATTTAAGTGGATTCAGTATATTTTTATCTGAGACTTGGTTGAAGAAGATTGAAGGCTAAAGACTGTGACAAGTCAAAGTTGTAATTTAACTTGATAATAATTTTTTTAAAGCCAAGTAAATTACTTATAATTTTCAAATAAATGATAAATTTTTTCGAAATTTAAAGTTTTTACATTTTAATTTTCATTAAAAACTAAAAATTAATAAAAAATAGTCGGTTTAAGACGAGTTGGAAATTTTTTTTGTTTCAAATTTCTTTAAAAAAGTCAGCAAGGACAGTAAAAAGTTTCTAAACTCAAATTTATAGAGAAATACTTAAACAAAATGCACAATGACCGCAATAGCCCTGAGGGCTAAGCACAAATTTTTCGCTGGCATAGATCGATAGATCAATTTACCACAGTATCACCTACTACTACTAATTAATTCAATTTTAAATTAATTTTATTCAAAAAATTTAAATTAAAATCAATAAATTTTTAAACAGCTTTTAATTTGAAATTACTTTATGATTTTTTCTCAGTCTAATTTTCAAGATAAATTGGTTCACTAAACAATTTTGATGACAAAATTCAAAATGTTGGCATCATAGTTGTCAAAATCATTTCTTGTCCCAATAAACTTGATATTAGTATTAACAAAAAGTAAATACAGGGTCAGTTAGTCGAGTACTGACTAATATTTTGAATATTTTTAAAAGCTTAGTGTTCTAAGTTCAGATAATAGGAGTTTGGGAAACTTGGCATGAGATTTTAGCTTTACACGAATTAGATCTGATTATTGAATAATTAAAGATAAATCAATGAAATTTTTTGAATTATTTTCTAAAAGAAATTTTGTAAAGGTTTATTATTATCATAAATGTTAAATTTTTTTAAATTAAATTTAGTGTTACAGTCATTTAGTAATTAAAATTTGAAAAAAAAATGTTTATATTTTGATAGAATTTATTAGTTAAATAATTAAATTTTCATCGAAAATCTTTAATATACAAATAATTTTTTCGAAATTTTTATCTTTTTTAATTTTTTTTCCAACATAGGTCATCCACTTCAAAATGATGATAAAAAAGATTTTGTACTCTATAGAACCTCTTTAAATAATTATAACATTTTTTTTTATAGATTTTTAAAGACGATAAATAGGCAATATATAGAGTAAAGTATATTTTTATATAAATTTTTTTATCTTAATTATTAGTAGCTATGTAGATATTTGAATCTCAAAATATAATTATTTAACTAAAATTTGATACCAAAAAGAAGATATCAAAGGCTTAAAAAAAGATTAGTTTCTTTAACTATTTTTAAAAAATAATTGAGTTAGATTTAAAGTATTTGTTTAAGAATTTTGGTAAAAATCTTGTCTTTTTTATTAATATAAATTGCCTTATTAATATTAAATTCTTTCTGAGATTTTTATTAATTAAAATAATTAAACTAGATTTTTACTCAATAAATGACGGAGGCTGATAATCAATTTATCAAATAATTGTATCCTTAATAATGTCATGAAAATACATTAAATTAGAGAAAATTGAAAAAAATTTTGCCTAAACTAATTTAAGGGGTTCTACTGAGTACAAGATAAGTCTTTGAAAAATAGGACTTTTTTTATCAATTTTTGAAGTGGATGGGCTGATTAGTGGTGGAAAAAAAAGATAAAAATTGAAAAATTAACATTTAGTAAACAAGTAATACATTCTTTATCTTTAATTTGAATATCATTATTTCAAAAGCATTAGAATAATCTACATAACAAATAATTTACATTTTTTTAACAGAAAATAAAAATAAAGATAAACAAAGTACCTGGTATTATTAAATAATTTTCAAATTAATCAACATGATCGTGTTTTTTAAGTAAAATATTATTCATCAAAAAAGTAAACAATTACCAATTATAAAATTGATTTTTGTAAAAATTTGAAAAATTTTAAATGTCTTCAAATAAAAGATTTTAAAAAATCTTTTTAAAATTTAATTTATTTTCGTTAATTTTTTTCATTCCAAAAAAATAATTGCTTATTCAGTAATTAATGGGAATAAATAAAAATTTATGTTTATCTATAAGACTTTATTATTATTTTTTTACTAAGTTTTAAAAAAATTAAAATTTCTTTAAAGTAAAATTAAAAGTCAAGTCTAATGTTTTTTGCTTTGTTTACTTTAGCTTTTTTTTAATGAACAAATAATAAAAAAGTGCTCTAGAAAGTATATACAATTTTATGTTTAGAATGAGATAAAATTTTTTGCTTGGCCATATTTCAAACCAGTCGTAAAAAGTCTTGAGAAGTACAATTAATAATCATACGGCGATATAAGCTAAGATGACCGAAAAGCGTCAGCTAAAATCATACTAAAAATCCATACTTGGTACCGTATTTCAAATTTTTATCACAAGCTTAGCTTTTTTGTTTTTTTTTTTAAAAAAAAACATTTGGAAAAAAAATTCTTAGCTAATATCGAACTCAGTGCTGCCTTGATATGATAACAAAAATGGTTTGATAGACAAAAAAGTTTCATAATAAATAAAAAAAATGATAAAAAAATACAAAATTCATATTAAAACCACTCTTTGGCTTTGGAAAACATTATAAATTAATTATTTGTTGGTTTTGTTTGAATTTTGTGCCATCACTAAAAATGCTGAGCCTATCCAATTTGGTCAACATGTCATTTCTAATCACCATCATTCTATTTTAACTCAAATTACTTCCAAATTATTGCTTTAAAAAAACTCTTTTTAACTTTGTGTGTGTAGAAATTTTTTTGTTTTATTTTACATTTTTTTAAATGAATAAAAATTTTTAATTTTTTTCTCTATCTTGGAAGAATCGCTTTTACCGACAAATAAATAAAAAAATAAAAAAAAAAGTATAAAGAAAAAGAAATATACAATTAACATTAAAAGAAATTAAAAAAAAAAGCAATATATATATCAGATAATTGTTTTAAAAAAGTTTTTTGCTCCGTTTCCAAAATTTAGACTAAAAACTTTTGAATAAAACAAAAAAAAAAGAGAATAATCAGTAATTAGATGGCATGACTCTGGTTATAATGTTTGGCGCCGAATAAAAGTGATGCTTGGTCACAGGCGCTTGTTGGTGTTGATTTATGTACACCGAATCGTAATAAATTGGCAGCACAGGTGGACAGAAAAAATTTTCGAACACTTCTATATAAGGTGTTGTGTTTGACGAGGCTGATAATTTACAGCAAAGGGTACGAGATTGCTTACCATTGTTGTTTTTGATGTCTTTTTCGCTCGATTTATCATTTTCATTCTCGTCCAGGAAGTTGATCAAAGGTGGCGATGGAGAGGGCGAAGGGTCCAGCGAAGAAACTATCGAAGATGATGAAGATGCAGAGCTGAATGAGCAAACCGAGCCAGAGCTGGTCAAACCTTTGTCCTCTGCGACACCGATGGATATCAGATACGGCTGGTAGGGTGGTGGCGATGGCGACGCCGATGTAGATGTAGATGGAATAGAGGAAGAAATAGTCGATGATGAACTAGTCATTTTGTTATGTGACTCTTCATCTTCAACCTCTACTCGGACTACATCGGCCATGTAGTTGTATGAAAAGTGTCCCGGGTAAAAATTGTAAGGATTGTAGAAAATATTTTGGTAATCATTGGCATAAATTCTTCTGTGATCCTGAGATTGGTGAAAATTTCTCCTATTTTGATTAAAACTCTTTTTGTTTTGATTGCTTTCATTCGAATTTTTGTTCTTGCCTTTTGGTCGTCTTGTGTTACCATCCACTGAGTCCACTTCGGAACTACTACTGCTAAACGCTTTGCTATCATCATCGTCTAGATAAAAATCGGCCCTGTTAAACTTTTTCTCCAATTGTTCAATTAGATTAAGTGTTTGCTTTCTTTCGTGGCCCATTAGGCAAACTGTGCTTGTGTTTACCACTTGGAAGAGCTTTTTGAGATAGACAATGCACATTTTGGAATCGTTCTGAAAGTGTGAGTCCAAATAGGAGCTCAATTTGTACTCTTGTTCCTTTATGTCGCTAAAGTCGATGAAAAATCTGGAACACATGTATCTTTCCAGCGAGTTCATCTTGGTTGTTTCGCACTCTGGCTTAAAACCACGAACCAGCAGATTGCAGTATTTGAGTAGGCCGCCGCCGACAATTTCTTCAGGTCGCTTGGTGGCTATTAATTTTTGATCTAGATGGCGCTTGGCTTGGTCAAAATCGCCGTACAACGACTCGGCACGAACACTCGGAAACACGTTTTCTGTCATAGATGCGCCCGAGTGCTCCTTGATGCTGTCCTGGCAATCGTAATACTTCAACAACGAGTTCAAATGGATCTGGAAAGCGTCTACGC
The DNA here is from genome assembly GCA_016802295.1 of Brachionus rotundiformis. Lineage (NCBI taxonomy): Eukaryota > Metazoa > Rotifera > Eurotatoria > Ploima > Brachionidae > Brachionus > Brachionus rotundiformis. Next base: position 1,185,340 of record JAESIW010000115.1, read on the forward strand.
TAAACTGAAATTGCCGCTTCATCTTATCTACAAATTTAAGCTCTATGTTCTGGCCTTGGTTGTTGAATAGGGAAATGAGAGACCACCGGGACAGCGATTGGCAAGACTCGGCGGACTCGTCGCCAATTTGACTAGATACACAGCCTGCATTTGGCTCATACACTTTGACCATTTTTTTCACATATGCCTCTTTTAGGTTCATCCAGGTGAGCTTTTCTTTGTAGGCCGAACAATCTTCGGCCGGTATGTACTCGTTCAGGCAGTCAAAGACAGTTTCTTTGATAAGATCACATATGTTTGAGAATCTTAATTCGGGACTTAAATGCCTATCGGTGTCGCCTATCAAATTAAGCAAGTCACAGGTGAATATTATGTCAATGTCCGAGTACTCGAACAGATTGTCTTGAGCAAGAACATGACTGGCAACGCCACCATTTATCCGTATGTCCTTTAGGTTTACGCTTTTGTCAACTAAACATTTGTTCAATGTGCGTATAAAGTCTTTTAGTTTAACTTGTAGGGTCGGATAGTTTCCTCTACCGTGAATCGGTATGGTTCCGCTGAGCAATTTGTCCAATTTGCGCACTTGTTCCCAATTAAGTACACCGTATTGTGGTTCAATTGAACTTTGGTCTAAACATTCGCTCTCGATCAGGCTAGACTCTTGATCATTTTGATTTTTGATCATCTTATCTAAAATTTTTTAAAGTTTAACAAAGTTAAAAAATAAATAATTATTTTAGTTGTCTAAATTTTTATTAGAATTATTTTCTCTCTTTTAAATTGCATATCATTGAGAAATTAAGCTAAATTAACTACTCCATAAGGACTTTGAATGCTATTGAACTAAAGGTTTGCAGCGAATTCTGAGCCAATTCTTAAAGGATCAATCTAACTCGTTATCTTTCTTTATATTCACGAACCTAGTCTATAAATATTGAATTACTGTTGAGCAAATATTTGCCATGCATTGCCAAAGTCAGGCCTAAACAGGCTAATTTGTCAAGTTTTCATGTTTCATTATTATATAACACTAATTTCAAAATTAGATAAATAATAATAAGAATAATAAGAATAATAATTATAAATAATTCATTTGAATGGCGAGCTTCAAATTGAAAGTAATTTTTTTTCACTATTGATCATCTTAAATACATAAAATAAACCCATCGAACCCTGAATCGATTGGATCCAAATAACAATTACTTTTATCTAAAATTGGTATCGCATTAAGGTAATGAACACAAAATCTTAACTTTAATTAAAACAAAAAAAGGAGAAAAAAATTTATTTTTTCAAGCATAAAACATAACAAGCTTTGGAAGCTTTTCAAAATCATACATCAATGGGATGATCTTAAATTGGTTTAGCATAAATTTTAGATTTTTTGAAAAATTTTGTTAAATTTTTTCCAATCTAAGAAAATTAATACGCAATAAGTTAAAAGTAAATATAAGAAAAAAAAATTGCATTAAGTTTGGATAAAATAAATAAGGCGTTTTGTTGGTGTTTTTTTCTATTTTATGCTTTAGATAGTCATTTTGAGCCAATATAAACCAAACTTAATATGTCCTGGGTATACATGCATATGGGCAAATAAACTAGACTTTTAAGTCTCTTGCATCTTTTACAGGCACACACTTTCTCTTTCTCTCTTTCTCTCTCTCTCTTTCTCTTTCTCTTTCTCTTTGTATCAAGTTTCATATTTTTAAGTTATAAATTTAAACACATGATTACGAGAAAAAATTAATGTGGCTAAGAATATTGTTTCATAAATAATTTTTTAAAATGTTTAATTAAAATTATGCATAGATAAAATATCTGAACTCCTGGTGTTGATTTTTCAAATAGATAAATAAAGTTTTTTTAAGGATTAATTCCTATCGGCACACCTAGCTCGATCCAGGTAACCGTTTTGGCTGTCAAAATTTTCCAATTGTGGAAAATTGACTTCTAAATTGGTCCTATATAGTCCGTGTTCGTCCCACTATGTTGACTTAAGTGAAACCTGTTTTAAAATTAGTTTTATTCTAAAAATAAATAATGACATGTGAGAAAAAAAATGTGTTCAAGCTTTTTTAATTTGGAGATAACCAATTTTAATCTTAAGCTCAATGGTTTGCTTGGATCTTAGCATTCATTATTTTCTCTCTGAACTGACAGAATCTGGATTTTTCTATTTTCTTTTTTTTTATTTTAAACAATATTTGAAATAATCAAAAGTATTCTTTTTCTAATCTTTGAAAAGAAATTTTTTTGACATTTCTTTCAATTGCAACCATAATCATAATTTATTTGAATGCATTCGAATTACGAAATATAAAAAATCAATTGATGTTGATTTTTTTCTTTATGAAAAATAGAAAAAATAAAAAGAAAGCTTTTTGGAATAAAATTTTAAAAAAAAATTTTTTACCTCGAAAAAAAAAAATTTTTTTTAGTTTATTTAGTTTAAAATTTTGATATGGAAGAGGAAAAAATGCAAGAATGAATAATGTTGGATGGAATAATCTTTGAAGAATTGCATTCGACAATTAATGATTTAATTATTACTTAAAAAAATGTCATTTCTAGAAACAGAATTTTCGAACAATTGCAAATCTGTATAAGAATTATTTCTGCTTCACCTTATCTTTATAATTAAACATTTGCCTAATCTATTATTAATTTAATTAAAATCTTTGGCACATAGAAAAAATTCGATGATTTTATGAGTAATAGGAATATCTGGTAATAGAGTGTGAGCTTGAGGCCCAAGAGAAAAGCATGCTTGCTTATATAATTAAAGATGTGCTACATGAAGCGAAAAAAAAACCAACTTTAGGACTTGAATCTTTACCAAATTGGCCAAATTTAATTGAATATATTTGCTAATAACTTATCGAATTTGGCACTAATAGCCTTTTTAAAATTCCAAACACCTAGAAAACATAAAATATTCCAAAAGTTAAATAAACCAAAAAAATAAAATCGAGAATACATTGACTCTTAAGGCTTTAAATGCGACAAAAATCAATGAAGATAATTTATATGTTCCAATAGGATATTTCTGATAAACGCCTTTTTTTTCAGAAAAGAAGAAAAGATTCTTTAAATTTTACTTACGTCATGGCAAAAATTTAATTATAATTTAAGTATATTAAAATTGTGTTCAACCGAACTTGGCAAGTAAAAATTGGAGGAATAAATCCCCATTTAACTTAAAGCATTTATAATTAGTTCTCTTTTTTTTTATTTTTCATTTCTATTTTACCACCTACACATCTGAAATACCAGGATTTGACGACATATAGTTTTAGACAAATTTATTTTTTCATGAGCATATTTTGTTAATGTTGCGTCAATAAATTATAATTATTATTGAATTTAAAATTTAAACCTTGTCAAAATTGGTCTCCTCGCTCTCACTTTTTTTCCTTTTCCCGGATTCCTGTTCCAGAAATTTCTCTAGGAAAATTTATGATTTTAGATAAAAAAAAAACAGTTTTAATTTAAGTTTTTTACTTATTTGTACCTAAAATTATGTCATAACCTTCGGCCTGCTCTGCTTAACTACTAAATTTAGATTTTTTAATATATTTTTACTCTGAATTAATTTAATAAAACTAAAAAATAAAATCCTACGCTATTTGACACAAAAATACAGTGTTTCAGAAATTACCTTTTTATTTTTTTTTTCAATTAAGACGGTTATTTAGGTAACCAGAATTAAATGAAAACTTGGCTTGTCATCATAAAAAAATTATAAATTTATTCCTGCGAAAACATTTTAATTTTTTTTCCAATTGGTACTTAAAACACCAAGAATAAACAACACAATGGGTTTATGCATGTAATTAAATAAAAAAGTAATGAAATTATACTCTAATTTCACGTTGATAGACTTTTTAAATATTTAGTTCTAAATAAAAAATTAAATTTAAATTTTTAAAGTATGCTGTTTGTATAATGTAAAATTATGAAATTTTTGAACATTCATTTTTTATAATATTTTTTATGTTAAAGAGCTAAAATTGATCCAAAACTCCTTGGAATAATTCCCTTAATTAAAATGCTATTAGCATATATCTTTATATCTTCTCATAAATGGTGCAGACATTGTATTTACCTTGATTCTCTTAACAGTCAATTGTTTTTGCTTTAATCCATTTTTTTCATTAATTTGAAAATTTTTCTAATTTAATTTACTCTTTTTTGATTTATATATTTTTTCCTCCCTATCAAAAGCAGTTAATTATTTTGAATATTCTCTTTTATTTCATTAAATTCTAAAAATGAAAAAAATTATTAAAAAAGACAATTGCGAACTAATTTCATTTAATCTAAAAGGAAGCTGTGTAGGAATGGATAAATACGTCATTAAAATATCTAAAAATCCATACATACGTCATTCTTGCGAGACTTATTTTTGAATATTTATTATGACACCTGAAAGTAATTATCAAAAATTCTTTATAATTATATCCAACTCGCCTCCAGTTGATTCAATACAAGGGAATTTTTTTTGATAAAATTAATTTCTAAACAAATCTCTTTTTTAATTAATACTTTATCTAATTTAATACTATTTAATTCAGAGCCAAGTTTGGCACACAACGAGCACACCAGTCTGATTACTGTTGTTTTCGATTTGAGCCGTCGTCAAGAACTGTTTGCTCATTTATTCCAGGATATATCATGAAATATAATTTAGATTATAAAAAAAAACACATTTTAATAAAAGCTAATAATTTATAAATAAAAAATTCAATTAAATTTGGACAAGATTTAGTAGATGCTTTTGCTATGAAAATTAAAATCCAAGTAAGCTTTTTTTTGATGATAAATTATTTGAATAATTTTCATCGAGAAAATATTTCAAAAATTTAAGAGCCTATTCACTTAACATTGTGATAAAATTTAAAAAATTGTAAATTTTATCTTAAAAATAAAACTTGAATAAAAAATTGCTTTAAAATACGAGTTTCCATGGTACGGTAAAAAGTTTGACTTACAAAAAAAAAACAAAAAACAAACTTGAATTATCAGTTACCAAGGAAAGAATAGATACCCTCGTTTGATAATGTCGAAATTTTTTTTTCATAAGCAAACTAAGAGTCGTGGTAAAATTTGAAAAAAATAGATCTTTCATGATCAAAAATCTCTTAATATTTTCTTTGAGATTAAATTCACCTTTAGAATTTTTCTAAATAATCTAGTTATTTAAATAATATTATGATAGCTAAACAATTCTTATATTAAACTGTCATTAAAGCGGCGACAATTTAACCCGGATCCACTTACCGAAACTGAAAACAAGTTTAGCTCGATTTTAAATTACTAATCATTTTGACATTTTTTACCATAAATAATTAAAATTAATTCTAGGAACACAAATTTTTTTTGTTTAAAAAAAACAAAATTTAATTTAGAAAAACTGATCAACAATTTCTATAAAGAATGATCTCTTTGTGTTGATATAAACATAAAAAAATGATCAAAAAACACGATTTATGGATTCACATCAATTGAGCTGAACAAACGATTTTCGATTTAAATAACTAACTCTCAAATAATTAGCAAATTATTCATCACTTTTAAAAATTACATTAAATAAAAAAATGTAAATTAACTTTTTTTTAATGATTATTTTTTGTTTTGAAGTTATTTTAATCAAATTTCTAGACATAAATCGATAAAATAAATATTTAAGAAGCAATTTAAATTAAACTTGCCTAAGCCATTCCATTCAAAGATTAAAAAACTCTAAAAACTCATATTTGATAAAATTAAAAAAAATGTGTTTCCGCTTTGTGGCTTAATCAGAGCGTATCTATAAACCTTTATTTTTTATCTTTTATAAACCTTAAACCAACTTTTCCTACACATTTAACGAAAAAAATTTTCCGACCAGATAAGCTTTTGCCTAAAATAGAGCATTTTGTAATTCGGTCAAATGAGGATTTTGTGAAAACATTAATTTTAATTTATCTAAATTATTTTTGCTTATCAAGAAATTTTTTGAAAAATTTATGTTTACTCTTGCTTGGTCTTCTTCCCATGGTATTTTGTCCTCTTATCTACAATAATGACTCTACTTTTATTTATATTTTTAAAAGGAAGTGACGGCCAAATAAAATCCCGATAGTACCATCTATCGAAAAACTCTCAAAAGTCTCAGCACTCAAGAAAGCTTTAATACTACCTTGAGAGGCTTCTCAACCTGATAATAATTTAATTAATTACTAGATTAGTTTTTATTAAATTCTTAATAGATTTAGGAATTTTTTCAACATTTTAAAATCATTATTAAGGTGCTTCCAATTCTTGGCATTTGATTTGGTTTTTTTGTAGACCAAGTCAAATTACTTAAATAAACAAAAAAAACCTAAAGTGATAAAAACAACGATTTAGCTGGTAAATAAAAATTTGCATTTTTGAATTGAAAAAAATTAAGTTGATTTTTAAGATAAGATCTCAGACTAAATATCAATAAAACATATGTTGAATAATTATTTTAAAAATTGCGTTTTATACAAAAAAATTCTGTTTTGTTGAGCTTTAATCTCAAGTCATTTCACGAAAAAAAAATGGCAAAAAATAAAAATTTCTTTTAATTAAAATTTAATTATTTCGAAATTAATCAAACAAGAATAAAAACAACTTTTCTTGATTGCGGAAGTCAAGATTCATTCAATTTTGAACAAAAATAGCTAATTTGTTGGCTCATTAGGATACTATATTTTTGGGGATTCTTCTCTTTTTTTTGTTTATGGATTATGTTTTCATTTTCATTTCCTTAAGAATCCTTTTTAATAATTATGACGCTTTTTTCTATAAAGACCAGCTTCGACTAATAAAACGAAAAATCAATATTTTACCAAATTAATCGTAGCCTAATTGCCAATGAAACAACAAAAAATAATTTTTGAAAAAACTTAATAAAGAAAGCATTTATTTTTTAAAATTAATTCTACATGAAATTTAATAGATTAATAAAGATTAATCTGATGTCTGTTTTTTAAATCGATTTTTTTGTTATATAAGCAAAAAATTGTTAATCACCAATTATTAATATACTAAATTTTGAATCCTTTTTATTTAATTTTTTAAATTAGTTCAAAGATTAACGAATATTAATAATAAATATTACATTTTTCTAATTAAAAATTACGAATAAATCAATTTCCTTAAAATAAACAGCATTTTGAAGTGAAAAGGGCTTGATCTTTAAATTTTAGGTTAGCCTAGATGTAAATGAAATAATTTTTTTAATTTTAGGCAGATGTTAAATACATAATAGTTAAAACATAATGATAAATTTTAACAAATTATCGTTTTTGCTTAAAATTCACATGTGATGGAATTTTTAGATTTTCTTATCACTTGGGAATGCTTATTTATTTCTTTGGTTAAAAAAGATGAATAAAGAAGGTTTGTTTGGTACGTTTCTCTGGCAAAGAAATACTAAAATGCATTTTTAACTAAAACTTTTTTATATGTTTTTTTAAGAGCTATATTAAATTCTGTAGCGAAAATCTACTAAATAAGTATTCTTTATATAATTTATTTTTATGAACAAGCATCAATTAAAAAAGTAATAAATCAAATAATTTACCACTGTTCCCATTCTCGATATAATAGTTCACAGTTTAACCAATTTTAATCTCAGATTCGACTCTGTCATTAAGTTCAAGAACGGATACGATGCCTTCCGGTCTAGTCAACTATCCTGAAGATGAGCATTTATTTAGAAAATTTTACTCTTAAAAGCTTTTTCTATCAAGAATATTAACTCTTATTTTAACTAAAATTTAAACAGGATTTCTTTTTTTCGGCATTTTACTATGTGTTATGTGCAAGGAGCTACCATAGCAAGCTCGTCTTGCTGTAGCTTATATACATTATTATTATTATTTAAATAAAATCAAAATATTAACTTAAGACGACTAAATTTAAAAATTTCAACTTTATTGTTTGCCAATTTAAAAAGTAAATTTATGTTTTTTTAAAAAAAAATATTTTATCATATCAAACATTTTAAAACTTCTTTTGTACTTTTGTTTAAATTTTAAAAATAAATTTAATCATTTATAATAAACCCATTCGCATAACATAAACCATTTTGAGTCTAGAATTTTTTGTTTTTTTATTAAAATATAAATTAAAAAAAGGTAAACAACTGCACACTTTTCCAAGATTTTCAAAAAGCAGTTCTTCATTTTTTATTTAAAAGCAGATCTTATTTTACAACAGCGTACTGATAAGACCTTATCAAAATCCTGTCGGATTTCCACCATGAACAATGAACGTTTGAGGATACTTTTTGCGCACCTCTGTCACACTATAATTCAAAAACCATAAATTTTGAATAGTTTCCGTAAATCCAAATTTATGAATAATCATTCGGACATATTCATAGTTTTTGGTATCCAACAGAAACTCTGAGAAGTCGGTATCATATGCTGTGATGCTGTCCTTATGTCTTTGAACATAAGGTCTTAAAATTTTGAAATAAAAATAAGCAAATTTTCTATCACCAATATTATAAATTGCGTTTCCATTTATGTGATATTTATTTGGCAAATATTTGTTGATCTTATTCTCGAATTTTCCGCGAAACATAGCTCCTCTCATCCAAAAACTGTTCCATCCAATCTCTCTTTGCAATGCATCGATCCATCCGGATCGTATCGGCCTACAATCTGGTTCCATATAAAATATATAAGAACAATTTTTGAATAACCTGTTCTTTTTGCTGAGCATAAATTCGAACATAAGTCTGGCACCAAGCACATGCTTGTCATCTTTTTTGTTAAATTTAAATTTAACTATGTCCACAGTGTATCTGTTGCCAAAGCAGCGAAAGTATGGAATCAAGTCACTTAAGTTGTAATGAAGATGTTTAACGCTTGATTTATCTGTGTAGCCTACAAAAAAAATCAGTTTTGGATTTTTTTTATTGAAAAAGTCTCTCGGCGAGCATGGAATGTATTTGGACCATTTTTTGATATTTTTTACCAACAAATTGTATTGTTTTATATGAAAAGGTATGACTATGTGAGATAAATTGTAAAAACGATTGGTGTCTGTTTCAAATGGTTGCATTTTTAGTTGTTTGTATAGGTGCCTGTCCATGTTTAAGTGACCATTTTTATTTTCGATTTCCTTTTGGTAACTAACTATCAAAAAATATTGATAAATACTTATTATCAAAAAGAGAAAAAGAGAAAATTTGTACAAATTGTACTTTGGTCGAATAGGCATTTTCAGATTTAGCTTTATTATTTTTTTTATGAATGTGTGAACTGCGATTCCATGACAACTTTTTCAAATTTTTTCTCTCAAAATTTAAGTTTTATTTTTAAGAAATTAAAAAAATAAAGTTTTGTTTATTTAAGACCAGAATGAATTTTAAATGTTAAGAACAATTGTTAAATTATTAAAAATTATATACTAAGCCTTTGGTAAAAAATAAATGATTGTGTAATAAATTCTTATCATAAATGGATTAAATAGAACAATTAAGGCAAAGGGTCGATTATATGAAATTTTTAATTTAAAAAATTTTATTTAAATTTATAAAAATTAGTGTTAAAATTCGAAATTAAAAGTATACAAAAATAAATCTACATATACATAAAAATTCTTAAAATTCAATTTAATTTTTTAATCAGCATTATATTAATAATTCTTTTTCTTTTTTACTATATGTTCTTTATATGAAAAATTATTATAATTTGACTTTTAATAACTTTACATAACTATACTTTATTTATCTTGCTTAAAATAAATTTTGAAAAAAATTCAAATTCAAATTAAACTATAATTAATAGCCTTACCGTAAACTCTTGTTTACTACCTCATGGGGTTCAAATAAAAAAGTGGGGGGGTTGTAATTTAAAAAGTACATTTCTAGTATAGGTATTTTAAGATTAAAAAAATTAGTAACCCGGGGTAATAAAAAAATTATTTAATAATTTAAATGGGCTTATAATATACAATGCTTATTTATTAAATGGGCTTATAATGAAAAATTCAAATTTTTTGAAAAATAATTCGATTCTTCACAGAAAAAAAAGAAAAAAGTACTAAAATAATTGATTAATTTTTGATGAGCTTACAAATTGAAAAATTAAACGAAAAAAATGTTTAATTTTACATTTCCGACTCATCTTCATCTTCATAGTCATCATCATCATCATCATCAATATTATCATCATCGTCAGCACCTAAATTGTCAATGGTCATTTCTTCGCCTGAACCAAAACCATTTACATCTTGTGCATCATCGTCATCGACATCATCAACAAACTCATTATTCAGAATAAAATGTTTTAGCTGCCTATGAAACGAGTCAATAATGTTTGATGTTATTCCTGCTTGATCAAACGAGTTTTGAATAATCATTTTATCAAAATTTTCCCAAATTGTGCTGATCCATAGAATAATTTGTGCATAACCTGGCGACCTAACATTATTTGATTTTGTGTATGTTTTATCAGAGTTTAATAGCCAATCATTCCAAAACTCGTTATACAACGATTTTAATGGTCGAAACCATGCTATGTCCGCTGGTTGCAGTAAGTTAGTAAGCCTTTTTGGAATATAAGTAACTTGAACATTTGAAGCTTGAAAAGCATTTTTCACTGTCTGCGTACAATGACATGGTGCACAATCAATAAACAAGTTAACCTTTTCCAAATCATTTAAAATCATAAATGGTTTTATAACCTTGTCTATGTATTGATTACTGATTATTGACTCATTGAAATTGCCATTTGTACCATAAACAATAACAACGTTACTTGGAGGACTAAAATTCTTTAGAGGAGTTTTACGTGGGATTAGAATCAATGGCTTTAATTTTTTGGACGAAGCTGAAGCTGAAAAAGCAATTGAAACTCTTGTTTGTTCATTTCCAGTTGTAACTGCCGGACATCGTTTAACACCTGACTGTTCGTAAGTGGTGGTTCTAGGGCTATCTAAATAGATAGATGTTTCGTCCATATTTATCAAAATATCTCTATTTAGTTCTCTAAGTACAAAATTATCGCTACAAAATTTAAGATGATCCATAACTATTTTGCCAGCTTCTTTTGGTAATTCACGACCTTTCGTAGTGATCCTTCGCAAAACCAAATTTTTCCTTCTCAAAAAGTTAAAAAACCAACCATTCGACCCCATAAAATTATTGTTCTTATTAATCATTAGTGCTCTGGTGGTTATCATTCTTTTATTCACACAAATTCCATTTAATCTTTTTGTCAAAATCCATTCATAAAGCTCCGCCTCGAGTTCAGAATATTGGGCCGTATCACCTTTGCCTATTCTAAATTTGTTTCTCTTTTTTGCTTCTTCAATTAATTCTGGTTTAGATCGTAGCCAAGTTCTAATTGTTTTCCGGTCAACTTTATATTTTCTGGCGGCTTTACTAATATCGTTTTTTTCAGCATGTCTCAAAGCTGCAATTTTGAAAGCAAGTCGATAAGCTTTACGAGACTCAACATTAGTAGACGATGAAGGACCATTTAATTGACCACTTTGAATACTTAATGGTGAATCTCTTGATTGAGCACGAGAACCACCTAAAGTACTTGTAGTTGGTGTTGATGACGACGAACCACTAGGCGAAGATGCTGATAATGACGAACTACTACTTGATAATGATGAAGAATGTTGAGCAATAGTAGCGTTCTGAGTTTTTGCTGCATTAAGCATCTCTTGCCATGCTGCTGCTTCTTCTTTTGATGGCCTACCTCTTTTTCTTTTTGGCAAAGCTTGAAGCTGTTGGCTTTTCATATTAGTTTAAGTTTAAGAAATTTTATGGAAATTATATTTGTAAGAGAAAAATTTCAATTTTTTTAAAATTTTAAGCTCATGGGTGTGTATTATTTTGAAAATTTCAATCCCATGAGACTATAAAAAATTTTTTTATAATACACACTGGGGCTATGATGAAATTCAGCTAAACTTCAAATAAGTATTTCAAAGTTTTTTAAATTAAAATCCCGGGGTTATAATGAAACTTTTTTTGAAAAACCCAGGGCTTCTAGTATATATTATGGTGGTGGGGCAATAGCTAAAACCATACTTGTACCCCGGGGTAGTAAACAAGAGTTTACGGTAATTTTAAAATAAAAATTTAAAAAAAAGATATTTAATTAATTTACAAATTTATAGAATTCAAAGTTTTTCATTTAAATTCAAATCACATGATTTAATTAAAAATTTCATCAAAAATTATAATAAAATGAAAGAAAGTTAAAATTAATCAAAAACAAAAATTTCGAATCATTTTATGAAACGATTTAGTAATGAATCTTCAAGTTAATCATTTTATTGTTTACCTCTTGGTAAATTTAGCAACTTACTTTTATTTTGTGAATTGTTTAAGTGGTAATTTTTTTCCGAATAACCATTTTAAAAATTTTATTACCATGACTGATTTTTATCACAGAAATTGATTCAGTAGAGTATAAATTATTTGAAAAATTGACAAAAAATTACTCAAAAAACGTCCGTCCAGTTAAGAACTGGAATGACACAGTTGATGTTTTTGTTGATGTTGATCTTCATAAAATCGCCAATGTGGTAAAGCTATACAATAGTAAGAATAAAAGAAAAATTTTTAAATTTCATATAAGGCCGAGTATCATCAATCGATTCTAATCTATGTTCAATTAGAAATAGTAAATATTTTATAAAAACTAATAAGTTTTTTTAAAAGTTAAAATTTTAGAAATGGACTGACATTTATTTAAGTTGGGAACCGGCAGAATATGACAACATAAATTCGATAATGCTACCATCTCATAAAATTTGGATACCTGATCTTCATTTGTTTAACAGCGCTTCTGAAAATGATAGAATTTATCCTTCAATTGTAAAGGTTTTTTCCAATGGGACTGTCAAATCTTATCCAATTAATCAGCTGTACGCTCACTGTGCATTTGATTTCGACCAGTTTCCGTACGATTCCCAGTCATGTGATTTCATAATAGGAAATGTGGTTGAAAAAAGCAAAGTAAAAATTTGGCTGACTAGTTCAGTAAAAAAAGACTACTTAATTTATAATTATGAGTGGAATTTCGTTAAATTAAAAGATAGACATGAAATTCAACTCAATGTTCCTGGTACCTTTGATCAAAATGACTGGTTTAGCAATGATTGGAGTGTATCCATGTTTACTCTTGGTATTTTAGATAAATTAAACTTAGCCCAACTAATTTAAACTCAACACTATTTAAGTTATAAAACGAGAATCTAAATTTTACCAGAATTTATTTATTTGGCCAGTTATTTTTATATTAATGATTGGCAGCTGTGTTTTTATCCTGCCTTCAACGTGTGTAGAGCGAGCTTCCATGGGTGTTTTGCTACTTCTTGCCCAAGTTATCATGTCTCTTATGCTTGATACGTATACACCTAAAAACTCGGTGAGTTTCACAGTAATTGATCAATTAATTGGATTTTCAATGTTTATGGTTACGTGGTCAACATTTGTGAGTACAATAATGATAAGTTTTGACAAGGACGCTTTTGTTTACCGCAAAGTACCAACATGGCTCAGAAACGCACTCTTAAAATACATTGGCAAAATAACCTTTAAATATGGAACTCTGGATCGCATCTTGAATACCAGTCAATTAGAGTAAATAATTTTATTGAGAAAACGATATTATTAAAATTTAATATGATAAATATTTAGTCAAGATGATGAGATAGCATTACTGGATTCTAATCAATTGCTTCAAGACTATCAAGCTGAATCAGCTGAATTGTCAGTCGAGCAAAAAGACTCATTTCAGACAAAAACTTTGCTTATTCTTATCAATAACCAGTTGGCCATGTTTAGATCAAGGATCAAGGAAAAAGAAGTTAGAGAACAGAATAAGAAAGACTGGTTGATAATAGCATGTGTTCTTGATAGATTTTGTTTAATTATTTATTATCTGATTTCTTTATTTGGTTTATTTATAATTTTTATTTGAATTTATTTTTATAAAATTTTTTTAAATTGTTTTAATTTTACATGGATCAAATAAAATGAGTGAAAAAGATAAAATTTTAAAAACTAATTAATTTTAATCAACAATTCGCCATATTACCATACAGAGAAGTCTTCTAAGAGTTACTTTCACTGAAGACATAAACCAATTGCTGTTATATTACCAAACTTTTGTTTAGTCTCGATCGTTTAGTCACTTATCTAGTTTTTTATTATAATATGTTATTATGATTTGCTGAAGCTTTATGATACATTTTCGCATTTTATTCAGTTCATTAGAATAGTTTCATTTTACATATGAAATGTTTTCATAATAAAAGTCTTTAAGATGCAAATTTGTCTGTTGTTGGTGATTTTTCATTAGCTAATTCAATACAGTATTTAATTTTTTGAATTGTCTTTGGGAGATTTTTAAGATCGATACCGAATATTTATCAAGAAGATTGAAATATCTCCGGATATTAGTTAAAAAAAAAGATCTTGGTTAAAATTTTATTTTCTAAATGTAAGTGGCCACTCTGAGCCAAAATGGTTCATATAAAAAATATAAGAAAAATAAATAAAATAAAGTAAAACAAGAAATCAACTAAGTTTGAATTAACAACACTTAATATTTATTTAATTATAGAAAAGAACAAACTTAGTACCGTGTGCAAAAGGTGTTTCTATCCTTAACAACTTGTTTTTTTTTTCTAACGCTTGAATCAAAGAGTGGTTTTAATTTTGTTAACACAAAAACGCGCTAAGTGCGTGTATCACGACACTTCATCTTCCCCTTTCTTTTTAATTTAAACATACAGTTTAAACCTTAAGTGTATTGAAACGCAAAGCCCTTGAGGCTGAAAAAGAACTTACACTTGATAAATTAATTAAGTACGGTAGGTTAGATGAGTCTGTTAATTCCCAGATGAAAGAGTTGAAAAAGTTTAATAAAAGTGAAAATGAAAAGATGGAAGTGAATAAGGTTAGAGATAATCCTGGTAGTAGAAGTGGTAATACTAATGGTAGAAATAGTAGACATAGAGTTGATAGACAAAAGACAAAGAGTTCATATAGACCAAAGGAAGAAAATCAATCGAGAGAAGAGAAAAAATGTTTTAAGTGTGTTTAAAGTACCCACATGAAAAGATTTGCCCTGCCAAAGGTCAAAAATGTAGGAAATGTGATCTTTTTGACCATTTGAGAGGTGTTGTCCAACAAATGGTAGAAAGATCCATAAGGTTAATGAAATGTCTGACTCAGGATCCGAAAATGACAGTTGTACCTGGAGGGTTAGAGTCAAAAACAGAGTCCAGAGCGTCTTGATGGCTGTTAAAGAATGGTTTATGCCAATGGTGACGGTGTTGTTGTGTGGTTTAAGTTTGAGCTTCATGGTAGATACAGGTTCTCAAGTTAATATCATTGATGAGCAAAGTTTTAAGAAATTGAAAATAAAACCTAAGTTGTACAAATTTGGTTGTGTGATTCTATCAACACAATGGGAAAGTTTAAAACCCGAGTTAAATATAGTTACCAGTATAGATCTGTTGAATTCATTGTTACACGAGGTAATTATGGAAATCTACTAAGTTATCCTACTTCAGTAGAATTGGGTATTATGAATAGAATAAATACGGTTGGTAATAGCATGACTAGTTCTGGCATGAGTAATTGGACTGAGAAATACCCATCACTGTTTTCTGGCAAAATTGGTCTATTGAAAAATTATGAAGTTAAGCTTCATATTGATGAGTCGATCAAGCCGACTCAGCAGAAGCTAAGGCCTGTTCCGTTTCATATGAGACCTTTAGTGGAAGCGGAAATCATGAAAATGATTGAGCAGGATATTATAGAACCAATAAATGGTCCAACGCCATGGGTGTCTCCAATAGTACCTGTGCCAAAGCCTGATCGACCTAATGAAGCGCGTATCTGTACAGATGCGAGAGAAATGAACAAAGCCATTTTAAGAACACGTCATTCCTTTCCAACTGTTGAAGATTTAGTGGTAAAGTTAAATGGAGCAAAATACATTTCCAAGTTTGATTTACGATCGGGATATAATCAGTTATATCTTGACAAAGCTTCAAGATATATTACCGCCTTTTGTACTCATATGGGAGTTTTCCAATATAAAAGGCTGAATTTTGGTATAAACGCTGCATCTGAGATATTTCAAAAGATTATTGAGCAGGTATTATCTGGATTGGAAGGTGTCGCAAACTTCATTGACGACATTATAGTATTTGCTTCTAATAAACAAGAGCATGATTCTAGACTTGAAGCTGTGCTCTGAAGACTCAATGAATCTGGTTTAACAGTCAATGAATCCAAATGTGAGTTCGGCAAACAAAGCTTAAAATTTTTTGGTCTTGAATTTTCAAACAATGGTATTTCTATAGAATCTAAGAAGTGTGACGCACTATTGAATGCCAAAGCTCCAAAAACCGTAGGTGAAATTAGAAGCTTGCTTGGTTTAGCGAATTACTGTTCGCGGTTTATCCCAGAATATGCTACAGTGATAGAACCGTTAAGACAATAGACTAAGAAAGGTGTTAAATGGACTTGGGAGAAATGTCATGATGATGCTCTCTCCAAGATGAAAAGGGTTCTTTGCACAAAAGCCTTAAGTTATTTTGATCCAAAGTTACGTACGGAAATAACTGTTGATGCCAGTCCAGTTGGTATCGCTGCTGTTTTGTGTCAATATGATCCAAGAACACCAAATGATAAGAAGATAATAATGTATGCGAGTAGGAGTTTAACCAAGGTTGAACAAAAATATTGCCAAGTGGAACGTGAAGCGTTAGCTGTGATATGGGCTTGTGAAAAGTTCCATTTATACATATATGCCAAAGAGTTTGACATAATTACGGATAATAAGGCCGTAGAGCTTATTTTCGGAAATGTGCGTTCCAAACCAAAGGCGAGAATCGAACGGTGGTGCTTAAGACTCTTACCTTACAAATTTGTGGTGAAGCATAAAGCGGGTGCTTTTAATATTGCGGACTATATGTCTAGAAACCCGACAAGTCCAGCTAATGATTCTTGTGAAAAGTATACCGAAAGCTACATTAATATGGTCTCTAGTTTAGCTATTCCATCAAGTATTTGTAAAGCTGATTTGGTAAAGGCAACAAAAGAAGATATACAACTGGTTGAAATGATGAATATGATTCAAGGTAGGCCATACAAAAAGATTGACAGTTTCGAAAGGGTCAAATCTGAACTTACAGCAACTAAAGAAGGCCTGATCTTGAGAGGTAATTGTGTTGTGATTCCTGAGTTGTATCAAAAGCGGATCATTAAGATAGCACATGGTGGTCATATGGGTATGGTGAAAACTAAACAACTTGTGAGAAGTCATGTATGGTTTCCAAACATTGATAAACAAGTTGAAAATATGGTTAAGTCATGTCATAAGTGTCAAATCAATTCGGATACTACTGAGTTACCAGACGGTCCATGGGACCTTGTCAGTGTTGATTTCTACGGTCCTCTTACTTGTGGTAAATATATTTTAGTATTAGTTTGTGAATACGCTAGATATCCGCTAGTGAAGGTAATATCAAGTACAAATGCTGAAGTAGTCATACCAGTGCTAAACGAAATTTTCTCTATTTTTGGAATACCAAAAGCTGTAAAATCGGACAATGGTCCACCATTTTGTTCATACAAGTTCAAGCAATTTGCATTAGAGCAAGGCTTTAATGCATAAGAAAATTACACCGTTATGGCCGAGGTCTAATGGCATGTGTGAACGGTTCATGCGCAATTTGGGAAAAGTAATGCGTAATTCATCAACTGAACAAAAGAGTTGGGAAGCCGAATTGGTAGAATTTTTACGAAATTATAGAGACACTCCACATACGTCGACTGGAGTAGCTCCAAACAAGCTTATGTTTCAGCATAATGCAAAAACTTCTAAAATGCCTTATATACAAAATGGACCGAATCAAAGGTATATTTATTTAATATTAAAAAAAAAAAATTGTTTTATTTTTTATTTCTTTTGGTGATAGTGACTAATTATTACTTACTAAATATAAATTCATTGTTTAAAAGTTGACTATAATTGTAATTAAAGCTGGCCTGAATTTTTGCAAATGGAACATCGATTCTAACTCATGAGAAATTAGATTTTTTAAACAACTCATAATTTTACATTTAAGCTTAATTCCTCATTTGTTTAGTTATTTTTTCATTAATTATAATTTTAAAATCTTAATACTAATCATAAAATTTCTAAATTGGTATCTTAAATTTTTTGCTTCAATTGATGGTAAAAAGTTTCCTATGTTCTCACCATTACTCAACAAAAT
>JAESIW010000115.1:1203958-1266832 GCA_016802295.1 Brachionus rotundiformis
TATCTTAAATTTTTTGCCTCAATTGATAGTAAAAAGTTTCCTATGTTCTCACCATTACTCAACAAAATAATCAAGGTTTTTATTTTGTAATTAAATAGTATAAATTTTGAATTAGATATAAATTTGAATAAAAGTAGAAATAATTATCAATAAATATAATTTATTTAGAAAAAAATTAAAAATTAAGAAGATATTTTTATTTTAAAATTTAGATAAGCTAACTAAAAGAATTTTTTCTATAAATTACATAATTAATACTGTTTTTAAAAATTTTTGTTTTTTCCCCTATTCCTTTAGAATTTATTCAACAAGCTTTTCAAATTCATTCGGCTATTCTTGTTGGTAAAAATGAATGGTGAGCCCTAAAATAATTAGATTGAATTTAAGCCATTCTAAAAATTAAACTTGAATATTACTGATGTTGGACACTTAATGGCTTGATTAAGACTGGTCCATTGATCACTTTTTTGAGCATTTGGTGTTAGCTTAAATTAAAAAATTCGATAAGTGGCTATTTTAATTTAATTTTTCCTAAATCCTTACCATACTGTTCCATAATTCAACGGCAGCTGCTTCATGACCTTTGACACTGAAGTGGAAGCAATCTGGAGCAAAATAGCTGTAATCACCAGTTCCGTCAGGCTTTGGAAAAATATCAATTAGATTAAAATAAACATTTTAAAAATTTTCAATACTCTCAATGGTGGTCTCATATTTTTCATGAATGAATGAACAACAACAGTAAAATCATCTGAATTGTCATATATTCCCGAGTTTATAAGATCTTCGGTTTGTTGTTGAATTGATTTAGTGATTGACAAAAGTGTTGGACGGAATGAAGATGAAAGACCACAATCACAGAATGTCCTTGAGTAGTTAATTTAGATACCAGGAAAAAGAAGGATAATAAATTAAATCTACTTCTGCATGTTTCGGCAAGTTAATCCAGTTAAAAGTTCAATACCACTTACATCAAGTGAAACAACCAAATTTACTAATGTTCTTGGCAAATTGGCTTTCAAGTAATCCAATGTTGATCGAATATTTGTCATGTAATTATTTGCTGTGTATTTAGACTTAGAAAATTTTTTAATTAAAGACTATGATTAATTTTTGTGTTTAGTTTTACATCTCTACAAGCTTTGCATAAATCATTTCCACCGACAAACATGGTCACTAATTTCCAACCTCCATTAAAATTAATGTTGGTAGTTTGTTTCATTTTGTTAACCAAATTTTTTGCCTGTGTTAGCATTTCACTTTAATTAATTTAAGGATCTAAAAAATTTATCTAATTTAATTTTTAATAAAATACAATGAAGTTTCTCCTGGTCGAGCCATATTGAAAACAGCATTAGCTGATGTCGAACCTCCTGAACCAGTCGATGCACCATACAAGTTTGGATTAAATTTTTTGATAATATCTAAAAAAAAGTGAATTAAATGATTATTAATCATTTTTTTTGTTATTATAAATTTAAAATGTTACTTGGTAGAGTGATTGATTGGCTCAAATCTGATTTTTCGCCACCCATGCTCCAAGATACTCCACGACACTCTTCAATCAAACCCAAAATTGTGTTTGCTTTGGCTCCATTGGCAGCCTATATTGTTGTTAAAAACATCATATAATTTCTATTAAAAAATCAATTTTTTGTTTTACAGTCAAAGAATCACCAATGGCTCCAATGATTTCAATATCACTTGGTCTCAAGGCATGAACACTAGTTGGTCTTGGATTAGTGCTGGCAAATGTGTCGCACAGAAAAGAGTTTCTTAAATTTCTTGGCTCTGATGAATAATTGGCCATTTTTTCATTCGTTTTCCAAGCGTTCTCCATAATCAAGTTGATGTACTCTTCGTCAAATCCACTCGATTTAATGAAGTCTAAGGACAAAATTTACATTCAAAAATGGTCAAGATTAAGATGGTTGTTCTTACTCGAGCTGTGTAAGATCAAACTAACTAGGATAAAAAATTTCATTTTTTGTAATTTCACTATTCAATGTTTCTGATTTTTTTTGAATATTTAAATTGTTTCTGTCATAGGTATTTATATTTAATGTAAGGATTATTTTCTTAATTGCAAGTAATAAAACACGAAATTATGGCTTATCATATCTTACAATCCTTCTTTCAACTTTATTATATAATAAACATTTCAGCTAAGTCTATTTAATCAAATAATGTTATAAAATAATCGTCTCATTTTTTCTAAAATAATAACTTTACTGCCTTGCACACCCTACATTTATTTACATTTTATGACCATTCTACTTTTATTTTTGTTTAAAGGAAAATTTTAATTTTGATTTCTATTTTAGAATAGGCTCACTGCCATCAAAAATTATCTCATTAAAAGCGAGTTTAAAATGTGAACAAAAATTTATGTAATTATTTAAGTTTTTGATAATTTACAAGCTTGACACTTAAACTTAAAAAAAAATAATTGAAATTGCTCAAAATTTTTAAAAAATATTTTCAGATCCATGCATGTAATCGGATTAAACTTAATTAAAATTCAAAAAAATTTTTTGTACAAAATAAAAGTTTAAAAAAGTTAAAATATGAAAATTTATATTTTTAGAATATTTTTTCGGTTAATATTTGATTACTAATTACAATTTAATTAACCGAATTGTATCAAAGCTACTTACTGTAAATAGAAATTTATAAAATAAGCTTGTTAAATAAGTACGAGTTTTAATTTGTTAAAATTAATTGTTTTCTGTCAAAATTATGAATCTTTATTAATCATTTTTTTAAAAAGAGAGGATTTAAAGAGTTGGTTTGCTAGTGTGATCGAATCCAAACAAATTAAAATATATATTTATTTAAATGATATTAATACTAAGCAAAATTTGATACAATAATAAAACGGTTAAGTTATTTGAAGATAGTTTTTAAACAGATAAAAAAATTCTAATATGATTCTAATATGAATTCTAATATCGTTTTTTTTAAATATTAAAAAGAATAGAAACGATGAGAAAGTTTATTTTTCAGACATCCTAATTTTACTTTATTACATACCTTTATATGCTTATGACTTAGGTCTTAATAATTTTAAATTGGGACTAATTCTCTAAATTTTTATCAAAACGTTATTATTATATTTCCTCAGTTTTTCATTAATTAAGAAAGCTCTGCTTCATTAATAACCAAAATATTTTCCTAAGATAAGATACCCCAAAGAAGAAAAATTAAAATCATTCATTGTCTGTTTTTTTATCTAAAATAGTCTAATTTTTTTTGACTTAGATTTTTTATTATTCCAAATCTTTAAATCGTGACATGTTCGAATTTAATGAAATATATTTCAGCACTATTCAAAATTAAATTCTGTCTGATAATTATACAGCAGACCAATTTATGGTAAAGTCCATCTTTTTTCCTGCTGGATTAGTAACTGTCAATGAATTGGTTAGTTCATTAGGATTTTGTCAATCAATCTGGCTTGAACCTGCTTTAATTTTAAAAATTCGATATTGACCATATATCCTTTTTGCTTATAAATATGTTTCAAATCATTTTTTGATTTTAGACAAATTCAGATTTTATTTTTTTAGATAATTTTAATCAAAAGAAGTGCGAAAGCGTCGTACAGGAATACCTTTTTGTTTGAAAAGAGACTTACAAAAATGAGACTTATTCAAAAATATCAAGGAATTTTCTTGATTTGTTTTAAATAGAATTATATTTCTTGAAGAAGGTGAGTCCAAAGAAGACAAGACATGTTTTTTTTTAAATAGTTCCGCATTTAGTTGTAATGCTATCGATAAATAAAACACTGCTATTTGGAAATATGGTATTAGATGATAAATGCAAGAAAATTAAATCTGCAATCCAACTAATGTAATTGAAAGTTTAAAATAACATTCTTTAATATTTAAATTTTTTAAATGGTCCTGGGAAAAATATCTAAAGCGTTCAAGTCATGGTCAATTGGTACGTTCAAGAATCTTTACGTGGCATTTTTTAGACCTAGTCTCGAGTACGTGTTGG
This sequence comes from Brachionus rotundiformis, assembly GCA_016802295.1. Classification (NCBI taxonomy): domain Eukaryota; kingdom Metazoa; phylum Rotifera; class Eurotatoria; order Ploima; family Brachionidae; genus Brachionus; species Brachionus rotundiformis. The sequence goes on from JAESIW010000115.1 coordinate 1,207,964, forward strand.
CTGCTTCTGTACACGAAGAAGGACATTTTCGGCAAAGTTCAAATAAGAGCAACAAAATTGGTCAAGTCACTTGGGCATCTATCTTATGAGAAGAGATTAGAGAACTTGGGACTCACTACCCTGAGCAAAAGAAGAGAGAGAAAGGAGATCTTGTCGAATATTTCAAGATAGCTACTGGTTTTACCAAAGTCCAGCGAGGAGTATACGGGAGTACCAACACGGATGAGCGAGCTGACGAGAATGAAGTAACGAGAACATTTCATACTTAGTTGTAACAGAGTATTAGACAACTGGAACAGATTTCCTCCTGTAATTGTCAAAGCAAGTACAAAGAACTTGTTTAAGAAAATTATTGACGAAATCACCACGTCGTGATAGTCAAAGGAGAATGAGGCACTGTCAGACAGCTATTAAGGCTATTATAGCGATCCCTACATAGGTTTTTGTTTGGTGGGATAAACCACCAAATGCTATTATTTTTATAACTCATAATAATTTTATCTAAATTTATTATTTAGATATTAAATTGACTAAAATTTTATTTTTAAAATTATGATAGAAATATTTTTATATAGATATATATATATTAAAATTATTAATTTTTTTCTTTAATTTCGTTTAAAAATTTTTTTTAAAAATTCACAAAATTTTATATCAATATAGAAATAAAAAATTGTATTAGCTGAAATTGGAATCAAAAAGAATAAATCGGAAAATTCTTGAACAATTGTGCAAGTTTTCTTATATTTATAACATATATTCATGAATGATCTATAGTTAGTTGACTTTTGATAAATTATAGAGCAAAATATGAGTATTTCAAAAGTTCTAAAGATAGTAATAAATATCATATTTAATAAAATAGCATATAGAGATTTATTTTGCTTGGATTTTTTGGATACTAATTTCCTCAAATTCAAGATTTCTTTCTTAACTAATAATGATTTAAAATCTAAAAAAAGTCTAAATTCTATTAGAGAAAAAATGACAGTACACATAAAACGATTGAAAAAAAAATTAATAATATAGAATATAAAAATTAAATTAAATTTTATACGCATTTTGGCCGGTATTAATGGTAATGAATAAGTAAGGAAAAAAGAGTTGGTATTAGGATATTCAACGTAGTAGTCTAGTTCATTTATATTCATCGAATCAGTATTTAATTTGTTCATTAAAACTGTCGAAACAAGTTCATTAATCAGATAAAATATTAGAAAAATTATTCCAAAAATTTTAATGTATTGTCTTTTATATAAACTCGTTAGATTGTTTTTAAAAAACGAATTAAGAGCCATCAGTCTTTTGACAGATACTAGCAGGTGCAATATGTTGGATACAAATTTTAAAACATTTTTACCAAATTTAGCCAGATAAATTTCAATTACTTGAATAAAAATCTTTGTATGAAATGGTGAACAAAAAATAGAATTTGAAGAAACACATCTAGTTGAAATATGAAAAATTTCGATCAAAACATAAACCAAATTTACTATTGAATTAATAAGCATTATTTTTGTAATAATTGAATTATTGTCCAGATTGGATCTTATATATATATTAATTAGTACAAAAGCGTTTATACTGTTTGTAATAAATGCAATAATTGCAAAAATTAGTTTCAAAATCAAAATATTAAAATAGAACATTTCAAAATAATAAACTATATTTGAATTGGAATCAAATTCAAATACTTTATTACATTTTTTAGCTAATAAATCGAATTTGCATTTAATAATTGAATCACTCATATTATTTGGCAAATCACAAATAGGTAATAATGATCCAGGATTGTGGTAAAGTTTGAATATTGACTTTTTGTTTTTATAGATCCAGATTAGAAGACAAGAACACTTTCCAAAATTATAATTGTACTTTGGTAAAACAAATATCATCCTTTGCTCAGGTATATTCTTAAAAAAACAAAAATCTTCATTAGGATATGTGTAATATTGATTAAAAAAATAATCAAAATTTAAAAAGACGAAGACAATTTTATCCATGTTATTTTTCAGTTCATTTATATTACTCAAATTTACAAATACATTTTTGTTTAATTCATTCAGCCATTTGAATCCATCCATCATGAGTTTTTTGTTCATATCTATATTTATACTTTTACAATTTAATGATTTAAGAGCATCTGGTTCAATAGAGTCTATCAGTCCAGTAAAAATTAAATTTGAATGATTTTTAAATGAAATAAGGCTTTTTTTAACTAAACCTTTGAAAAAATCAAAATTTAAAAATTTAATAAAACTATTTAATTGGCGTGGTTCAATTGTTTGGTCAAAATATATCATGTTTTTCTTTAGAAAACAGTTTGCCAAACCACTGAATTTTAATTCATATAAATTTGAATGAGCGAAAAATAATGGACATGTATTTGGAAAGTATTTGACACTAAATCCGAATTTGATTGAAAGAAGATATTTGCCAAAGCTTGAATTAAAAGACTGGCAAATACTGCATTGTTCAATTGATTTTAATTTGGAATGGAAAAAATATAATGACACAAGTTGTTGCTTTGGAACTGTTGGTATAAATATAGGTTTATAAATGTTGATTGAATCAATAAATAAGAATTTAATCTTTAAATTTCTATACTCAGTATCACTCTTTCTAATTTTAATATAAAAATCTAGATGTATTTTTCGAATTGGTATAATTTTAATGGTCAAAGCTCTTTTTTTAAAAAATGTATCCAAATAACTTAAATTTAGTTGTGAAAAATTATTAAAACCACTAATTGTCAGCGTATTAGCTTTTTCAATTCTAAGATATTTGTAATGAATTGGCTCGATTTGTTGTGAAAAAACAAATCGGCTTAATTTGACTATCATAATTGTTATTAAAAAATTAAAATTCATTTTATTAAAAATATAAAAGAATAAATTTCAAAAGGCGCTTTTTATTATATGTTTTTTAATGCTTTTAAGAAAAATTAAATTAATTTTTTTAATTTTGACAGATCTTAAATAATTTCGACTTGTATTTTGAATTATATTAAATGTTATTTGATAAGAGAAATAGATAAAAAAAACTGAATTTGAAAAAATTCTTTACCAGATGAACAGTATAATCAATTTTTTGTTAATTTTGACATATATAAAATAATTAGTTAAAAAAATAATATTGTAAATAGTTGAAATGATCAAAATTAATAAAAAAATATACATTTTACACTTATCCTAAAAAGCTTTTTAAAATTATTGAATAAATAAAAATTTGTTTTTGTTAATCGAATCTTCATTTCATTTAAATCAAATTTTATTTTAAATGATAGATGAATTTGAACTAATGCACCTTATTTTGACAAGCATCAAGAAATTATTTACAAAATAAAACAAGTGATGTGTACAACAATTTTAGATATAAAAATAAAAATTAAATAATTAAATTGGTTAAATTAGTTCTTATGATTAATTCATGGTGGCAGCCACATGCATCTTAAGTGCATGTGATCTTTCACGTAGTCTGCAGAAGAGCTGTATGGCGGGTGCATAGGCCTACATGTCTTTGTCCAAGTCTTGTCTAATGAGGGCGCTGTTGGCTTCGGCCATCTCCCAGTATAGAATCCGAAAGTAGCGAGAATATGCTGTACAGCTGACCCTCTGCAGATAGACGTAACTTTGGAAGCCTTAATTTAAGACTAGTTAAATTCTTACAGACTAAAGCATAATTGGCAAATTGACATGGCTAAAATAGAGAACATGATAAGATACCAACAGGCTCAGGTGGGCAAGACATATTAGACGAAAACTCGAAGTGTTTCGGGCGAAATAGTAGGCCTGAAAGAGAGTGAATGGGTTGTCCTTAGGAGGATTGGAGTAACACTTTCAAAATATGTCTAAGACTCATAGACCATAGTGAAAAAGCGCTACAAAATATTGTGGATTAAAGATGAGCATAAAATAACCATTGTTTTTATTATTATATTTATTAAAAAAATTATTAAATATTTAGTTCAAAATTTTCAAAAAATCAAATCCTATTTGATAAAATAATTAAATAAATTTGTAAAAAACTTGTAAAGCAAAGCCAAAATAAACAAAATAAAAATTTTAATTAAATTTAAGTTATTTTATTAATTGGCAATATTAAAAAAAAAATAATATTTGAAGGCAATGACCATTAAATCTGATCAAGAAAAAAAAAAGTACAAAATTCAAATTAAAATCGATTTACCATTAGAATTCTCATACAAGTCTAATTTTTATACAAAGTTCTTTAACAATAATATTAAATTCAAAAATCACAATGAATATCTATATATCAATTGGCGTTATTTGTCGCTCACCTTCGGCCAAAAAAATGGCACAAGCCCTCTTCAACAACACAACGCCCAATTGATTTTTTTTCACCTGGGTCCATTCTTTGGCCTGTCCATAGTAGTTTCCTTTTTTCATGTTGGTAAGTTGGTGCAGGCCGAGCGCGTCAATCATGGCCGCTTCCCTGGTATACGCCTCGCTCGGAATGACACTCTGAAAGCAGTGTAGGGACACAATGCCTTTGTTATCGTCCCATATTTCGACAATTCTGGCCATTTTTTTTGTCATCTTTGCACTAGGCGGCTCATCGCCGTCCACTTTTAGATTGTTGAGCTTTTTCCAATGCTTTAGAGTGTCGTAGAGATGCGCGTAGGGACGCGCCCGACTGCCTTTTCCAATGTAAAAAATAGATGACACAAATGTGCGAAATGTGTCTTTTTCGCTCAAATATTTGGCTCTTTTTGGCAAATTTTGGCTCAGTCTAGGGTCAATTAGCAGATAGTTGAAAGCTGACTTAACATTGCCCTCGCGCCACTCGCACCTAGGCTCTATCAGTTCATTATTGTGGTCAAACTTGGCCTCAAAACAATTGAACATATTCGCCTCGATTACATCAGATCCACTGGTCAAATTCATCTTATTCACCAATTCCTGGATCAATTCATCCGAATAGCCCATCATTGCGAACTGCTTGCGCTGCGTTTTGTCCAACTCTAGCTGAATTTCTTTGCACAAAGAAAAATCGCTGTCAAGACAACCATCTTGGGCAGTTCTAAAAGAAAAAGAAGAGTTTTTAAATGTAATGTCGTTTGTGATCAGGCTAGAGTCGGTTTTGTTCTCTTGGCCGACCAAATAGTCCTCGTTGGCTCTCTGGTATATCCTGCCGGTGACATGCGGCTCCATTTTTTGCCGCATTACCTTCTGTTTTACATCTGCATTGGCGTATATGCGCTGGGTGTCGGCCAGGCTTGATGAGCGCTGTCTTGACTTGGTGACTTTGCTGGCCGGACTATTTTCCTTGGCCAAATTGATCGAGGAGTTTGCCTTTGATTCAGGTGATGCTTGGACTTTTTTCCTAAACTTAAAATCACTCGGCCTTAGGCTTGATGAGACTTCGGTGGAAAATTTTGACAAAAAATTTTTAAATTTGTTTGGCGAGCTTGAAGATGAGAACTTTTGGCTCAATTTGGACTGAAGTTCTTCGATTAGGTCCGGCGGAGCGACCGGCACTGCTTTGAGTCTGAGCATTTTGCCGCTTGTTTGAGTCTCCTTGCTGCTCGAAGGCCTGTACTCGGCGATGGTCGGCACCGGAGGTGGCGGAGGCGGTGGTGGTGCTGGAGGCGCGCTTGCAACCTGCCTGCTCGTTTTGGGAGTGTCTTTTTTGGGTGTCAAATAGGCAGGGAGCTTGTCTGGTGATAAAAATCGCTTGCCGGTTATTTTAGTTTGGGTCGAGCTGTTCGATTTGGGGGTCCGGCCTCTGCTATGATTGACAAACGGCGACGACCGTAGAGTCGTGTCCATGGTCGGCGATGAGCCCATTTGCTTGCTCTCGAGCTTAAGGTCAATTATATTGGATATCAACTGCTCCAGGTCTTGTCTGTTTTCCAAGCTTTTAACTGCAGGCTTTTTCCTATTTAGATTTTCATCTTTTAAATGAAACTCCAAGTGAGACTCGTCAAAAGTCGACGTTTTTATGTTTGAGTAGGATTGGTCGTAGTCTAAGGATAATATGGACTCGTCGCTTGACAGTGATATACGATTTTCGTACAAAGTTGCGTTTGTTTTCGAGTTTTTTTCGCCTAGTTTTTTTATATGCTCGGTCAGTATTCGGACACAATCGTTGCTCTGATGCTCCGTAGCTATGTCCAGCACTGTTTTTCCATCCTTAAACAATTATCTATCAATAATTATCTTTTATCAATTATCTATTATTAATTATCTATTATCGATTATCTTTTATTAGATAATAATTTTAAAAAAATAAAAAAGCTCAGTTTACTTTAGCTCGGATGAACGGGTCTGCCTGGTTGAGCAAGAGAAGCTGCAAAGAGTCGTACTTGTTCCAATAGGCGCAAACATGAAGCGGGGTCCAGTTGTCTTTGGAGCTCTTTATGTTGACATTGGCGTTGTTTTTGATAAAGAGTCGCGTGAACTTGAGGTCATTTTCTAGACCGACCGCTATGTGGAACGACGATATTCCATTGTGTTCTTTGAATAGGCGGTTCGGGTCGGCGCCAATGCTCAATAAAAAAAGAGTTTCTCTTCAAATTAGATAAAGTAATTTAAACAATTAATTATTGGTAAAAAATTGGTGTACTTGTAATCTTCGTTGAGAACTGCTTCGAATAGGCTGAGGTCTAAATTGACGTCCATTTAAATTAGTTTCATCTGTTTATTTTGAGCTGGAATTAATCAAATGATGAGTCGTTAGAAATCAAATTTTTGAAACTTATTGGCCATGACATTATGCAGAGCTGAGATCGTGTCCGAATTATTGACTTATTCGATTGATTTTTGTACCAATAGACCATGCAGTTATTTGCCTATAATCAGACAATAGCCTTTAATTTTTACAAAGAAAAAAAATTTTTTTTTATTAAAATTTTAATTTCGTGAAAATTATATTTTTTAGAAAAATATATTTTTTTGATATTTGTTTTCAAGTTTAAGCGCCTCAATTGTACCAACTTGATGTTAATTATTTGATTGATTATTAATGAGGCCAATATTTGATTAAATGTTGACGCTGAATGTTTCCACTTGAAAATTTGATGCTGGTTTTTGACCTAATTGGACAAAGGATCAATATAACCATTTATTTTGTACCTGTTTATTAGTTTTTTTTTTTGCTTCCTAGCTATATAAACTGCTACTCTGCTATGATTTATTTTGTTATTCATCCTTTAAATTACCACCATACAGGTATCAATTTGCTCAAAAAAGTGGTCCACTTTTATCACTTCTATCTTCTACTCCCAGAGGAGCATAAGGCGTCCACACGTCCCTTCCATTCTCCTTTTTTCTTAGCGACTATTTCTGGTAGTACCAATGTGAGTTTTATCTCCTTCAAATCTTTTCCTCAACGTCATCTATGGTCTTCCTGCATTTATCCTTCTCATAGGAATCCAATAAAAAGCAACTCTAGGAATTCAGTCAGTCGTTTGGCATTCTAATTACAAGTCCCAGCCACTTAAGTCGTCTTTTGTGTAAAAAATAATAATAGATGAAGATATCTACATTTCTTAATGTGGAGAACGGAGTTTCTTTCCTTCTTTAATCTGTTTTAAATGTATCCTAGCTTTCTAGATATGTAAAACTGTCGGCACATTTTAGGTTTTCATCTCCTCCAGAAATTGGTATATTGAGCTCTTTTTTAATGCAACTGACTTGTGTTTTTCTGGTATAAATGATATTTTAATACATTGTTAATTTGTTTTTATTAACAAGGCATTATTGTTAGAATTTGGAAAGCATCCACTTAAAGCCAACCTAAATATTGATTTGCCAAAAATTTCATCATTCAAGTGAAAGAAAATTTTTAAAGAAATTTCTTTTTTCAATTTAATTAATCTAAATTCAAATAATCATGAAAATGCTTAATGACTTTTATAATTGATGTATTATTTTTTCCCATGCGAAAAATTATTTTATTGATCACTAGAACTCTAAATCATCTATCAATTTGAATGAGGAATGAGATAGACATGACTAACTCATTCAGTAACTTTAGTGACCAAAATGGCAAATGATCATAAAGAAGGAAGATTCAATCTTATATCTTTTTTAATTTTTCTAGCAATATTTATTTTATACTAAAATTTTAATTTCCAATTTAATTTTACGCATTGATTTTAATCTAAATTCGTTTGAAAAAAACATAAAGTTGTCAAAAATTTAAGAATCTGTTTTTTTTTTTATTTTTTTAACTCCAGATAGTAATCTTAACAGTAAAATTTAAATATATGGTTCTTTCTGAGGATCATGCTCAACAATAATGCAAAATTCCTAGTAATGAAGAAGACAGCATCCATTCAATCTCTCTCAAAAAAAGCATTCAATTTAATGTTTATAAAAAGCAGCTATAATTTAAAATCTTAGATATAATATTTAATTTAAATATTCATTCATCTAATACTGTATTAAATAAAACTTCGACTGAAATTAATCTACCTTTTAAAAAAATTACACCTGATTTTCGAATCAATCTCAAATAAATATCATATTTATTAAATGTCTAAATTAGAAATATAATAATATCTATTAATAGTCAAATGTTAATTAATTTATAAAAAAGGCTTAAAGTCATTTTAATATTAGAAAAAACAAAAGCTTCTACTTTATGTTTAGATTATATTCATTCAAACCCTTTCAGATCGATGATTTGGAATTAATAATTAATAGACAAAAATCTAATGACTACTTAAAAGCTTTTTTGCCATTAAAAAGTAATGTATTGAATTTTGTTAAGTTTTTTGTGAATATTTAGACTAATTTATTTTAATCTTTTAATTTTAATTTTTAGATTTAAATGTAATTAATGTTAAAATTTGTCTTAAAAATAATAATTTATTTCACAATTTAATTATGTATTTGAATATTAATATTTAAATATTGATTAAAATTAAAGGAATATATTATGTCTTATTTCATATTTTTAGCATAGATTAATCTGAATACATAATTAATTAAACTCGAACTAAATTTTCTTTATTTATAAAACTTCAATTTCAAGTTTCTAAGCTATTAATAAAAATATCTAATCATTGTATCAAAACAATAAAAAAATTGTGATTATGGATTATAACTCTTTTGAAAAAAACTTGAATCGCGAGTTCTTATTTTATCATCGAGATGATGAAACCAATGATAAAATTAATCCTGACATTGCCAAACAAATGAATGACCAAATAACTGATCTCTCTTCAAAATTGACCCAAGTGCCAGTGGTACTTGTTGATAAAAGAAGCAAAAAAATAAAAAATCTGAACAAAAAATTATCTTCTAATGATGAAAGTGTAAGAAAAAGCCCATCATATTTGCTGAAATTGATGCGATCGATCGCAGAAAAATCATTAAATAAAAGCTCTAAAAATTCATCAAGATCTGAGAATACAAATTCTGAAGAAAGTTTGTACACTAGACAAAGATACTGGAAAAATTTGAGCGCCAACTCTGACACTTTAGCTCCTAGACACGACCATTCAGTCTTTAGAATACCTATTAAAAGATTCAGCTCAAATAAAATATTTAAAAATAGCAACTATTTTAGATCAAATCAATATCTAAGACAAGATTACAGTGACCTATATTTAAGATCAGTTTGTGATACATCCTCAACACCTTATGTAGATAGAAAAGTATTTGATAATTATTTGAATAGTAATGAAATTTTTGAGCCTAAAAACAACATTTCTAATGACCAGAGCCTTAATTGTGATGGTTACATTGAGCTTTTATTTAACATAAGCAAAAATACTCTATTACTGGCAATTCTATTGCTGATTGTTTGGCCTGGAGCTATAATTTTCAAACTTTTCTCTTTAATTACCAACTACTCGTCTTGTTTTTTTCCCAATTTGGAAGATTTTGAAATATTTTTTGACAGATGGCATAGGATTTTCTTAGAATTGGATGATAAAATTTTAGATCAAATTTCATTTTTGAATCAATAAATTAAATTATTTTGTATTTTTGTTTAAATTTTATTCTTATCAAAGAAATATATTAAAGGAAAATTAAAAAAAATATAACATTTAAAAAATAACTGGACTCAAAAACTAAAATACATTTATTTTCAGAATTTTCAAGGATAATTGGCTTTGGTCAAATGCCGTTGATTCGAAAACCAAGTGTAAATTTTCTTAGAGGGTAGATTAATTTCAGTCGAAATTTTATTTATTTCAGCATTAGATGGATACTGATTTTGGTGAAAGTATTCCATTAATTTATCTTTTTGAATTGATTTTAGTTTAATTCTTTTTCTTTTTTGTTGAGACAGTTTAGAAATTTTTGCTGACTGCAACGTGCTAGACAGCGAGTACTTGCTTGAACTGTTAGATACTAAAAATAAGATTAAATAATTTTAAGAATTAAAATTAATTATTTTGATCTAACTGTTTGGTATATTTTTTTTGCTAACTGACACGGCTGCCAATTTGTTTAGTCTGTCTGGGTCGTTTAACCAGTGGTACATGACCATGAACCTGTCTCGGTAGGTTTTGCTCAGCTCAGACCAAGGCATTGGATGGGACAACAACGAGCTGAAATTCGCTTGTCTCATGCTCAGCAGACCCTCGGCAAAAGTTCTTTGTCCAATTTTGGACAGCTGCAAATATTCTTTAACTTTTCTGGCTATTTCCTCGGTAGATATATCTTTAAGCAAAAGTTAGAGGGTTTCCTCGATAAATGAAAATTACCCACCTGGTATTTGCGTGTCTGAGATATCGTAAATTGGACCATTTTGGTCAAAATAACTTGATATAAACTCCTGGTGCTTTGGATAAGACTCAATGTCTAAATTTTCTTGTGAATTTTCTTCGTCTTAAATGTTCTCTCTGAGCATTTATTTGGAAATAATTTGGTAAACTTACCATTATCATCAAAAATAAATTCTTCATTTCCGTTCGCTTCATCCTTATTCTCATCGGCATCGGTGTTTTCGGCGTTTACTAACTCTGACACTTTTGGAGTATCTAATGGAAACACAATATAAGAAAATTAAATTTTTAAAATAATTAGAAACCAACCTGTTTCGTTTACATTAATAGTGTTTGAAAAAAACTTAACTAAATTATAGACAAGGTTCTCGGTGATTTTTATTCGATTAGACAAGTTAATCAATTGATTAGTAAAAGATTCTAGTATGATGTTATAAGAAGTTTTGTCAAATATTTGCTTAATAATATTAAGAAAATTAAAAAAAGTGTTCTTAATTAAATAAATTACAGTGGCATACAGGATTTGTTGAGGAAAGAGTTTTTTGCAGAAACTTAAGCTGATTATTAAGTTCATTTTGGATGTTTTTTTGGCTGTCCATTTGTTTTGTGTAAATAACCAAGTCATCCTTTTGGATAAAAATTAGTAAATGAATTCTGTAAATGGCATGCCGAGGTCCCTACTTTAAGGTCCTTGATTCGAAAATTTTTCCAATAGCTGAACATATCGTTTAACTCATTGTCGAATGTGGTATTCATATCGTCAGATAATAGCATTATTAACTAAAAATCCAAAAAAATATAAATATAAATATATATAAATATATATAAATATATATAATTTTATGTTTATTTCTATCCAAAAAAGAGAAAAAAAGCTTCAAATCCCAATGTTTAACATAAAATTTTAAGCAAAAATTGAAATAAAAAACAAACTAATATATAAATATATAACTTTTATAAAAATAATTCTAATTATATAAAATAAATTCCTCTCTTTCGTTCACTCTAAAATATAATTATTATATTAGAAAAATTTATAAATATAAATATATATATATATATATATATATATATATATATATGCGTGCTTAATATTTATTTTTATTTCAATTATATCTAAAATATATATATATATATACAAAAAAATATATATATATATATAATTTTTTTTGGAATATAATAAAATATTCTATTTAAATATCTTAATATAATTATAAATTATTTTTTGTTGCTTGCAAATTGCAAATATATGTAAAATTTTATATATTTTAAGATTTTAATTTTGATTTAAAGTGTCAAAATGAATGGCTAAAACGAATTTATATTTAAATCAACAAAAAAGTCTATACATAGGATTTTCATTTTTGTTTTTTCTTTGCTTTTAATCATCATTAGTCTTGGATTTTTGGATTCGAGAATAAGATATTAGTTGCCAAAATTTTATTAATATCAATCTTTATAATTTTTATCTCGTTTTTAAACTAGGTATTCTGACATCATAATTGGTTTAGTTCATACATTCTCCAAAGCTCCAAAAAACAACTATTATCATATTTTTTGAAAAAAAATTTAATTATTATTAGATATTTTACAAACATTTATTCACAAATTTGAATTTTTTATTAATGATCTTGATTAATGCATTTAAAAAATTTGGAGATGCCGGGGATTGAACCCGGGGCCTTTCGTATGCGAAACGAACGCTCTACCACTGAGCTACATCCCCTATTAATTTTAATACCTTAATTAACAGAATCATAAATGTTTAAGTCACATTAGAACCAAAGCATTGGCAAATATTTAGACTTACTGGATTCAGATATTTTTTAAATTTATAAATAAAAAGTTTTCGAGAATAACAAAATTTTATATTTTTTTTTCATATCATTTTTTAATAATTTTAATAAATCGCATTCTACTCTATTTGAAATGTCTAAAAATATAAAAATATTCATTTTTTTTTTTATTATTTGAAACAATAAGTAAAAAATTCAAGTAATTTAGGATTTTTTGGTCACATAAGAAAATTCTTCTATTGATTTTCAAGTTGTTTTCAAGTTTCTAAATTTCATCTAGATTGTTTAGTTTTTATTTGAAAAAAATCTTCAAGAGACTTTAAATAAAGTATTTAAAAAAAGATAGCAAAATTGATACGCAATTCAAATTATCTATGAATTAAAAATAAAATTTTGATATTCTTTTCGAAATTTTGATAATAATCCTGTTGACTAGATAATAAAAATTAAATAGGTTTGGACAGATGAGCAAAATAAGATTTTGGCAGTTTAAAACTTTCACACCAGGTAAAGAATCTGTGATCCATAAGAACCCAAAAAAATTTTTCTGTTTATTTTCAAAAAAAAAACTTGACACCAATTTATCTGGTTTCATAAACCAATACTAAAATGATCATATATCTTATCTATTTGATAATGAATCAAAATATATTCGGCTCATATAGAGAAGATAATTCAATGTTGAAAGTAGCTGAAAAAAAGACAGCGTTTTTATTTTAGGTAAAATGAGAAAACTATTCCAGGAAAATCGAATTATCTTTTTCTGAAAATATTCATTGCCATTTTGGGACTCATTTTTTATGTTTTACTTAATCCTTAAATAATTTTAGTTATTTTAACACTAGAAAGCCCGGCTGATTAATTACAAATAAATTCAAATTAAAATATCAAAAGGAATAGCAAAAATTTATTTAAAACATGATTAAAAAATTTAAGTATTACAAGTTGATTTTAGTTTTCTTTGAAAAATTTTTGATAACTTCATTTATTTGAGATAATTTTCAAGTTGAAATTTATTAAAAAGGGGTTTAAAAACCTCATGGGCTTTCTGGTGTTAATATTTTAATTTGATTAAAAATAATTTAATAAACTGTTTAGACCAGTTAAATTTTGTATCTAAGGTATCCAAATTAGTTATCAGTAAAATTTTTTAATCAAGAGGCTCTATTATAAAAAACAGTCACTAAATAATTATTCGATTTATGACAAAAAATAAGTATTTATCTTTAAAAATTAAAATAATATGTTAGATAAGAAAATTAATCAATTCTTATGAAAATTTGATAAACTCTGTGAATGTTTGATTTATATCAAAATTTAATAATTGTCATCAAAAATTGTTAATTTTTATAGCTGTTTTTCAAAAAAAATTAGTTTTAGTTTAAAGCACTCTTTTATCATGCAATTAAAGCTATGATATTAAATTTAATGAATTCTGTAGCATCACAGAAAGATCAGCTTTTAACATTTGATATTAATTCCAATGACACTTTGCTTTTATTAGTTTTGCAAAATTAAACGCAAACCTTGATCAAAACAAGAATGTCAAATTTTGTATATATTTTCCTATTTGGCATGCTCAGATTTTTTTTTGTTTGGAATCTGAAAAGTACGAAATAAATAAATAAATATAAAATGAAAAAATATTAGTTTAAAATAAAAAGTAATCATATTTCTTAGATCTCTGGAGCTTTTATCTAAGGACTAATAAAACATTTGCCATTTCAAATTTCTAAATTTACCAATTTGGGTTCATTTAAGAGATCAATAAATCTTAATTAAGAATTTTTTGTGCTAGTGATTATTTAATTATATTAGTTTGATTTACCGATGTTGCATAATCCAATATATCATATTGAGTCAAATTATTTAGATTATTTAATGTATTCGATTGTTAGTGAATTTATTACTTTTGAAATTATTTATTTTATTTGCAGTATTTTGTCGATTTGTTTATAACTATATATGGATGGTGGCATAATTTTAAGTCTAATTTCGTTCTAATTTTTTAACTTGAGATCAATTTATTTATCAAAAATTACGCAGTTTTATTAGCTGATCAGCCAAGAGTCAAATAGGATTTTAATTATTCCTTTTCATTTCAGTTCCATTATTTCCAATTTTTATCATAAATTCTATTTTACTTAATATAATTAGTTATTAGTGACTTTTTTTGACATCCGACTCAATTTTAAAATATCAAATTTTGTTTTTTTTAATCTCCTACGATTAAAATTAATTTCTGTTTAATGATAAAATTTAATGATTAAAAAAAAATAATGATTCTTTAAAACCGATAGACAATTATTGAGTAAGGTAATAGATGTGAAAATTTTATTAGATAATGATGAAATATTTAAGTGTTTATTTTTTTGTTATTCAAAGGTAAATAGGAGCCTGAAATTAATAAAATGATAGTTTATTTATAAAATTAATAATAATTCCTATCTGGATGTAATTAAAATATTTTTATAGCTAATACACCATTGAATTGTACCCGATTGTCAATTATGGAAATAAAAGATCTACTAAAGGGAATTAGATAGCCGTTCAAAAGCGTTCCTTAATTTAACATTTAAATTTTTTTTTTCTAAATCTTTATCTCTTATCGTGTAAAATAAATAGTTCAACTAATTTATGAGCTGAATAAAATATTATTTAATTCAAGCTTAAAAAAATTCATCTAAACAATTTATTGTTTTAAAATTTAGTTAAATAATTATGTAAATAGATATACAATAAGGTTGATTTTCTTAATAATGCCTAAAATTTTTTAAATTTCGTTTTATAAAATTCAGAATTGAATTAATCTATCTTAAAGAAAATTATTGTTCAAGTGCTTATTGCTTGAATTTATACATTTTGCTTAAATCAGTTTTAGAAAAATATTGATGAAGAGGAAGTTAAAAATTGCATTATTTGTTATTTAAGACATCATCGATATACACAAACAAGACACATGAGATTCAGAATCAGAATTCAATACTTGAAATATATTAATAGAATACATTTTATTTCTAATTTAATTTCTAAAGATAAATTTCATTTTTTAAACAATTTTAATTTGAATTATTGAAATCTATCTAAAATCTGAATAACTTATGCATTTCTAATGTTATTTTTTTCATCACTTCTATTAACAATATCTTATGTAAATCTAAAAATTTTATCCTTATTTAAAAATCAAGTATTTCAATTTTAAATAAGTAGACCAAAAAAAAACAATATTTAAAGATGGAGATTGTGTTATATGCTTATTTAAATATATATAAATTATATTTTTGTATTAATAATCTAGTTTAGTTAAAGTTTTGGATGATTGGTGATTTGTTATATACTAGTTTAAAAAATCATAACAGATAATTTAATATAATTTTTTAAGTTAAAGAAGAATGAGCATTATTTTGCGCCTATGATTCTCTAAATTAAAAAAAAACGCACCCAAAAAATAAAACAAAATTCTCCCAGTCTGTAATTTAATTTCAAGCATCATCTAAATTTATCAAAAATTAATAATATAATTTTTCAAAATGCTGTTTAATCATATTTTTATTGGAAATTTTGTCATTTTAAAATTTTATTTTAAAAACATATTTAGCTGATTCAGATTCCGCCTGTGACTTATAATCCCATTACGTCGGCTTAATTTCATCACGAAAAATAAAATCTAATTTCGTTGGCAGAAATTTTCTATTATTACTAAATTATAAACTTTTGTTTAAAGTGACTTTGTTTTATCAGCAGGTTCCATTGTTTGGAACTGTTTTATGTCATTTTACGGAACAAATTTCCATGTCGGAATTTAGATGTGCGTAAAAATGATCAGCTTTTTTCTTAGTTTTGATAATAAGTCACAAAATTTTTAGATAAGAATAATTTTTGAAAATTTATGTTTTACTTTTAGTAATTAGAAACAAAATTATAGTTTATCTTTTTACACAGTTGTACAAATTGGCAAAATTTCACAAAATCACATACTTCAATCGAACTATTTGTTCAAGAATTATTTCCGATTTTATTTTTTAATTTAAAAATTTGCTGTAGAAAATTAAAAATATTAAATTAATTGTCCGTATTTTTTCCTCACACACTAGGGTCCAAATTCAAATATTTAATTAGATAAATCTCAATAGGAAAAAGGATATATCTGCTTAAATTTTCTGATTTAAAACCAATTTTTATTTACTTTCCAGAACAATATTTTTTAATTTAAAGCAAAATTTTGTTAATATTAATAGTCATTTATGTGATTTTATTATATTACAAAAATTCGGAAATCTTTGCAGCTAATCTTCAAGAAGTTTGAAAACTTTAATATTTAAATTTATAGCTCAAATTAATATTCAAAAAATCTTCTCTTACCAAAGAAAATAAATATAAGCCAAGTTCTAGGCTGTTCTTTCAAGATTCAAGCAGATTTTATCTTTTCCAAAAATTCACTCTCTTATAATGAATATAAATTTACAAGGATTATTAAGAAAAGTGGTTCTTATATACTTCCGAGTTTTTTAATATTTATTTTTTAGATGCATAATGAAAATATTTATATTTAAACAAAAATTCTAAGCTGACAGCATGTTAAGTCAATCAAACTATTCGCTTATTAGCGAACCTGAGTCCAGTATTTTGTACAAATCCGTAGTTTATAGTCTCACTATTCCTATTTTTATCATAACCGCCACAGGTTTTTTATAAAATTTAATAAAAATAATTGCTTTATAATTTTTTTTATCAAAATTTAGGCAATGGTGTAATTTTAGTAACTATAAAATATCAGGCCAGGCTGCTTTCTTCTACATCTAATTACTTTATACTTAGTTTAGCACTGGCCGATTTCTTTGTTGGCATAGCCATAATGCCAATCATGATTGTATATACAGCTAATAACCAAAAATGGGAATTAAGTTAGATTTTTTTTTGGATTTATTTTAAAAATAATTTTATTTATTAATTTAAAGATCACTGGTTATGTGATTCGTGGATGGCATTTGATTTTCTGTGCAGTTCAGCATCATTTTTGACCCTGACAGCCATGTCCATTGAACGCTACAAAATGCTTACATCATCCTACATACACATAAAACACAGCTCTAAAATTCGCGTGATTATTTTCATCTGTTTATCTTGGCTCATGCCATTTGTTACATGGGTTCCGGTAATTCTGGCTTACCGCATAACTGGACTGAATAAACAAAAAGTATGTTCAATGCCGGATAACAAATACTTAATTTTGTTCCTTTGTGTAATTGTTTATCACATACCATTGATCTGTATGGTCTTGTTTTATACCAAACTCATCATTCACATCAAGAAGTCGTCTCTCAACAATTTGGAAGGAGAGACGAGTTATCTGACCAGATCGAAAAAGCAGGAAAAAAATTCGCTTTTTCCAAATGCCACCGAAAACTCAAGACATTTTAATTTTTCAACGAATTTAGATAACTCTAGGCTCCGAGAGTTTAGCATAAAAAAATCCAATTCAAACAACTTTGTTGCCATGAACAGCTTTGACTCGGAGGTTCAGTCAACAAATAAGTCCTTTTTTATAAATTTATTTCCCAAATTTTTGGCTTTTTTCCCCTGTTGTTGCCAACAAAACAGAAAATTACCCAAACACTGCACAAACAATTCTGCCAAATTTGTCAAATATTTACCAGATGAAAAAAATAAACATCTAAAAGTAAAAAGAAGTATTATCTTGTCAAGTCCACGCAAATCAAAAGACCCACATGCACCAGATTCTGAGTACGTTAGTTCCAGAAAGAGTAGCTACAATTTAAAATGCGACCATGATAGCACCAATTCAACAAATATTAAATGCAAAATTCAAAATAATAGCATGAACAATTTCATTGAATACCAAGAGATAAATAATAAAAAAGAGCCAGAAGTCTTTATCAAAAGGTGTTCGAACCCTTCTATTAAAAAAAACTCGCTGTACGAGACATCGTACTACCAAAACTTAAGGCTAAAGCGAAACCGTAAAGCTGCCAGAATGCTCGGTCTCCTTGTAGCTTCGTTCTCCATTTGCTGGCTTCCTTACACTATTATCTATCCATTTTGTCAATTTAACAGTACTTTCTTTCCAAATTGGTTTGTATCAATTGTCTGGTGGATGGGTTATATCAACTCTACAATTAATCCTTTCCTATACGTCTACAGCAACAAGAATATCAGGTAAGCTTAAAATTTTTTTCCAGATTTTTGTTTCATTTTTAATTAATCAAAAGACGATCGGTTCGGATTCTATTTATGAAAAGATTATGGAGCTTCTTTACCAGAAGTAAGCTTAGCAATAATTTTAGGAATGATTCACTTAGAAATAATATGCTCTTAGGAAGCTATAAAAATGCCAATTTGAGCAAAATTGATAATCAAAAATGTGAAAAAAGATTTATAAAATTTAAAAAATAAATATTTGTATTTGATTTTATATTTATAATTTTTGTATAAAATATTTTTTTAGAATAAAAAAATTTACTCATTGTGTTAAAATGTATTTAGTTCTACAATTTGTTTAAAATATGTAAACAAAAAATATAATCAATTTCATGGTATTGTAAATTGTGTTGTGATACTTGGGAAAATTTGCATAAAAAATATGATTTTAATTTTATTATTTTTGTTAAATTGTCAGACATTTGAGAAATTAACATTGGCTCGTATTCTCCAGTGAATATTTTGAAAGAATTTACAGAAATATTTTTTGTACTTTTATTTTATATTTTCTTTTTAATTAATATCATAATTATTTTTAATAATCTGATTAACATGGAAAAATCTATGTTTGAGGTTTTTTTCATAATTTTTAGTCAAAAAATTTTTAAATTTTCCAATCAATAATTTATAATTTTCTATCATTATTCATCATAAAATTTAATAGTAAAAAAGTCAATGAAAATTTGTTTTTAAAACTTTTTTTCTAGTCAAAAAATTATAAATATTTTGTCATGCCATTGAAATAAAAAAAAAAAAAAAATTTTTTTTAAAAAGAAAACTTTATTAAAAAATATTGACGTGGAAAAATTGTTTAAAAAATATACACTAAAATTAAATTAGCTTTTCGCTTAAAAAAAAAATTCAAAAATATTCAAATTAAATTTTGTTAATTTTATAAGCTTACGTTTCATTTGATTGATAATTCTTTTACGTGCATTTATAAAAGCTGTTATATCTGCGTCAATTTCACTATCTCCTGTCAAATTGATTTTCTGGTTGGATGCCGCACTGGTTTTGCTAATGCAAAAGTTAATTAAGAATAAAAATTAAAACCTAATTTACTTTTCGCTTTCAATCTGAGGCAGCTTTCTGTGACTATCTCCGTAATCAAACACCGATTTTTCAGTCTTGAATAAATTAATAAAAATTAAAAAAAACTAAATTTTTGACTCATACTTGGTAAGAACTGGTCAAAGTGGTATTGGTACTGGAGTTAATTCTTGAATTAGTCGATAGGCTATTAGCTGTGCTTGGAATAGAAGAAAATGATTCAACTCGACCATTGTCATTGGCCTCTAATCTCTGTTGCTTTTGCTCCTTGGGAAATTTTTAGAAATACTTTCAATTTTTACAAGACTTAAAATTTACATTAAGTTCACATTGTTCTGTCCACCAAACTTCGAAGTCTTTTTGCAGCTTGACTTGGGATTTTTCGATCAAATACTGAGCATGTTCGATTTGTGTCTTGAGATTCTTAAGCTTTTCAAAATTTTCTCGGTAGCTTGGATAAAAAAGTTAATTAATAAATTAGGGAAAATTTAAATTAAGACTTGGCACTCACTTTTCTTTTTCGAATTCCATTGTTTTACGAATAGATTCGTATTCCGAATTGTGTCGCGGATCATTTAAAGTGTTTGTAGACTCTAACTTTAGATATATCTGTTCGCTTTTAGATTTCAAATGTTCTAAGAAAATGAAAAATTATATTTCTAAAACTTTTTTTTAAATAATGAGTACTAAAGTTAATAAATATTCCCCAAAATATGGCGTATGAAAATATTTTAGTTCTATCTTCTTAAAATTATTATTTATTATCTAATTTTTTAGTAGACTTAGACAAGTTTTCGTAAAATTTTTAGCTTAAATGGTAACATTGGTTTGATAATGGGATTTTTGATGGGAAAAACTTGGTTTAAATAATAATTAAAATTGTTAATAATTTTTTGTTTCTCATTAGTAAATGATTAATATTTCTATTTGTTTAATCTTAAATAAAATTTCAATAAATAGCTTTTAAATTATTATTATTATTCACAGATGATTTTTTGTATGATCTAGAAATAATCTTATGATTTTTTTTTATTTTTGCCAAATAATTTAATAATTTAAATAACGTGTTTTTTAGAGTTTTAATAAGTTTTTTATTTACGTAGTTTAGTTCTGGCTGTGTTGATGAGTTCGCCAAGCATCTTAGCCTCAGCATAGCTTTTCTTCAAAAACTTTTTTTGATCTTCAATCTCCTGATTGCCAACATAATCTCTCTTGAATATTTCAAACGCTTCTTGACGCCCAATAGACATATTTTGCACTGATAAAATTAATTCAATTATTTTATTTTTTTTTAAATGTAGAAAAAAATACAGATTTGTCTCTTAGGATGATTTTTAGTAAATTCCTTGGGCAGATCATCACTAGACCCACTGCTAGATAGCGAATGAACTGCAGGTTTACTGGTTAAAAATCAAATTTTAAAATTAGATTAATCAAACAAAAATCTTTTAGCAAACCCTTGTTTTAATTCTTCGTATTTTTTTTTCTCTTTTTTCAGCATATTAACCAAAATGCTAATTTCATTATCTCTTTGTCTCAAAATGTCCTTTAAGTCTTTGAGCTCTTTGGAATCGTAATGTGAAGCATCAACAATAGTGACGCTAGCTTGGTTAGATCCGGGCACAGGAGCTATTTTACTTTTAGCCAGCAATTGAATGTACAAATCTTTTAACAATTTAAAACAGAAGTTTATTTTCCTCATATCTGCACCAACATTAAGGCTAGAATCGCTGTCTCTATCTTCAAGATATCTTTGGATCAAAATTTTTAATTTTTCCATTTCATCTTGAGTTAAGTCTCCTGCCAAAGTTTCACCATTATTGGCAATCGATAGCTGATTTTTCAGCTCTTCGACTTCTCGCTTGAGTCTATTAATAACCAATCTTGGATCCAATTCTTCATTGACGATGGCCTCGTTTTTGATCATTGCCACCCTCTGGGCAAATCGACACGTAGATATAGATTCCTTTATATTATTAAATTATTTTAGTATTTGTTTTAATAAAGAATAATTTTATTTACGTCTAAATTTCTTTTTTCAATAGAACATGTGGCTATCATGGTGGTCATGCAATTGCCGCCCAAACTGTCCCGTAGCACCGAAGTCATCATCGAATTTCGATAAGGAACATGAGTTCGGTTTTTCTCGGCCAAAGCCACAATAACTTGCTCCAAATAATGTAAAGATAAGTTAATGTATTTGGCTTCGGTTAACAATATTCCATTTGCATTTGTTTTACCAATTCTCTCTGATCTGTGACAAAAAAATAAATTGGAAAACTTCCCATAATTAAAAACTACCCTGCCAAGTCGACCAAATGAAGTTTGGCTTTTCTTATTGTGGCGGATCCCGTTTCCCTAGCTGTTATGTGCAGGGTAAAGATACAATGAGACCTAGTTGAGGCTTGATTCATTGGAGTCTTAAATTAAAATAAAAAATTTTAATTTGTCTCTTTGATTTTAATTACTTCAGCAATCATTCGGTTTGTGTCGCCTAAAAACAGCAAATTTAAAGCTTCCTCTTCATTATTTGCCGGATGTATGGACAAGTTTTTCAAATGTATATTATTATCTTCGTCTTCCATTAGAGTCACTTTTCTATATTAAATTATTTGATATATAAATTAAATAAAATATTAATAAATTAAGAATTTACGGTAAGTCTTCTAGCTTAGATACTTGATGTTGTGGATCAAGAAGGTCATAACCATTCTCATTGTAAATTTCCAAATACGAAACGTGCATTGTGAATGAATATTCTGGTTTCTAATAGGTACTAAATTTTATAACAATTAAGATAAAAAAATAATAATTTACTTTGGCAAACATTTCAAAAAAAAATGATATTGATCGCGGGATGATACCCCTGTCTGTATATTTTTCTGGACCACCTGTAATGGTGAAAGTTTTTCCACTGCCAGTTTGGCCATAGGCAAAAATTGTTCCATTATATCCAGATAAAACACTTTAATAATTAATTTATCATTCTAATTAGATTTTAGTGAAAATGGATATCTACTTTTCGATTACAGGTTCAGCTACTTGTTTGAATATATCGTCTTGGAGTGTGTCCTGATTAAAGACTCTTTCAAATCTTATTTTTTGGATTAAAATTTATCAAAACTATTAATTAAATAAATCATACTTAAATTTGTATTCTTCTTTTTTGTTGTTTATAAAGCCTTCGGAAACGTCTTTTGGAACTGAAAATGTCACTATATCACTTGATTCTTTATTATCAATTTCATATAACTAAATAAATATAAGGATCACTAAAATCTGATTAAAAATTAAATTTACACTCTTTTTGCCTTTAGTAGGCTTAATTCGGCAAAAAATTTGAATTGTTTGCTTTACCATCTTCTACTATTTATTTATTTGGACAAAAGCAACATCATTTTTTATCTAAATTATCCAAAAATAATCCAATCAAAATTCAAAATTCTTCAAAAATATTGATAATTTTTCAAATAAATAAGATAATCTTAACAACAAAATCATTATTCATGGTTTCTAAATCAGTGTTTGAAAATTTGTTTCAAATTAACTCATTATAACATGATTTTATTCTAATTTATCTCTTAAATTTATGATATTTGAAATACCTGTTAAAATTTGGTGAATATTAATTGATTTTTTTAATCAAAATTAAATCAATTAAAATAATTAAGCACAGAATTTTACATCCGCCATTTAAATTTAATCTTGAAATAAATTCGACTAAAATTCAATTAAGATTTATTTACATATTAATATAAAAGTTTTGTTGATCTATATCTATCTAGTTTAAAAAGTGAGATTCTTCTTTTAATTTGTTCAAAGTCCACTGCTTACTTTCGTGTTTTGATTTAAGATCTAAATAAGTCTTTAAAATGGAATCGAATTCGGACCCAAATGAATTAAATGTGTTTAGGGTAAATTTCATTTGGTCAAGTTTACTCTTGGCATGCAAAGTTTCCACTTGAATGTGATTTTTAATTACCCCTAGAGCCTTAAGCTTATCTGGACTGTAAAGATCATACATCATTTCGTTCTTTACTGTCTCTATTTTGGTAAGCAACAAGTCACAAGACAAGATAGCCTTTTGACATTCTACTTCGTTTTTGTGAGCATAAAAATCAATTTTAAAATCTTTTAATATTTTTCTGATTAAATTGATAACTTCCATTGATGTGTTGATACAATGATCTAATTTAATGTTCATTCCCTCATCTAGCCTTTTGCTCTCGGATTCAGAGTTATCTATATTTTGGAGCATTTTATTAAACTTGGAAATTATAGAATTTTGTTTGGAATCTTCTAATTCCTTGTCCAATTTGGAGCTTAGCTCTTCATTTGAACATCCATATTCTGTAAAATCGCTAACTAAATCCAAATATTCATCTAATTTATTCTCAAATATTTCCAAAATATGTTCTTTGGCATCAAAACTCAATGGATCTATTTTTGTATCATCTGGCAATTTAAAATTACTGTCCGAGTTATTTGAAATGGAATAAGTTTTTAAAAACGTGTCACGGATTTTTTCATCTAAAGCCTGTTTGGGGTCATTTTTTTCCGATTCAAAAGTTCCTGAAGAGGATGAATGAATGAGTTTGGCTTGGGTGCTAAAGACAATATCAGTTATTAGACCAAGGATTAAGTTACTTTCCAAGTATGAACGATAATTTTGATTAAACTCGTTTATTATTTCTTTACGATTTAAATCATTTAAATTTAGGTTCATTTTAAATATTCAAGTGAAAATTATTTTAAAGTAGTTAATAAAATTTTTACGACTTAGTTACCATTTAAAAAGTGGAAAATTTTATTCTTTATAGTGTATCTGAAATAGTCTTCTAAATCTTAATTTTATTTTACTATTAATCAAAATGTTTATTTCTTATTTAGTAGTAGTAGTTCTTGCTGCGACACCTAGCATGTAGATTGTCTGAGCCCATCACCACCAATTGGCCGTGTATATTCCATTGAACTTATCTAAAGCCATTTTAAAATTAGCGGTTGACTTAGATTTTACCACATTTTCTGGTAACTTATTCCAATACGGAACTACTCTGTTTGAGAAAAATACATGTCTGGCACTTACTGCAGCCGCAAAATCGTTTCTAATTTGAGCCGAGAAACTTTCTCTCTGAAATCTGATGCTTTTTCCTCTTAAAGCTCCGGCTGGTCCCTTGTTTTCTGATTTATTTACTAGATTCTTGTGAATGTCATTCTTGTAAAAATAAATACTAATTTTATGTTAAAATTTTTATGAAAAAAAAATAAAAAATACAACAAAATATGAAATAAAAGATTATTTTTGTCAAAAGTGGTCAATTTAAATTGAAAAAACTAATAATTTTACAATCGTTTGTGCGATACCACTAGGATGAAAAGAAAGTTAAATAAAATTAAGAAATAATTTGTCTCTTTTTAATAGATTTTTTCTTATTATCAAACTGATTTATTAATTTGAAATCAAAATATGATTGAATTAATTTTATTTAAACTTTTAATTATTTTACCAATTCAAAAATTTTAATTCCTAAAACTTATGAATAAACTTTGATAATCGATGTTTAATTAAATTTTACAATTTTTGCCACAATTGTATTTTAACCAAAAGTGGCCGTATATTTAGATAGATTTAATGCCGGTTTAAAAAGTTCCAAAACAGCACGTTTTAGTATTTTGTAAGCCTATGCTGTTTCATCGTTGGTTATGCACATTTTTTATTTTAATAATTTTTTCTTTTAAAATCTTTTAATTAAATTTTCCATTTGATAATTTTGTATCTTTTATTTTATTTTTAATACATTTACATTTACATTTGAATTTTGAAATATAAGGATTAATTAATTCATTGAAAAATTGATTTTACATGATAATTTCTTTCAATGAACAATTAAATTTGTTAATTTTAAGTCAAATTATGAATGATAAAAGACTTGTAAGACCAATCAGCACAAGCTAGTTTACAGCGATTACCACTTCCTCCTGTCGTTAAAGAAAATTAAATAATCGGAAATTTTGTTCAAAAATAAACAAAAAGATTTTATTTAATTTTTACGATTTTTGCTCTTTAGTTTACAGAGTAATTAAGTAAAGACAACATGGTCTAGCATACAATGTTTTAAAAAAATAAAAGCAAAAGATCTTGCTAATTTAAGAGCTAGGTCTTATGAAATTTTCTAGAACAGAAAAAATTACCAAAATTTCTCAATCTACAAAAAGCAATAAAAAACAGATTCAGTAAATGGAACATGATGCAATATCGATGAATGTCTAATGATAAAATAATAATAATGATGATAAGTTAACTAATGATTTCTAAATCTCTGCAAAATGCACCACCCTCATATAGATTAAATTTTTTTAAAACATACTGTACCATGTTGCATTTCCAGAGCTAGTTTTTAACTTCTAGGTAAAAAGTAAGACTTGTTGACATTAAAAAAAATTTAACAAGAAGTCTTTAAAATTCATCTATTGTCAACGAAGCAATAAAAATCTAGTATGTTATAATATTTTATACTTCATTTAAAAAAAAGATACTTTATGATTAATTTATAAGAATCAAACAGATAACTTATAGACAGATAACTTTTATGCAGCTATAGAGTTAAAATAGGGAAAAAATTGTTTTTACTTAAAAACTGAAAATTGACTAATCTGTTTCATTATTCGAACTTATATGTATTATATGTCATATATTTAGCAGTACTATGATCCATTCTGAGTGGTCTGAGGATTTTCTCAAAAAATATTTAAAATAAATAAATAAATGTCATATATTCCAATGGAACAAATTTATTAGAATGATATATTTAATTGTCTTTTGTACTGGTTCGCCTAACTTCTGGCTTTTATATAGGTTATGTAGTCAAAAAAGATGTTGATCTTATCAATTTTACAAATTTTACATTAATATTATTTTTTCGGTTAAACAAACAATAAAGTATTGCATTGAAAATAGAAAATAAGAATATGAATAGAAATAATATGCCAAAAAAGTGCATAAAGTACATAAAAGAAAGTTGTCCAGCCAGAAGTTAACCACAATTGAAAAGGTTTTTGTAATATCAGAAATGTTTTTAGTTAGTTTATGCTTCCCCTAACATATCTTTAAAAAAAATAGAATATATATCTTTATCTCCGAGCCAAAAATTTATATTTTTGTTAAATTACATTCGAAAATATTGACTTTTATTTCAATTTTCCATAGAGATTTTTACTATTGTCATAGACAATGAGTCTTTAAATTTAAATTTAATTTCTGAAATTTTAATATATAAAATTTCCGCATTTGAATAATAAATCTTAAATAAACAAATAAACAAAACTTAAGTGCTATCTGAATTTCAAATTTTTGCTCTAAAATTCGTAAACCACGTCCTTTAACCCTATATTTCATTTTTTTTGGGAGACAAAAAAATTTTTACTTAGTGATCTAAAACAAAATAATAAAAAGCTTAGTTCCAGACTCAATTGTTAAATAAGTTTAATCAAAATTCTTTGAAAGTCTCAATAAAATTTTCTACATTCTGATTTATATTCTTATTTTAAAAAAAGAGTGTGACAATTTTTATTATTTAAAAAAGTACTTTTTTCACTTAAATCGTATGTTGTGCCAAGAATTACTTAATAGACCAATTTTTTTTTAAATCATGATACTGAATAAATCTGCAGTTTTACTTTTTTGAACTTTTGTTTAATTTTTTGTAAATAAAGACTCAAAATCATGTCAATTGATTTATTAATTAAATAAGTCTTTTAAATTAACTCTTAAAATAATATCACTATCAAGGACCTACACTAAAAAACTCGTATTACTTAAAGAAATTTTCATGCATATTTTAAATTAATAGCTAAATTTTTTATATAAAATGTGCTTTTGTACAGCTAAAATGTTTAGCTAAGTGTTGAATTAAATTCATTATTAATTTAATTATGTTAAATTTAATCTGAATAAATATGCAAATACCGAACTAGCTCATTTAAAAAGTAGATTAAATGTGAAAAAAAAATTATTTTAATACTTTTCAATTAAATTAATTAATTGATATTCAAAAGCAGTTTAAATTCAATATTGAAAATATTGAACAAATTTTTTTATTTTTTTCGTAAATATTTTATTATTTCGTAAATTTATAAAATTAAGATAGCTGGTCGATTTTTAAAAGAAGTAAAAAAAAATCAATTAAAATTTAAAAGTTATACGTTTTAATGAGAAAGTATAAGAGGGCTTCTTAAAGTTGACCGATTGTAATGCATTTATTCTACTAGCATAAATGGTAAATTTATAGTTCAATAATAATTTTAATAGTAATAATAAAAAAAGTAAAGAAAAGATACAAAAACAAATTTTTTTTTATTTTACAGGTTCCGCTTCCATTAAATCGTCCTCAAAGATGGCGTTTTCTGCAGACTGATGCTGACTGGTCACGGCGAATGGGGATGAAGTTCGTGAATTCGACGAAGAATTGGTCGACTCATTCATATTTACTGTGTTGGTACCAGGACTCAACTTGGACTGAGCGTTGCTAACATTTACGTGCTCTGTACTCGGCGAGAGGCGAGTAGAACCAAACGAAGCTGTTAAAGAAGTTGCTTTGCCAAGTGTCTGTTCCTGAGAAGACATTTCCCCTTGCTTTAAGATTATAAATGTCAAAATATCCGACAATGAAATGATTCCTTTGACACGATTTTCTTCATCAACAATTACTAAACGATGAACTTCTTTATTAACTATTCTTTCCATAATGGTGCCCAGGGTTTCCTTCTTGGTACAGCTTGCCACTCCATCGAACCTTTTTTGTCTGTATTCCAAAGCCTGGGTCACAGTTATATCTAAATTGTTGTAAGTTTTTTCTGCTGCCAGATCCTTGGAAAAGTTTTATTTTAAGCATAAAAAAATGACAACTAAATGTGCTTACAATAACATCAAATTTGGAGTATATGTTAACCAGCTTGTGATTTTGATCCACAACTGGAAGTGCTGACACACGACTGGAAACGAAAATGTTAAGAGCTTCTATTATACGAGTGCTGGTGCTAATGGTTTTTATGGTCTCAAAGGATCCAATTTTGAGCTCTTCTATAGACTGGTTCAAAAATTGAGGATGCGGCATGTCATAAATCTGGAAAAATGTTCATTAATTGGCAAATTTGGCTTAAAATAGTGGTCTATCTTACAAATAAATACAGGTATCTAAGTATACGTTTGTGAGTGACTATACAAGTTACATTTCCCGTGTGTGGATCAATGATTGGCAACCTGTGGACTCGATTTTGGGTCAGAATTTTTACAGCATCAAACAAACTGTCGTCGGGACGCAAAAATATGAATGGTCGCCTGTATTCCTTGAGCACTTCGCGCCATGTCTCGATCTTGTGCTCTTCGAGCTCCTCGATCTTGGCCTGGACTCAAATTAGAATTGGTAAATTTATAAAATTTAAGATTGTTACATTTGCCTCTCGGTAATACTTGTGAAGTATTAGAATAAAGTCTGTTATGGTAAGCATTCCGACAAATTTTTGGTTTTTGCTGTCCCATAAAGGCGCTGCACGAACTCCATTATAGATCAAGGCAAAGAAGGCTTTTTTAACCTTTAATTTAAATTTAGATAAGCAAATAGATAATTTTTTTTCATTCATAAATGTTGTGTATAATTTATTTTAATTTTCTTTTCCGGGATTAATTTTAACAAATTATCAGGTTATCTTTGACAAATAAAATTTTATAAAAATTAAATAAATCTTACAAAAAATAACAACTTGGAATTGTTTTGCTAATTTACCTGAGACTAATTTTATTTATTTATTTTCAGTGTCTAAATTAAAAAATTCCTAATATCAGCCTTGTATGGCAATTAATCTAGGCAGCCTAGACAAAGAATATACTTACAAGTAGCTGAGTGTCGAAGACGACTATTTTGGCACTTTTGGGCATGATATCATAGCAGTATTTATGCTTCATAAAATAGCTGAAAATTTGGTTGTTCTCTGTTTTTTGTTTATGGAAAAAAATTAGATATAAATTGGCAATTTCGAAATGGAAGTAAAAGGAGACTAATTAAAAGATAATTACCTATAGCCTCGAAACCGTGATCAAAGTCAAAGCAAATACTATGCTAAATAGAATAGGTGAGAAAAAGAGAAAAATAAGATTATGGTAAATGGCAAAACCAACAGGAGAATGGGTAGATTGTCGACTGATGGTGATGTGTCTACCTGATAGCTGCAGGGTCGGATTACTCAAGGTACTGCTCAACGAATTGGTCGACTGAGCCTTGGATCCGTTCGATGGCTTGATTCGTTGCGCAGGTGATTGGCCTCCCGACATTTTCTAAACTCAAATTCCAAATATAATTTATTAATATTTTCTTGGCAATATAATTTCTAGCGCCACTTAGATATTCTCAATATAATCTTATCTTAATAAAAAAAGAGTATACGCGAAAATTAAAAAAAAATTTTAAACTAAATGAGAGTTCATTTTTTAAAGCAATCTTTAATAACGAAACATCAAATATTCATAAGAATTATGCTAAATATTATAAAATTTGGCTTTAGCTAATTCAGTTTTCGCATTATAATTTTAAATGGTTGCAACTATTGCAAGAAAACAAAATTATAATATTATATTTTTTTACTAGTATAAAATCCTTTAGTTGCTATTGTGTTACTTGTTCAATGTTTTTTTACCATTTTAAACAAACTTGGTTCTAGACCCAAGTTTTTCTTTGAAAAAATTGTCAAAGCATTTAGAACTCTTCGCTTTAAAGGTACAAAGTCTTTTGATATTTTTTTATTATTCTACCAAATAATAAAAAATTTTATCAACATTGAATATAAATTATGCTCACTGAGAGGTATATTTAAGAATAAAATAATTTTTTTTTACTTCCATATCGAATTTTAAAGTGTTAATGATCTTTTACTTACCAATGGGCTCTCGCTCGGTCCGGATCGTTTTGTTAAACAAGCTCATCTTAAAAAATTGTTATTAATTAGTCAAATTATTTTTATATTATTTTATTCAAATTTTTAATCTTTTTTCTCTATTTTCCTTTTTAAAAATAAATTATTGAACTATTTATTGATTTATTTATCTAATCAACATGATTAATTGAAAAAAATTGTTTAAAAAAAATATCTACTTGAATAAATCATAATAAAAATAAACGCCCTTTTTCCAATTAACATTTTTAATAAACTAGTTTTCAAAATTTTAAAGTTATCAATTTGTTATTTAACCTCTTTATTTATTCTAAAATCATTCGAATTAGAGATAAATGGTTCGATGATAGTTATAGAGAAGCAGCATAATAAATCAATGATAATTACAAAGAAGGCTGTTGATTAGTTTGAGAAAACTTTCTATATTTAAAAAAAAATAAAAATATCCAGCTAAATAAAGAATTTTTAATTATTAAAAAAAAGCTTTATTTTATTTAG
Organism: Brachionus rotundiformis; assembly: GCA_016802295.1. Lineage (NCBI taxonomy): Eukaryota > Metazoa > Rotifera > Eurotatoria > Ploima > Brachionidae > Brachionus > Brachionus rotundiformis. The sequence goes on from JAESIW010000115.1 coordinate 1,239,179, forward strand.
TGAAATGAAAATTATCTTTAAATATTACCTTAAAAAAAAGTGAAATATTGATTTTAGTTGATTACCTTTAATCGGGTAGTTGGAGAAATGGAGTAGTCATATTGGTACTCGTTTTCCTCGCTGATACTCAGACTGACCTGTCTTCGAGTTGAAACGGGACCAGTGCTTAATGGCGAAGCTCCGTTGAGCTTTTTTAGCACTGATTGCTGTGGCGACTTGTCAGATATGGTCTCGACTATTGGCTGCTGCGATTTGGCATCGCTCTGCGACCGCTTCCTTACCTTGTCCAAAAGCGATCTTGGTGAAAGGCGCGGACTAGTTGACAAGCCATTGTTCGAATCTGCTGAGCTGCTCGAGAGGGTTCGCGAGCGGAAAAATGTGAACGAGCGCTTCTCTTTTGGCGAATTTTTATTCGGAGTCAAATTCATGTTTATATTGGGTGTCTTGAAGGCTAAATGCTCATTCTTATAAATAAAAATTTACATGCAAGAAATTAATTAAGTGAAAATTAATTTTTATCAAGATACTGGATGATTGACTTAGAGGAATAAAAGCGCCTTAAGTTAAATTTGCTTATTAATTTAGATATATTTTTGCTCGGCTTAAAAATATCAGATTCAGAGCTATCAATAATGTTTATGTGTTCAGAAAATAAATTTTAAAAGACATTATTTTTTTTAAATTACTCACGAAATACAAATATTTACGCAAATAGGTGATTTTTAATAATAAATAAATCAGCATGCGCAATTAATAATTTTAAATCATTCATTAGTATTAAAAATAATCTTTTTTTTAAAACTAAATAAACTTTTCATATTTAAGACTAAAATTTTGCAAATAATTTAGAAAAAAAAACTATAAGCCAAAAAAAAATATAAAAAAATATATTTTTAAAAGAATTATGCCAGAATTCTTTTAAAATAAATAAATGATTTAAATTATTTCCTCAGCGTTTTTTCAAATAATTTTGGTAAAAAATATAATTTATATATCTGGTTCTTGGAAAGAAAATATCTAAGCTGTTTAGAATGGAAGATAAATAATTTGAAGGTGAAATAATTAAAATCTTGATTTATGCCAGCTAGATAATTTGAAAAGTAATTTAGTGAATTGGAAATAATTGCAGATCTACCTCGTGAATCGGCTCGAGATAAGCTTGAACAGTTTTGTGCGAAGAAGACTCTGGGACACTGTGGCGACGATTTCTGCTGTTTATGTCCTCACAGTTGGTATTTGGTGGCAGCTCCGACTTTCTTCTTGTCCTCTTATCGGACGTACCCGAGAACAAACTTTTGAATATACTTGTCATACTTTTTAAAATTAATTATCTAATTTATCCAAGTTTTTAGTATATCATTTTGCGGCGAAACAGAAACTATCTACTTGGAAAATTAAAAATAAATTATTTTTCTCGTACATGGCATTTTTAAAGTAATGTGTTAGAAATTAATTTTGAATATTTCCAAAAACCCGAGGACTTTTAAGTACCAAAAAAATGGTTGCTATGTTAAAATTGCTAAAATTATTAAAATTAAATTACGGAAATGAATTTTATATATTTGAGTAACAACTCTTTGAAATAAATAAATAATTATCTTTTATAACTTAAGCCCTCTTTTTGATAAAACCTTGGAAATGATCACCAAAAAAATAATCACTTTCCAACTTAAGCTTAGCTGTGTGCTTTTATCTAAAGCTTTCACCTCTAGATAGAATATCAAATTAAGCTGTGTATTTGCAATGATATTCGTTGCGTGATTCAATTCAACATCAATGTATGCATCAAGGTATCAATTATCATATTATTTTTTTATAATAAATAGAAAATTTATATTCAAAAAGAGGCTATATGAGAAAAATATCCGAGTGCCAAAAATAATTTTTTTTATTTCAGGCCATTCATTAGTCTAATTGAAATCAAGATGAAATTTTAATTATAAAATTTATTTACTTAGAACACATAAACGCGAGCATATAGTTTTATTAATGCGCAATATAAAAAATTTCAAAACAAGATCATAAAAAGCATATTATAAAACAAGAACTTTATAATTAAGCATTAATTCTAAGCAATGCGCTTTTATTAAGGTGTGTTTAGGATGAAGTTATTGTAAAATGACTTACTTTGGTTTCAGGCATTTCCAATTTTCTCTTGAATCAAATTTTAAAATTTAAATTATATCTAAAATTAGAAAAATATTTTTTGTTGGTTAAATATTTATCTAGCAAAAATTTAGAAAGATTAAAAAATAAGAGATGATAAATCAAAATCTAACAATCGATTTACTTCAAATCTAAACATTATTATTGCTTTTTTTCTCCTTAATTGCTTGAATTTAATAAAATATTTATAATTTAATTTCTTTCAGTTTTTTTTCCTATTTAATTAATTAATAATTAAAATTTAAGAAATAATAATTTTTTTCGCTATATTGGGAATTAACTAAAAACTAAAAGCGGTTTAATTTAAGGCTTAATTTTCTATCTTAAAACAAAAAATGAGAAAAAAACATTTATTAACAACTGTTCTTAAGCAGTTGAAGCTCTTAAGTCTTAAATTTTGGCAAAATCCCTCTGAAGACCTTCAGTCGGGATAAAAATCAAGCTTTGACTTAGGCTTTTAGACCAATTATTTATTAAAGAATTTGCACAATAATTTACATTATTTGCTTTTTTGAATTGTTTGAATTAGTTTTATTTTGTTTAGATTTTTCTTCTACTTCGTCAATAAGTTCTCTGAGTTCCAAGCAAAGTTCTTCCACATTCATGTTATTTTTTGCCGATATTTTAAAAATACTTTTAAAATCAACTCTTTCCGAGGGACGCCAATAGTCCTCGATTCGCTCCAAGGACTCTAGTTTAAGAAAAAAATTATTTTTTAGGCTTTTTTTTTGAACATTTTTAATTTTACTTTCATAATTTTCAAATTGGTGCATAAAATTGTCATATTTTTCCTTAGCACCTAGAGTGTCCATTTTGTTGAGAACCAAAATGGATGGCTTGTGAATCAGACTGTTGTCATACAATTCCAATTCTTTATTTAGGTAAACAACATTTTCAAACGCGTCGCGAGCCTCAAACTTTGGATTCAATTGGAACCCATTAATGTCAACTAGGAACACATTTATTGTGGTTCGAGAGATATGCTTTAGAAATTTGTGCCCCATTCCTCGATTGTAATGAGCTCCCTCGATCAGACCTGGTAAATCAGCCAAGGTTATCTATATAAAATAAAATTTACCTTTTTTTTTCTCTATAATAAAAATTAATTAATACTCACTACTCTTTTATCATCATACTCAATAGTGCCTAGCTGAGGCTGCAGCGTAGTAACTTAAAAAATTTAAGAGTTTTTTTTAATTTATAAAGATTGCTGTTGCCATTTAACTTACAAGGATAATTGGCAATTTTTGGTCTCGCTCTTGAAACAAGACTCAAAAAGGTACTTTTTCCGGCATTGGGAAATCTTAAGATAATTAAAAAACTAATTAAATTGTGTTATTTTTTACTTACCCAATAAGACCGATGTCAGCAATTAATTTGAGATCCAAGTTGACTGAGAAAGCTTGGCCAGACTGGGCATGGTAGTCGTTCAGCGGTGAGCCACCCTTTCCGCCTCTGGCAATCAGCAATTTCTCTTCCTCTGTGTTCACCTCACCAATTACGACGCCCGAGTCCGTCTCGGCGGTGACTCCACATGGCACATCAATAACCACATCCTGGCCACTTGAGCCATTCAACTTTATCTTTCTGCCAAAGTTAAATAAAATTTATTATCGTCCTTTTTTATCTAACACTTACTTGCTCGATTCTCCATCACCTGCAATGTATCTTTTTCGCAAATTGTTCGAATAGACATTTTTTAAGGTAATATTGTTCTTGCCTTGGATAAATATGTTTCCACCTTGAAAAATTGCATCACTTTGAAGGCTTCGACTAAAAATAAGCTTTACCATCTCCTCCGATTCCGCCCAATTTTGGCAAGCCCTTCCCTCCTGAACCACTTTTTACAAAGACTCTCAGCCTATCAATAAATTGTCTTTTCAAATGCTTGCCCTAAAGCAAAAGATAAATGATACTCTTTGGCACAGTTTTTTTTCTAAACAAATACCAGCTCATATGATTTTATTCGAAACAATAATTCAGAGGTAAACACCATTTTATATTGATAACCTTAAGAAATATTTAATATTTAATCACAAGTGTTGTGGGACTCTCTAATATGCTGATAAAAAGCTATTATTCATTTTTTTTTAAATTAAGGTGCTCGAAGCCGAGGCATATAATTTAGAATTATAATTTTAATTAGATATAAGCAGTTATGACACTGATTTGGATGATTTTCTAGTGCGCAATAGTTGATCTTCATTTGATTATATATTTTTAAGTTGAAATTAAATTTCAAATCTTATTATATTGCAAGTATAAGTATTTTTTATTAAAAACATGTGCACAATCATCTTTAAGCAGCAGATTTTTTGAACAAGTATCTTAATGGGAAAATTAATGGGGCGTTTGTGGATAGATTTCTTGGATGGCTTGCTACATGAAAAATTTAATAATTGATTTCAACTTAATTTAAGAACTAAAATGACTTACATTATTAATAATACTCATTTAGTTGTTATACATTTTAAAAATAAATTTACGCATTTAAATAATAAATCTTGTTTCCTGACTGAAATTAAACAGAAAAATATTATCATGGCATAATTTCAAAAACTTATTATTATTTTTTTAAATTCTTGAGCTAATTACATTTGTACGAAAATCAATAAATTCTGTTAAAGAAAAAAATATTATATATATAAAGATAAGATATTATATTTGCTGAAATCAAATGCCTATCGATAAATAAAACTATCATCGTTTTGTTTAAATTTATAGTCTAAAATTATTTATTATTACGCATTTTTGAAAACAATTGCTCTATAAATTAAGATCATATCTTACAATAAATTATAGAAAAATCTTTATCCTCACCAAAACCAAATATTTTTGCCTTGTGGATATTTTCTCAAGATAGAAACTTTTAAAATAATGTAAACTGTTTGAATAGCTTATAATTTTATATCAAATTTTATTTACATAATGATATTAAAACATTTGCTTTTTAAGAGTTTTTAAACCAAAAGTAAATATTTAAAATTATTTTTATTTTAAAATTTTATGCTCAAAGAAAAAATGTAATTATTTATGAAGTCCAAATATCTGAAGTACAGTCGCCACCTGGATATCTCATTTCGTGGGCCCTGAAAGGTCCTTTTTCAACTTTTCCGAAATCAATAAAAAAATTTTCATCCAAATGCATTCCCCCTTGGTCAGTGTCACAATCTAATTTGGCAATGTAAGAGCCAAATTTCTTCAATTCTGGATAAAATTGATCATCCCACGAACTAAATAATGAATTGGTGACATATAATCGCTTTCCATCTAAGCTTAGTTGTAGCATTTGAGGTCCTGCAGTCAATTTGTTGTTCATCAAATAAACATCCTGTCCAATTCCACCCAACTTTATCTTGGCTGTCAAAATGGGATTATGCGGATCATTAATGTTATATTGATGCACTTCGCCATGCATCCAATTTGAAGTGTATAAAAATCTATCATCCATGGATATAACCAAGTCCATAGTGAACGAAGGTATAGGCGATGGAGATGCTTTTGAATGAATTGGTTCGAGTTGAATCACTTTCTCCATGTTCCACTCACTTTCACTTTTCCAAAAGTGCCAAATTGAGCTGCTTAAAGGACAAACTACGAAGCCATGAGAGCTCAAAGGGTTATGTAAAAATCTTAGCTCATACGGCATCAGGCCTTCATTTCCGAGATCAAATGATTTTACAAGCTTTTCGCTTTTCCAATCCCAAAAATGAACTTTTTGTCCATATTTTCCCATTAACAAATGTGCTGGCGAAAATCCATGGATAAATGTATTTGGTCCTGACCATTCACTATTAACCAATACATTATGATAAGGCTGGTACCAAAAATCATAGTTATATCCCAAATTATTTATGTAGCCTTCTCCCCACTTCTTTATAGGATCGAAATTTGAATTAAGAACCAAAAAGCCTCCTGGTGGGTTACCATTTTTATCGCCCAAAAAAGAGATCATTATATTTGAATCAGGTAAACAATGTACAGTATGCGGGCAGCTTAAGTTCCATTTTTCTTTTATTTCTTCAGGTTCAATTATTTTATGAATAGTTGGGCTTTTTTCATTAATAGTATCAATGATATATATTCTAGATGACATAAGACCAGGAAGTATCAGGTAATGTCTAGATCCTTTACCACAGCATGATGAGCAAACATTCCAACCAGAATGATGCAGTTCGTCACCAGGATATTTCATTTTTAAAGAATGTATGACTTGGGAATAAGTTGGTGATGATGGATCAACATCAATTGTTGCCAAACGGTCTTGTTGGTTTTTGTCTTCGCCGGAATAAATCAGCGTGACGTAGATGATTTTTTCTTTTGGACCGTTCATTGCAGCTTTTGGACTTGTGTAGCCAGTGCTCATTTTTTTTAATTTCAATTGTTTTTTTACTTAAATTAATAAAAAGTTTGTTTTTTAAATTTAATTCTCAGTTTCAATTTTAAAAATAGATTAATTTTTCTATTTAAATTTATTTTTTTTAAGATGGGATTGATTTGGAATTCAAGGCTTCTGAAATATTTTGTTGGTGTGTTTTTTAGACTAATTTTGTTTATATTGTCAAAAAAATGACCATTTAATAAAAGATGAAGAATTACATTTTTAAAAAATTTAAAAGCTATTTTGACTTTTAAAAGTAATAAATTAAATAGAGTTTTTCATATAATGAATGTTTAATAATTAAAATCATCTTTCAAAATTTATTCATTACTAAAATTTAGAAAAAAATTCAAATGTGTAAGGCAAACTATTTTTTTAATTTTTATTTATCTAATGCCAAGCAAATAAAAAAAAAGTTTGTTAGATAAGCAAATTTTGATCAAGATTAAATCTAAATTTTCTATTAAGATAAGGCAATTATTTAGTGTCTAAATAAAGTACTAACTTTTGAATTTAGAACTTCAAATCAATAAATTTTCACAAAAAAAAAGATATTTTAAATACCTTTATATCACTCATTTTAGCAAAATTTTCATTCAATCAATTTTACTTTCATTTGTTTTATTTTTAAAGAGCTAATTAAGTTTAATTAGGACAACTAAATGAAATTTCGTGGTAATTATACAATATAATGGAGCAAAAATATTAACCTGATAAATCGAAAGTGTCCTTACTTGTCAGCCCGATGCACCGATAACGATTTTAGTCTAATTGGGTGCAAAAATTTCGTACTTTTATGAAATGATGAGTCGCTATACAAAAAAATAGATAACCTGGTTATTTAAAAATTGATCTTAAATTTAATAAAATTCAATACGTTTCTTATTATTAAATTAAATAAATAGTTCATTAATGAATCAAAATTTATAATTAATTTTTAAAGTTCATATTAATAAAAAATTTGGAAATTATACAATCAAAATTTTTACAATTTTTATCCAGTATAATCTGATTAATTGTTATTATTAAGATATTACAAAGCCCAAATTACTATTATTAATAACTATTAAATTATTTAGAAGTTTACTTTAATAAAAAAAATTTTGACAAATTGAAAAGAAAAACCAAATTTGGTTTAAGTTGTGTTATTGTTTAGCTCTTAATTATTTGAATTGTTTGATAAGAAAATTTAATTTGATCTTGTATTTAATTAAATTTTCTTTAATTGAAAAATTTTAGATACCATTAGATTAAAATTTTTATCTGAAAATAATTCAAAATTTAAAATGCTCAATTTTTTTTCACATTTATAATTAGGCTATCCAAATGTCCGAAGTACAATCTCCACCGGGATACCTAGTTTCATGAGCTCTAAAAGGACCTCCTTCTAGTTTGCCAAAATCAACAATAAAACTCTGATCTAAAGTAAGACCACCAGAGTTTGTATCACAATTTATTCGTATCATATAAGATCCATCATTTTTAATCTCTGGATAAAACTGATCATCCCACGAACTAAATAATGAATTGGTGACATATAATCGTTTTCCATCAAGGCTTAATTGAATCATCTGAGGTCCGCCAGATAAGGTTTTATTCTTAAGACAGCACTTTTCTCCAAATAGTCCACCTATTTTTATTTTTCCAGTTAATTTTGGTTTGTGTGGATCATCAATGTTGTATTGATGAATTTCACCATGTAACCAATTGGAAAAATACATGAACCTATCATCCATTGATAAGAGCAGATCAGTAATTAGGGCAGGAACTGGAAAAGGCCATGAATCCATACTAATTGAGTCTACTTGCACAACTTTTTCAATTTTCCATTCATTTTCTTCTTTCCACCAATGCCATATCGAACTGCTTAGGGCCGCACCGACAAACCCATGAGTACTTTTCGGATTGTGCATAAATCTCAATTCTAAAGGTATCAATCCATCTTGGCCCAGATCAAAAGTTTTGATTAATTTCTCATTTTTCCAATCCCAAAAATACAATTTCTGTCCATATTTTCCTTTATGAACATCTTCCAAATCAAAGCCTTTCAAAAAAGTGCTAGGTGCACTCCATTCACTACTTACCATTATGTTATGGTACGGCTGGTACCAAAAATCATAATTAAATCCCATAGATTTGTATTCACTCTCTCCCCATTTCGAAATAATTTCAAAATCACTATTCAGCAACAGAAATCCACCGGGTGCATTTCCGTTTTTATCTCCTAAAAATGATATCATAATTTTTCCATTCGCTAAACAATGAACAGTGTGAGGAGACGACAAATTTTCTTTTTCTCTTATTTCTTCTGGTTCAATAATTTTGTGAATGGAAGGTTTACGCTCATTTAAGGTATCAATAATGTAAATACGCGATGATTTAAAGCCTGGCAAGACAATAAACCTTCTTGATTTTGTTGAATCATTAAAGCACGAAGAACAAGCGTTCCAGCCAAAGTGATGCAGCTCATCGCCAGAATATTTCATCTTCAATGTGTGGATAACTCTTGAATATGTGGCTGATTCTGGATCTACATCAATAGTTGCCAAACAGTCTGGTTGATTTTTGTCTTTTCCACAATATACCATCACTGTGTAGACTATTTTTTCTTTGGTTGCATTAATTGCATCCTCAGGGCTCTTGTATCCAGGTCCACATGCACAATGCTTAATTTCGCTCATAATTATATTTCTATTCTAAATTTAGATTTTAAACTTTTATTTAATTATATGGCTTTGCTTTTTGATAATATTCTATTTATTTTATTTAAATCGCAAATATTTTTTCATCTTTAAAAACTTGCCAAATGCATTCAATAGATGAATTAAAATGATTAGAATAAATTTAAATACTTGAAAAGAGTCATAATATAAAAAAGATGGTGAATTCTAAAACAAATAATCTCGGCTTTTTAATTTTATTTAATTTTATTTGTGAATTTTTGCATTTTTTGAAGTAATGAAGTACTGGCCATCTATCAGAAATTGGAGATAGATTTTGAAGATAGTTGTTTTGCTAAGATTTAAAAAAAAATTGTTTTTTTCGTTCTGATTTTATTATCCAAAAACCATTCAAAAAGACAAATAGTTTTTTTAATTTATTAGATTCAAAAAAAGATAAACATGTACTGAGCAAAAATTGGACACTTTATGTTATTTCCAACTATCATCAAAACAAAAATTGTAAATTTCATTTACAAAGACTCTGGAAATTAGTTTTTGCCATTTTTATATTTTGTTAAACTTTTCGAAGACCTTTTTAAATTCAGTAAAAAATGATAAATGCAAATAATTACGCAATTGAAAACATTTCTTAAATTAGAAATTTACAAAGAATCAGTTCCAATAAAGTCTAAGTCTCTTAATATAATTTTTTGATATATCAATGATATCTTATATTTATTTTATTAACCTGACCACATTATCAAAGAAAAAATTATACAAAAAAATTATCAAAGTATCTGAACAAATAACTTTAGTCCCATTTTTATCAAATTTATTATATATTTATATATTGCATTGATTGAAAATTAAAGCAAATAAGATAAATCAAAAAGATTTATTTTTGATTTAAAAATTTAGATAAAAATTTAGTAATTTACTTGTCTATTACTTATTAAGTTATCATTTATCTAAATAGACAAGATATTTTATTTAATTTATGACTTTAAAATATTTCTTTTATTTTTCTTTTGTTTTATCAAAAATGCTTTGAACTAGAAATAAATCAAAATCTTAATTAGCAAATTTCTAGCTTTAGATTAGCCAAAAATATTACAAGAATTTTTTTTCTATTCTGTTATAATCAACTCAAGCGAAACCAAAATTAAATGAAGGAATGAAAAAATAGATTTTTTTTTAATTAGCCGAAAATCGAAAAAATTCTATTTTACCTGGATAAATTTAACTAAATTTCAGAAAAAGAAAACAATTATTTTAATTAAACGTTGGGTGACAACGGGTATACCAAGTCCATTTGGCCGAAAAATATCAACCACTTTTCCAATTACTCGAATAATTACAATCGAACTTGTATGCATATCCATGATTGTTTTTCTATTTTTGTGTATTGATTTTAAAAAGTGGTATTTACCAAGATAATTGAATTTTTGGAAAATGTTCTAGGTAGCTTGACAACTGCATCAAAAAAATATATGCTGGAATTTCAAAAACACCAAAAAAGGTTATTTTTAACTTCATATGCAAAATAAAGTTTTTGAGCTCATTTTCATGGCTAAAGACCGAAATTAATTTGACATAAACAAAAAAAAAAGAATTGATTGCTATTTGATATTTAATGACGAATTCAAAAATTAAAAATTTATTGTTTATAGGAGAAATTTTTCAAGCAATTTTAAATTTTAAAACAAAACCAGTGGATGAAAATTGTATAGAAGATAAGTTCATAAGGAAAATAAAAATTTTATTTTAAAACAAGAAAAAGTTGTCTAAATAAATTTTTATATAAATTGGCTTGTAACAATTCCATTTTAGAAGTTTTGAAAGTCTTAAAACTTAATTAAAATGAGCTATAGCTACACAGATCAATCAGATTTTAATAGAGATCAAATAGAGTCTTCAGTGACTAGATCTATTCGAAGCTTATACAGTGGCTATCCACTATCATTCAATAATTCAAGTGCTTCATTGGGCAACGGGGGTGCTGTCTTGACCAAGTCTGCTTCTGCCACCGATAATGTAAACTCGGTTAGCCGGATTGCCCAAGATTTGCTCGAACTTCAGCGAGCAAGCCGCAAAAATTTCAACTATAACTTAGATTCTCTAAACCAAAGTTTTAGCCAAAGTTTTAACAATGGTCAAAACTTTCATCGGACCTCAAGTCATAATGAATCAAATTATTTAAGCAATATAGAAGCTGCTATTCTAAAGTCAAACATTCCCTTGGAAACAGACGAGACTGAAGAAATATCAGTGAATGGTCAGCGTGGCTTATGGATGAACAAATTTGAGACTGTGCATTGGAAGGGTCTCTTGCCAATTAGCGAGTACCCGATTAATGAGGATTCCAATCCGGAAATAATAAACAAAAGGAGCATTCAGAATCTAGAATATGTTCAGGAGCTGGCAATTAGGTATTTGAGACCACCAACGCCGCCAAATCCTGGCGAGATCATAATCAACCAGCTTCCAAACACGGTTACTGCACCCGCGCCTCCGCTCATCATTCGCCAACAGCCTGCTCGACCTGATACCCCTGAGCCCTTGATCATTCGCGAGGCTCCTCCATCTGCACCTGTGCCTGTCGGTCGAAAGGTGATCACAATATCCGGCAAGCGAATTCCTCCTCCGCCAAGAAAAGTCATCATAGAACGCTTGCCTCCTCTGCCATCCAAACCACAGTCGGTGATCATCGAAAGATGGCTTCCGTACACACAGGTCAAGAGAAAAGTCATCTTTAACAAAGCCAACCAAATCGATCCAGTCATAGTCAAGCCAAGAAATGTCATTATTCAATGGGAAGCGCCTCAAGCACAAATTAAACGCGAGTATAAATATTTAGGTGTAATTAGAGCTAATCCAGTTGATTATGTGAAAAAATTTGGCAATAATTTGGTATTGCCGCAAAATTTGCCACAATTTGTGAATGACATAAAAACGCCTGACGGTCTTGTATTGGCTGCCCAGTCCAAGCAAAACTCTGTGTACGAGCTAGAAGGCGACATACAAGCATTGAACCTTATCGACTTGGACAAAGAGGGCCTAAGTGAATACAGAAATTATTTGCACAAAAATTTGAGTAAATTTTCTGGCTCAAAATTGCACTCGGCCAGTGTGGGCGCTTTTTCATATCCTGTGGAAAAATCTGATGATCCCTATCGATTAAGCAATACCAATTTGCAAAGTGACAACATTGAGACCCTAATTGAGTATATTTTCAGATCAATAGACAGAAATAACAATGGTAGAATAAGTGTTGAAGATGCAGAGAAGATTTTGCTCCGACTTAATAGTCGCTTGGACAGGAAATATGGAGAGGATGATGTAAGATCATTTTTTAACACATTGGACATAAATAATGATGGAACTTTAGATTTGAGAGAATTTAAGCGAGCTTTTCTAAATCTTAATAGTCCATAGACTAAAAATTTTTCAATTTAAATAATTTAAAAGTTAATTAAAACTAGAAATTTTTTTTTAAAAAAAGAGCTTCGTTCAATAATTTTTATACTTAGTTTATGTTAAAACTTTAGATTATTTTTATTCTTTAACATTTTTAAAGTTAAAGTACTGTGAATTTTAAAAATTAAGAGCTCTTTAAAGACTCATTTTTTTATATAAATAAAATTTTATTTTAAATGTTCTTTTTAATTTAAGCTAGAGCGATTTTTTGATGTAAAATGGCTTACTCTTTTTCTTAATTTATAGACAATAATTAAAAGCAAATATTTTGATTTTACTAATGAACAAGAAGATTATATTTTTGAATAAATGAATCGTAAAACCAAACATAATTTAAAAAAAATTAAAATTACCAAAATATAATTGAACATGTTTTTAATTTAAATTTTTCTGGTAAAAATTTGATCAAAAATAGACATTGTGAATTTTGGAACAAAAAAAAAATTTTACTTTTAGATTAATTTTTTTGTAAAGTTCCAAAACTCGTTCTGCAAAATGTATTGGAAAAACAGAAAGATAAAATTGCACTGTCTTTGCAAAGATTAGATTTAGACTTTGTCAAAAAAATTTATCAAAATATAATGTCTCAGAAATACACTATTATTAAAAAAAAATATTACATAACCTAGCTCTAGTTATAAATTATTAATATTTGAAAAAATAAATGTTCTGATGTATTAAAATTAAATTGATTTGAGTTTTGTGTTAAAGGTATGATTGCTGAAGTAAAAAAATATATCTAATTTGTTAGTGATTAAAAAATTAAACTTTATTTTTGACTGAATTAATGAAACTTAGTCAATTTTTCTGAATGTTGTTTGGAATAGATTACATAAAAAAAATTATTATGAGTGACAAAATTATTAATTCGATTTTCAATTTTGTTCTATAAAATCGAGGCTTTATGACTTATTGATTAAAATATATTGTACAATTTCTCAAACTAGATTTAATTAATTAATGGTTTAAATCATTTTAACTTAATTTTCGTATTTGACCGCTAAGGTTTAAAATTTAATATAAAAATCAAATCCTAAACTTTAAATTATATCTGAATTAATTATTTTTTAAAAAGAATTTTTCTCTTTAGACAAGAAAATTAGATTAAAATTCCGGCTTTATGGTGACACAAATATCTTGCATGATTTTTATTTTAAACATTACTTCCCTAAATTCGATAGAATATAATCTTTGGCAAATAATGCTCTTTAATTTAAATATCTAGGTCTTAAAATTTGCAATTATCATTTTTTGTATCAGAGATTGTCTATAGAACAAATCTGATATAATTGATTTTAATTACAAGGTTTTAGAATTAATTAATTTTGCTAGCTGATAATTCAAACAAATTCAATCAGAGTGAATTAAGTATATTTTGTCTCTGAAGAATTTGACGTGATTTTTGTTTCCATTAAGTATTTTTGTTATTTTTGCTCCTAAAGTTAGCTAATTTAATTAATTTTTTGTTGTGTTGGGATTTTTAGATTAATCTTTTCTATTTATGTATTCTTTTTCTCTCCAGCTATCAAATTACTAAGGAATTGTCATTTATTTAGACTAAATAAAACGAATTGAATTTCTTCTTCAAAAGAAAAATGTATTTTTAAATGACCATTTTGTATTTAAATCTTTTAAAAAATAAAAAATTATTCCGGTTTTATTTAATTCAGCATAAAAAAGTTAAATTAGATGAAATAATTAGATTATTGAATTTTTTGTTTTGACACTGTTAGGCTTTATTCAAAGGATTAGGTAAAAATATTGACAAAACGCTTTGTGTGAATAAATGACAAAACGTGACTTTATATTTTAAAAATTAATAAATAATCGAAAATTAAATTTTTATTTTAATAGTTTGAAATCGGCAAAATGCCATCTATCTAAGTTTAACTTTTAATCTACACAAAATAGTTGACTTTAAATCGGTGTTTTTATTTTTGTTATTGATTTAGTTTAGGCATTTATAAATTTAAATATGGATTTTGCAATTAAGATAAATTTTTATATGCATTGTTGTCACCCTATAAATAAATCATAGTTGTAAAAATAAAAAATACGCTTTTGACATAATAAATTTATCATTTTTTTTCTAAAATTTTTCAAAAATTACTTTCAAAGGACAAATTAGAATAGAAAAAAAAAGATTTTGTGATTTAGATTTATCCGCTAGAACAATATGTTGCCCTAGCTAAAAGATGGCTAATCTTGGTAGAATTTTATATTTTTAAATTAAGTACATAAACACGGTCTCGTTTTTAGGTAAAACTTGTCGCTAAATGAAAACAATTGTCATAGATAAACGGGACGTCATATCAACTAAATATTGATTAGGACACAAGACCTTTTAATGAACCATTTGGTACATTAAGCGTTTCGACATTAAAAGCTGGTCTACTATTTATTAAAAGCATCTATAATGAGCCATTTTAGGTGAAATTTCTTTGCTTTATAGAATGGTTTGTGTCTACTTCCTTCCGCTTTAAATTCAATATCAAATATATCATTTTTTTTATTTCTAAAAATTAATTCAAACAAAAATTATATCGCTCGGAACATTAATTTTTTTCCTACTAATGCTATATTATTTAGTATTCATCATTTTTTTCAACACTAATTAATATTTGTTATTCACAAGAATAGAGAGCTATTTAAATTTTATTAAAAAATCTTTCTTAATGAATCGGAATGAGTTCTAAGTAGAGAACAAATTTCTACAAGATACATTAAGCTATAGATTTATGAAGCCAGTCAAAATTATAATTAAGATAAATTTGAGATGATTTTATTTTTATATTTGCTTTTAGGAGCTAATTTCAGTAGTCATTTACTTAAATTGAGTACACCTGACGAAAACTTTTGGTGCCATTTTAAATTAAAATGACGCCTTTGGCTCAATTAGATTCAGTTTAAGAGAACAGCACAGACTTTTTTTAATTTTAAAAGATAAGATTCGATTTATGATAAAAAAACTAATGTTTTTTTCATTAAAAAAAAAACATAATTTCAATAAACCAAAGGATAATTATACTGAATGAAAGTATCATATGAATCTTGTTAAAAGAGTATTACAAATTGAATTTTTTTTCATAAGGAAATTAAAATCTTATCATGTTAAAGATGACAAAGAAGTGCGTTTAATAGTTTAATTATTAAGATCATGAAATGGTTTTTTAATTATTTGAAATGAATACAAAATTTTTAATTTTTAAAACAATATATTTGTAAGATTTCTGTTAATTATTTTGGAAAATAAAATTGGCTTAGAACATAAATTTCTAACTTTTAAAAGAAACTAATTTTCTCTTTAAAAAAAGTAATCAAAAAATGCAAAAAATCTATTTAAAATCTCTAATTAGAGCTTTTCAAGTAGCTAGATGCGTCACAGTATAAAAAAAACTTTTATTATTGAAGATGAATAGATCAGTTTGCTTATTTTAATAGAAAAAAAAATTTATTCAAATTTCAATTGTTAATTAGCTCATATCAGTAAATATCGCTTTATCTTTTTAATTAGCCAGCTTAATCTTAAAAAAGCTTATTAATTGACTTGATAATTCGAATATATCATAAACAAAAATCAGGTAAGTACATATATATCGATTTTGTAATTGTTTTAATTTCGGCATGTAATTATAAATTTTTAAAAGTATTAAATTTTGAGATTAATTTTGATACATTTTTACAATTTATCATTAAACAGCTTAGTGAAAAATGAAACATTATTATCCAAAGAGGCTTTGATTTATTTTAATTTTGGTTCAGTCATGGTTAAGCCAAATAAATAGAAGAAAAACAAATTTAAAACCAAGTTTATTTAATTTTGAATTTAAGAAAAGATGAATAAATCAAAGCAAGTAAAAAAAATAAGAAAAAAAGGAAATTGAATATTTCAGCGAATGCATTATAGTCTAATTTATGATACAAATAAGCGTTTTTATGAACAAAACACATCGTGGTTGGCAAACTATTCTCTTCTAGTTGCAACAATATCAACCAAATTGCAAATCCGTATGTACAAGACTTGAAATATGTAAAAAAAATAATAAAAAAATAAAATAAACGTAGAAGTTTTCCATAAAGAAACACATGTTTCATTTTAATTTTATCATGATTGAATTTTAAAATAGTGTGCTTTATTTTGTAACATTGGTTCACCCAAAATTTTATTTCTTTTCTCTAGATTCAATTTTCTTTACTTTTATTTTAATCGAACCATCTTGGAACATGATTTCGGTAAAAAACGCCCACATGAGCTCTTGTTACCAGCCGAGCGAAGCGAGCATGCTCGACGCCAACAACAATTGCATAGCCCAGTCAAGCTCGCAGCTGTTCAACCAAAGCTTTAGCCAAGATGAGTCAATAAATGGTGAGCACGACATCAACGAGCCAAAAACAAACCTGATAGTCAACTACCTACCCCAGAACATGACCCAGGACGAGATAAAGGCTCTCTTTTCCAGCATTGGACAGGTCGAAAGTTGCAAATTAATAAAAGACAAACTCACAGGACAAAGTCTGGGCTACGCTTTTGTCAATTACCAGAGTCAGAGTGACGCCGATCAGGCGGTTGGCACCCTCAATGGCATGAGGTTGCAGAACAAGACCATTAAAGTTGTTCTTTTTTTTCTTTGCTGTGCTTTAATTTGGTTTAAATGTGCTCATAATTAAGGTTTCCTATGCCAGACCGAGTTCCGAGTCGATCAAGGGAGCCAATTTGTATGTGTGCGGCCTGGACAAAGACTTTAGCCAAGCTGATTTGGAAAAAATGTTTAGCAAATATGGCACCATTATTTCTTCCAAGATTCTAGCTGATCCCAAAACAGGTATTTTAAGATTATTCTTAAGCCCAATACAATGCTTGTTATCCATACATCGAAATGTAAAAATTTATTACATTAATTTTCAGTCTTTATCTGCTCAAATTTGTCAAGAATTTTTCCCAAAAAATTCTTTAAGTCCAAAGATTTGAAAGAAAGTTTATAGATTTAGAAAAAAAATTAATTAACTCTTTTTAATAAAAGATAAATCTTAATAAAAATTACACAAAAAACGATAATAAAAAAATAAAGAAGGCTTTTATATAACATTTTTTTTGTTGTTTAAAGTATGGATAAAAAGTATGGTTGTTAGTTATTTGTTTATGAGTTGATTTTTTTATCAGTTCGTTTAATATAAGTTATATTTTCCTTATTTTATTAGTTTCGTTCTTTATTAATTTTTTGTTTTGGTTGAATTTTATATTAGTTATGTTTTATTTATGTTTTGGATGAATTTTTAAATAAATTAAAAATATTTTAGTTAAGTTTTAAATGGCTAATTTAAAATGACCCATAACTTTGTTTCCACAAATGATAAATAGTCAACTAATGGACCATTTTTGTAAGTTAAATAAATAATTTATAATTTCTTTAATCTTAATTGAACGAACTGAATACCACTAATTGGAAATTTTAATTAAAAAATTTATTTAAAGGAGTTTCAAAAGGAGTCGGCTTTGTAAGGTTCGATCAACGCTATGAGGCCGAAATCGCCATATCTGAACTCAATGGAAAATATTATGATAACATGCAGGAACCGCTAATAGTCAAATTTGCCAACTCTCCGACCAGCGTTAAGTCCGTGATGGGCTTACCGCTGGCACCATTCATTCCCATAAACCGAGGATTTTACCAGCCATATAGGCCATCGGCCAATGGCAACTACCGCTATTCTCCCATGACTCCGTACTGCTCACCAGACCAAACCAGTCTCAACACACCGATCCCGCCAGCCCCTCTCTCTGGCATGATTACCACGAACGCTACCCCACAAACCCCCTCCCTAACAACTTCTCTTCCAAGCACTCCAGTTGCTCCGGTGCCCGCTTTGGTAGGCGGCCAGACCGCGGCCATTTTGACCACACCGCCCACAAGCATTAGCAATACCAGTCTCAGCTCGATAAACTATTCCGGTTGGTGCATATTTGTGTACAATGTTGGCCCGGACACTGACGAAAGCTTGCTCTGGCAACTGTTTGGCCCTTTTGGTGCCGTGCAAAATGTTAGAATAATTCGAGATCAGCAGACTCAAAAATGCAAGGGCTTCGGCTTCGTTACCATGACCAACTACGAAGAAGCGCTCACTGCCATCAATTGTCTGAATGGATTTAATCTTAACAATCGTATCCTACAAGTTTCGTTCAAAACCCAAGCCAGGCAAATGTATTAAATTTTAGTTAAGAATAGACAAGTTTTAATCTCATATACAAAAATTTTTTTAGTTGTTAATTTGCATTTTCCCATATAAAAAAAAGTCAATCTGTGATGAAATGAAGTGTTTGTTTTTTTTTGTTGTTGACCAATTTATAAAATGCAAAAGAAATTCTTTAGTCTAGGGAAATATTAGGGTAAAATTCAGAAGCTAAACTGAATAAAATTTGCTATCATTTGTTAAGACTTATCTGAGTCAAATGAGATTTTGATTTAAAAGATTTTAAAAGAAATTTTAAAATCCCAACATTTGCAAATTAACGAGTCAATTGTTTTGTACGAATGCAAAGCAAACCTTTTTAATGGTTTAACTATGTCTATATATATATATAAATTAATGAAGTTGTTATTGTTCTATTGATTCTAAGCACCAGCAATTACTTTCTGATTTTAAATAAAGTTGATATTTCATTATTTTAATTGAAAATATTTGCTTAAACTTTATTAACTTAATTTGTGCAAGTTTATTTTTAAATAAACAATATAGAAAGAAATTTTTATTTTTACTTATTTTATATAAGTTTTAAAAAAAGTTATTACACCCTCTAAATTCTTGAAAATTGGTTGTACCAGAAACGAACATGAACAAGTTGTTATGATCAAATTATCCTTACGAAAAAATAAACTTATATTTTTTTCTAATTAGATGATTGAGAGTATTTGAAAATAACCAAAAATATTTGTTTACAAAACACTTATCTTTTATATTATAAGTATCGTTCTTTTAAATATAAAAAGTAAACTAATCTTAAAGTTCTATTGCTGTCAAAGATACCAATTTCAGAGACAAAGTAAAATTTTAGATCAAATTTAACTTTTCAAATTAAAAATGCGTAATTAGATTTCATCGCAGATTTTTGTATTTTTATGAAATTTTAAAGCTTGATTTTAAAATTTTTGAAAAAGGATTTTAATTTGTAAAAAATGCATTGAATTTTTTTCAAATTTGAAGAATGAATTTTGATTATATTTTGCCAATTACCAAGTGAAAACGATGGTATCAAAAGGGGAAAATTCTACACATATAAATATCAATCAATTAAAAGTAATTCAAATGAATTTAAATTTTAAAAAAAATCTAAGTCACTAAAGAAATATCTCTGATTCAAAAATTTTTAATTAATTTTATCTATTTGCTGTTTAACAAAATATTTAAATTGAAAAAAAAAACTTAAAAATGAAACAAATAACATTCAAATATCTCAAATGACTTGAAAAATAATTTCAATAATTTAAGTCATTGGAATGACATATACTTGACTTAATGACTTTAAAGCTCTGAAATTTAGTAAAGTAGAACAAAACAAATTATCAAAAAAATACTCTTTCATTAAGTTACCATTAAGTGTTATTAAGTACTTATTTGTTTACCTAACACTTAAACACTTATCTTTTATATGATTCATATTAATCATAAGTATCGTTCTTTTAAATATAAAAAGTAAACTAATCTTAAAGTTCTATTGCTGTCAAAGATACCAATTTCAGAGACAAAGTAAAATATTAGATCAAATTTAATTTTTTAAAATTGATTAATCAGAAAATTTATAAATGTGTAAATGCAAAATGGTTCAAAGTTTTGTTGTATCATTTTTAGAGCTAGCAAGCTAGACTTGCGAAGATGAGAAATAGTAGGATCCCATCAATGGTAACTGTGGTTTGTACACTATGTTTAGAGCACAGTCACTACCAACTCTGCCTTCATCACATTGAAGATTAATTATTCCTTAGGTCACCATTCCCTCGAATCGATTCTCCCGAGCCTCAGGAATTCATCCATGGTAGGTTTCTCCTTTCGTCTGTACTTATCTAGTCTGTCCTTGAATTGGTTGACGGATATGGATTGTACGATCTCTTGGGGTAGGGCGTTCCATGGCATAGTCAAATTATAAGTGAAAAATAAATAATTATTTCAATTCATGTGATAAATTTATTTTTAATTATTTTTATCATCAATTTCTAATAATAATTCCATATGATGTTTTCTGAGCATATTTATGATCAAAAATTGAAATCTTGTTTACTAAAAAATTTCCTAGCTTAACGCCTAAATTTAAGGCATTAAAACATTTTTAAAGGTACAAATTAATTTTGATCCTAAATAATTAAAATCAGATAAAGATACACTTTTTACTTTTTAACAAACAATTAAAAAATTCAATTTAATTTAAATTTATTATTTCTTAATTTAAAAAAGATATTTTAAAATTTACAATGTATGAAAAAAAGAATTAATAAAAAAACATGAAATCGAACAAATTGTCCAAGTTATCCATTTGTCAAAAAAAAAAAAACGAAAATTTAAATTTAAAATATTCAATTAATATCTTTTAAAACTGACCAATTAATGAAAAAAAAAGAGAGATATAAAGAACTATTCTAATCATTTGAATCAAAACATTTTGAAATCAACAAAGCTCTGAAAATTCTGAAAGTGCGAAAATCGAAAATTTATTTAATTAAAAGTCGAAAAAATTTAAAACTAGCAAAATATCTAAACTTAAAAAAACTGTTTAGACCCAGGAATCAGCATTCGTGGATCCATTTGTAACAATTAAATTTTTATTTGAACCATTTGTCTGACCTCTATGTACTTGGCTGTAAATTGGCATCTCATTAAGTTCATCATTTACTTTGGATTGATTTTTGGCTTTATTCTTGGTTTTTTTACTAGTTCCGCCGGACATGCTTGGCTTAACGCTTACATCTCCCCTAGGTCGGTGCAAAGTATTTGCCGGACTGGTGTTCTGTGACTTGAGACCCATCTGTTTTGCCACATTGGTAAAGTCGGTCTCTTTGTACCCATCTTTTTTCAGCAAATCATGTAAATTTTTATGCTTCCACATAGAAGCAAGCACATGGGCCGCATACTTGACAATCTTGATTGGAAAATGCTGTCCGTTCCGGGTAATATAGATCATTCTCTTGACACCACCCTCATTGTAGCAGGACTTGACAAAGTCGTCATTGCTTTTTATGCACTCGTTAATGCAGGCCAAAGAAGCAGTGATGGTATCTTCGTTTAAAACGCTTAGTCTGAATGGAATTGATCGCTGTGGGTCAGGCAACTTGGCAACCAAGTCTCTCATGGCATATTTTCCAATCAGCTCTCTATTTTTGGCATCAATGGCCAAATTGCGCAGTGCAATCGCTGTCACACTCACAATAGGCTCATCCTCATATTCGTCTGACTTGAGCAAGTGGACCAAAGTTGGCAGTCCCTTGAGCCTACGAATCTCTTGGCGAATGACGACTGAGGGTCGCCAGTAGCATGCTGTCAGGTTCTGTAAGCAGCCGACTGCCGCTTCTATGGTGTCACGTACTGTGCTCTCTTTGATGATAATCAAGTACTTGTTGAGTGTGTTGAGGGACCAGAGAAGTTCTTGCGCTTTGCCTTCGTTTGGAACAGCCATGTTGTATGGATAGACCGAGTTAAGGAATTCTTCCTCGAGATTTTTGCGCTTTTTTCCAGATGATGTGCCAACACATTTTACTGTTTTTTCATCGCCTGGAAACGGCTTAACATCCCGGTCATAATTTGGATCAACTATTTCCTGAAGGCGAAACGACAAATTACGCAATATACACATACAATTTTCTACACACTTTGAATTCATGTTATCTTTAATTATCAAGTCCAAATTGGCTATTTGCTGTTTTTTGTAATAGCTTTCGTTGGCATATGGCTCAACAGCTTGGTCAATTATGCGTAATAGTGACTCAATTAGACCCTCTGATTCGCGCAGTTTTTTCCTAGCTTCGTAACAATTTGAAAATTGTAGATTGGAGCTACAATTGCGCAAAACGCCAGTAGCATTGGTCAAGACAATTGGATAATTGGAGTAGTCGTGGTTCACAAGACGCTGGTTCGGCTTGGCTTGGTTCAAGTAGATGGACCGATTGTTTTGAGGATTTAAAATGTCAATATTGGCATAGGGAACAATGATATATTTGACCAAAGCGTTTAAGCCTTCGTATAAAATTGGTTCTTTTATTTCTTCACAAGAAGATAGGTTCCACAAGACCGCAGTTATAGTCTCTTTGACCGATTCATCCTGGCTTCTCTTTAGCAGTCGGATTAGAGCGGGTATTCCGCCTTTGTCCTTTATTTCGATCTTGTTCTCATCATTGGTCTTGCCGTAGGACAAATTTCGCAATGCTCCGCATGCATTTTTGTGAACTTCATGGCACTCGCTGTTGAGCAAGTTAACTAATTTGGCAATACCGCCCAAATGGCGTGTTTCGGATTTAATTTGATCATCCTGGTAGCAAAGATGCTGTAAATAGGCGGCTGCGTTCGCCTTTATCTCATTGCTTTGATGGCTTAGGTAGTCAATTACCTCTGGCAGAGTCGGATTGCGCCATCCGCCAACTACGATTCCATTTTGTTCTATTATTAGATAATTTATTTTAAAAATTTTTTTAAAAAAATGGTTTAGTTAATTTTTTATTATGGTTAGGTATTTGGTTAAGAAATTAAATTTGTTTTAATTATATTTTTTAAATCATGTTGAATTTTTTAAATTATTATTTCTTAAATTATATTTATAATCTTTTGAGCTTAATTTAAATAATCAAAAATTTAAAAATTTAATCAAGTACTTGTTTAATATTTACTTAAATAATAAGTTTTTTTTTTTTTATTTAATTATAAATCATAATCGAATTTTAATTAAAAAAAATTATGAGATTTTCTTATCTATTTCAATCTCTTATTTTGAACATGAAATTTTAAATTTAAAACATTTTTTTATAATTCTAAAATTTATCACTTAATTATAATTTGATAAATCTGAGCACGTGACCAAGCTTATTTTAAGATAAAAAAAAGATTAGACGCAAATTAAATTTTAAAAATGGCTAGTGTTGTAAACGTCTCCAAATGGATTGAGGAAAACCAGAACTCTTTCAGTCCACCAGTATGTAATAAGCTAATGCACAACCAACAATTGGTCATAATGTTCGTCGGAGGTCCAAATCAACGAGAAGACTATCATATTGAAGAAGGCGAGGAGCTATTTTACCAGCTAAAGGGTGACATGTGTGTAAAAATTATAGAAAATGGTCAGCATAAAGATGTGCACATAAAGGAGGGCGAATTTTTCCTATTGCCCGGTCGAATTCCGCACTCACCACAGCGTACTGCCAACTCAATAGGTCTAGTTATCGAAAGAAAACGATCTCTGGATGAAACAGACGCTGTAAGATGGTTTGTGCCAAATTCAACTCAAGTTCTTTACGAAAAATGGTTCTACTGCAAAGATCTTGGCACCGAGTTGATCCCTCTAATAAAAAACTACTTCGCTTCTGAGGAATACAAGACCAAAATTCCGGCACAAAACGTGCAAAGTGAATATCCGTACCAGCTAAACAATGTGTCTCTGGACATCAAAAGCCATGGACCTTTTAATTTAGAGACTAGAGCAAACTCTATTAAATCAGACTCGGTCAATCTAGCTCCCGAAGATTTACAATTTCAAGTAATGCTATTGACAAATGGTCAGCATGAATTTAAAGATTTTTATCGAAATGGTCTAGATTTATGGTTATGGTTACTTAAGGGCTCTGCTAGATTGAGCCTTGATTCTTCAGAAAGTAACAAAAAGCAAGAAAAGATTGAATTATTGCCAAACGATTCACTTTTGGTCACTTCTAGCCAATTTGAAAAGCTCCTAGTTGATCTTAATCAAGCTTTGCTTTTGGTTATTTGCCAAAATCCTGGCAAAAAATATTAGTTTTTTTTCTGTTTTTTATTTTAAGCTCAAAAGTTTTTTTATTATATGGTAGCAAAAAATAAATTATTAAATCATGCATTTTCTTTTTGATTTATTAAGCTTAAATACCTAAATAAGAATAAGGATTGTACACATTAATACCACTGTCAATGGAAGATAGGGACCTGTTATAATAATTTAAGTTTTTAAAGTCAAAGTTATTCGATTCCGTTCGCTGCTGCTGAGTATTTAAATTATGTGCCGATCGATATATGGGTCTTGACAAGTGACCCGAGTCTAGATATTCTGAGTACTGTCTATCCAAATTTTCCTGCTGTGATATTGAGTATTCGTAAGTGTTTTGGTCAAAATGGACCCCTTTTTTGGACAACGGGGACATGGATTTTTGCCTTGAATAAACACTACCAAGTGATTCTCTTTTCTTAGTTTCGAATTGGCTCCTCATGGCGGCCGAGTCAAAGTGGTGATGATGGATAATAATGGACGACTTGTTGTCCATTAAATATATACTGTTCCTATTGGCCGACACACTGGACAAACTTTGTCCAGACGCGTGTATCGGCAGTGCTATCGGGTTTGAACTAGTGGTCACTATTGATGTATTAGATGAGCTTAAACTATTTTCACTTTGTTTGCTCAAGCTATAACTGGACACTCGTCCAGGCTTATTCAAGCATCTTTTCGGAATCGACTCGGTTTTAACCAATGAATAAGGATAATCTAATCAAGTTTTTTTTTAGATCAAGATATTGTTTATTTTTCGTTGCCATGGCAACGGAACCCTTAAGTGCTGGGAAATAAGGCTTTATGGTAAAGAGAAAAATGTACATACCGTAATCCTGGTTGTTTAAATTAGGCGATGATTGTTGATACTTTTGGGTGATAGAATGCTGTGATCGATGCGAATGAGGTGCCTGCAAATGAGACTGGTTGATTGCATATGGATCGATGGTCAGCTGTTGGTTGTTAGATTTTCCAATAGATTGGTAGTAATTAGAGCCGTAGTTGGACCGGTTACCATTGATGTTCGAACTTGGCAAAACAGTGTATGATTGCTGTCCGTTTTGGTCAGCTTGTCTGCTAGAATATTTTGTTGTTTGCGCATAAATGGTCTTTGAATACTGATGGTTGTTGGATACGTATGGCATGTCCATGTTATTTTCAAATAACAGTGGTGATGATGACGATCCGCTTGAGGATAAACCACTATTGACCACTTCGGTATCAATTAACTCGTTCACAACACCTTTTTTCTTTGACTTTCGCTTTTTGTTAGTGGTATCGTCTTCGTACTGGCTAGGCGTTTGAATGAGGCCCTCATAAGGTGAGTCGTCATCCGGATACGAGTCGTCCGGATCATAGTCCATGTTTTTCTCTTCTGGATAGCCTTTCAAAAAAGAAATTTTACAATAGAAACTCATTGTATTTAAGATTTGCTTTTGTCTCTTATTTTAATACAATAAGCACTTAAATTAATAAATATTGTGGTCTTAATTGGCACGTATCGCCAAGTTTTTAAGAATTTTTAATCATCTTGAACAATTCAGAATCTCATAGGAAAATAACTAATCAAACTATTCTTCCATTTGTTTTAATTTATTAATATTTGGTTATTTAAGGGTGGTATGTTTTTTCCATACTCAGTTTTTATTGACATACGTTTTGATTTAATTCTGAGTTATTCGGTGCGGTTTAGATTTCCTAATTTGCTTCTTAATTAAAGGAAAGAAAAAATTTACCTAAAACCATGTTTTGGATTAAGGCCTTGAAATAATGATTAATAATAAGATATAGTGAATCATTTTAATTAGAAAAATAACTTTTTTTTAATATTGTTAAACTAAATATTTGAGTAAAAATTAATTATTTCTAATGACATAGAAAAATATTCTTAATTAAAGTCTAAACAACACTTAAAATAAGCTAATGATTTACAAACAAAAATTTATTTGTCTGTGAGCTAGAGATTGATTTTAGTTGGTAAAAAGATTAAGTCTCTTCTTGATAGTAATTAAAAGCCGATTTTTTCTAGTTAAACTTTTTTAAATAATGAGACTTATTTTAAATTTTCTTTTCTAATAATTAAACCAAAATAATTTATTTTTTGAATTTCAACTAAGCATAAAATGATCTCAATTAAATTGGTTTTAAAATAATTTTATAAATAAAATTAAATACCAAAATTCTTAGCTTGATCATGAAAAATATTTTAAAATTCTCAATTAACTTCTTAGCGTTTAATTAGAGCGATTGTGAAAAAAACAATCAACTAAATATCAATGAATTAGAAAATGATTAATTAATCATTTGAAGTATTTTTTGTAATTTAGTCTCAAAAATCTTTTCTGAGCATATTTTCAAATTATCTAATTAAAGTGCTTTGCTATCAATTTTGAAAGAGTGTAAAAATTTCAAATAAAAGATATTAATATATTAAAAATTCTAAGTATTAATGGGATATCTGTAAAATGTAGTTTGGGATAAGCTCTACAAAACGATTTAATTTTATTGAAAAGATTACCTTATTATTTTTGAGCTTAAATATTTATTTAGAAATAATTTTGAAAATTTCCTTGAAGTGATGAATTAATGCTCGTAGCAAAATGAATATTTTTTAAAATATCAAAAACAAAAATATTTAACACAAATAGTCCCATGGCAAAATACAAAATGGTTATTATGTTTTAAGATTTTTTTATTTTATAACAGGGACTAGAAAATAGAGCTTAAATAATCTCTTTAGATCAGTAAATAAACAAAAAGTAGATCCACTCTTTCGGCGCAGGTTTACCATTTATTTGGCAAGCGTATACTCAAACCACCAAAATACTTTAATAGGTTTAAACAAACATAAAAATGTCATTAGTTATTAATTTTTTTGATCCAAGTAGATAAATTTTTGTTTTATTTTAAAAAATAATTTTTTAATAATTTTCTAGAAATCAGGCTTCGTTTTTAACAGGATCAAAAATACAGAATTATGT
>JAESIW010000115.1:1267470-1282138 GCA_016802295.1 Brachionus rotundiformis
TTTTTATTTAGAAATTATTTTAAAAATTTCCTTGAAGTGATGAATTAATGCTCGTATCAAAATGAATATTTCTTAAAATATCAAAAACAAAAATATTTAACACAAATAGTCCCATGGCAAAATACAAAATGGTTATTATGTTTTAAGAATTTATTATTCTTTTATAAGGACTATAAAATAGAGCTTAAATAATCTTTTTTTAAATTAGTAAATAAACAAAAAGTGTATCCATTTTTTTGTTCATCTGCTCTTTGGGCGCAGGTTTACCATTTATTTGGCAAGCGTGGACTGTAACCACCAAAATACTTTAATAGGTTTGAACTAACATAAAAATGTCATTGATAATTAATTTTTTAGATCCAAGTAGATAAATTTTTGTTTTATTTTAAAAAATAATTTTTTAATAATTTTCTAGAAATCAGGCTTCTTTTGTAACAGGATCGAAAGTACAGAAATTATGTCAAGTGCTTAGGGTTAAATTAATCAATCAACAATCAGGACTCAAATATAAACACAAGAGATTGACCTTAAAAATTAAATTAAAAAAAAAATAGCAAAACTAACTTAACTTTTGTACATGTTTGTGAAATATTTTGATTCATGTGAAAAAATGTCCAAGTTTCTTACCTTGGTTATCTTCTGGGTGAGATTTAATTTTAAAATTGACAGCTGCAGCCATTGTTTTTTCTAAATTGGGCAGTTCATTATGTCTGGCATTGTCCACATAGTCGTTAGCAGAGTTTAAATTAATCGAGGCCAATTGATTATTCAAATTTTTGTTCGAGTTGCTATTGGTCTTGGAGAGAGTGGTGGTGGTAATAATGGGCGGATTATCATCCGAAATGATAGTCTGCTCCTCGAACACAGTTTCCGGAGGTAGATTGGCAAAGAGCTCGTTGTTCGGGTCGTATTCGATCACCTGACCCGTACTTGGGTCTATGTACTGGCGTTTGATGACACGCTGTGTGACCACTTGAGTGACTTTGTTGATCTGTTTTTCTTGCTGATGTCGGCGAATTATCTTGGAGCCGTCCGGTCCGACTTCCTCCGTGACACTTTCGTTTACTTCGACTGTGTTCATGTTGGGCACGCCGTTCTCAGCGTCTCCGCCAGTTTTGTACGAGTAGGAATAAGAGTAGTGGTCTTTGCGCGGATTGCTAAAGTCCGTCTGAACGCTGGGGTTTAGTTCAGCCATTGTGGCGCTTTTGTGTGTCGTATGTTGATGGTTTGGCTCGCTTGGTTTTCTGTTAACCTGTTCGATTTGTCTTTAAGAAACAAAAATTCTTTTTAGAAATTAATAGAAATATGTATTATAAAAACAAAATGACCGAGTTTTGAGTAAATAATATGAACAATCGAATATAAAAAAAAAATTTTTTTCTCATTTATGAATAAATCCTAGCTGTACAAATTGAATAGGAGAGGAAAGCGCTAATCTTTGTCTTATTTCATTTTTATATCAATCACGTGATTTAAATTCCATCTTAAAAGAGCTTCTTGTCATGTGTACATGTCATACTTAAGTCCATAGATAAATATCTTTTTTTTGCCTATCATAAGTAAAAAATCAACACTCTTTATAAAAAAAAAAAATATTTTACTATTGACAAAATAATCAATAGAAGCCCTGGTGGCCAATTTAGTTCACTGGATTGAGCTTAAGCCTGAGATAAGACTTGGATTCGTGGTATGATTGGGCTTTTTTAGACCATAATAAAAATCTAGAACTTATGTTTTAAAATTTTAGACAAGATAAATTTTACATAAAATATTAGGTGATTATCTATGCCAAATATTTACAGGATAAGCAGTTTATTAGACTAAATATCTTAATAAATGGCCGGAAACAAATTAGATTTTTTGAGTAAATCAAGTACAGTTTTGAGTAATTATTACTAAATCAAAAGGAAAAATTTTCATAAAAAATACTCGTTTGCCTAAGCAGATTATTAGAATTTAATTTCGAATAATTAGGCACTGAATTACACTGAGTATTTGAATATTAGGAAAGATTAGATTGGTTTTGTTTGAAGAAAGAAATCTACATCACCTTAATGAAACAAAAAAGATGACTTATTGGAAAAATTTGTGCCAAATTGAGCTACAGGTAAACAAGTAGAAAAAAATAGTCTTGACAAATCACATAAAAATTAAACAGAACTGATTAAAAATAGAATGTCACAAAATGGCAAAAATAGATGCATGATTGATCTTTTGCTTGTTTTAGAAATATTTTTTTGGCCTTTAATTAATATTTTTTAATTTTTGAAATAAATAATTTCTTTCCTCGAGATGAATTTAAAAGATAATTTATCATTCTGATATTTATCAATAGAATAATTCATTAAATTAATATCACTTTAAAATTTGTATAAAAACAGAACAATAATAAAGATTAAATTAGAAAAACATACTTTATTATATTGAAATAAATCTTAGATTATAGATAACATTTTAAACTATCTTTTTGAACCAAAAATACATTCTAATGAGATATTGAACCATTTTTTCTTCTTTAAAACGAAATTAAATTATGTTTTTCTCCTAGTCAAATAGAAATAACTTCATTTAGACCATACATGCTCACTTAATGGTATGGATAAATAGTGCACATGATTTATATTGGTGATAGCTTGGATAACGCCTCAAGGAGATTAAAGTATAAAAAAAAAGTAATAAAATAAAGATATGTGAGTAATTATTGTCAATTCATAGCATGTATTTATGTCAAATACTAAAAAAGCCTTGAATTTTGCAGCGAAATCGAGTCAAATATTTCAAAATATAAAAATAAAATAATAAATGCTAATTTTATTAATTTGAAATTCAGTTGTTAAAATTAATAAAAGCAGAATTGAATCAAAGAAACACCAAGAGAAAAATTTTTAATAGAAGAAAGAGAGAGAGTAAACTTGGGTGAATTAGTAATTGCTTTCAAAGGCAAATGACAAGAATTAATTTGGACCAATTCAGGAGTTTAATCTCAAGCAGTTTTGTTCTAAGTAAACTAAATGGGGATTCACTTGTCTTTTCGAGATACTAAACGCAAACAATTTTAACAGAATTACGTAATATTAATACCTTTACAGAAATAATAAATTAATTTATGAAATAAAAACATCTTATTCAAAGACTTCATTTTCATGTCTACAACTAAAGCTATGTTAAAAAAATGGTATTTTTTTGAAATTATATTTTTGGAAATTTGTTTGCTGAAAAAATGATTTACCACTATCCTGAAGCAATTTAAAATTGAGTAATAAATATTAATTAATTTTCAATACTTAAAAATTTCGTTTGAATTGTATGATTACAAAAAAATCAATTAAATAAGTATAAAAAAAGAATAATTAATAAGCTAAATTTGACTCTTGTTTGACGATAATTGGGCCTTTTGGTAATTGCCAGTTCAATTCAAGGATAAGAATTGATTAAGGCATTTTTTATTTTTGTTTTGTTTTTGATGGCTCTATCTTGCACAAATCGACCCCAAGTTATTTTTAAAGATAATTAATAGAACTTTTTTTTTATCGTATTTGATAAGTTGTCTATAAATTTTATTTTAAATAATAAAATCTTAGGAAAAAAAAGCAAATAAAAATTTTTATTAATATACTTAAAATTAAAAAAATTAAAATTCATATTTATTTAAGTAATAAAATACGGCCACTTTTTATTTTTGCTTTAATGATTACTAAGCTTTCTAAAATAAAAAGTAATAAAAAAATTATTAATCAGATTACTCAAACGACCAACCTGTTGATTAAACAATAGTACTCTTGGGCCTAGCTTGCCCAAGTTTAGGTAAATAAAACCGAAATACCCTAAAGACGTATATAATAACTGAAAATTTTAATATATATATTTATATATATAAAAACTATAGAAAAGTTTACTTAAGAATATTTAGCTTAAAAAGTTTCTTTGAAATAAATAAAATCACTTAACTCGTGTCTCTATTTGTTCTTGCTCATATTACAATTATTTGAATGATCAGTTTAATGAAATTAAAGTTGACCAAATTTAGGGTTTAAATTCAGTCTTAGGGCTCTTAAGTTGGCGTCAAGTTCGCTCTGAGCAATTAAATCTATAGTTTTTATTTCTATACTTAGCTTAAAATTTCCGCAGTTGCTTTGCTTATGATATCAAGTAATAAATGATATAATTTCTGTCTAAATCAATTTATTTAATAAATTTTATCATAATTCAGTTAATGTAATTGTTTTGCCAATTCCTCATGTGAGAGAGAATACAAATACACAAAATAGAATTTCTCTTATTGATTTTGTTTCATAAAAGCTAATTTTGATATTAAGAAATAGGCTGCTATTTAGCATATTTTTGCCTAAGTACCTTAGTATTTTATATATACACCGAAAATTAATTCATCAAGTAAAGTATTCAAAGTAATAATTATTTTATATTTATTCATTAAATACGTGCTTAAATAATTGGACAAAGCATTCATACTTCTAAAAAGCCTTTAGTGCCCATTTTACTCATCGCCTATGGGTCGTGATTTTTTCCTTTACTTAGGAATATAAAGTTTTCTAAATTATAAAGACTTTGACAAATTCAAATTATCTTCTACAATTTTTTGATTGAAGAAAAATTTATTTTGCTTTCATTTTTTGTTTAAAAAAAAGAACTGGTTTAAAGCAGTCAAACGCAAAATCAGCCTAAAAATAAATAATCAAATTGTCTTGAAATAATTTGATAAAGAATGGCCAAAAATTTACTTAAACTCTTTAAGATTAGATTTTTTTGATCATCAGCGCCTTAAATAAATACATTTTTATTAGATATAAAACTAACTTGATATTGAAATCTAGTTTAAATTGATTTAATCTATAGGATCAGAACTAAATGCTTTCAAGTCAATTAATATAAATTCATAGTTCTAGTAAATTAAGAAGAATTCCTCCAATTTCAATTAATTATTTAAAAAAATAATAAAGGTAAAAAAAACAAAAATCAATTTATATGAATTCAAAAATACTAAGAATCAGAGTAAAACTTAAATTCAAAATTCATGTACCTTTTAATTTGTTGAATTAAATGCTAAGCTTTATTAATATAAAAAAAAAAACAAGCGATTTTAAAATTTAGCATGAAAATTTAGCCCCAATTTTTTGTATTTTTTTATTATTATAAATACTATTTTACATGTTCTTGTAGAGCATTGATTCTATATCTAATCGCATTTAGACAAAAGCCCATCAACCTTTTTGTTTCGAAAAATTTAGAACTAGTAAAACAAAAATATTCACAACTTTTCTAGCTGACCGCATTGACCATAAACAGATAATTACGTGCCAATTTCTGTTCAAATCAGCATGGCTTTAAGCTATCTAAAGTTAAAACTAATAAAAATATTTTGTTTATTTTGCTTAAATATCATCTGGCTGTTTTTGTTTAGAACAATATTGGACCTAAGAAATTTCAATTACAAATTTGATTGATTTTCTATTAACTATTGGCTTTCTCATATTGATTATTAATTTAGACTGAGAGCTATTTTTAAATAAATATTCGAAAATACCAAATACTGGTTAGTTACAAGCGTAGAAACTATTTTTTCTTGGATGATTTTGTTTTCATCAAGTCGAGACAATTCAAATATCAGAGAGGAAATTAAAACCAAAATCGAAAAAAAAAAGTTAAACACAAAATTGGTACAATTTTTAAAATAAGAATTTTTTATTTCCAATATAAAGCAAATAAAATACAAAAATTAATTAATCTGCTAGGTCGACAATTTGATTTTTCTTAAACATCAGCTTGTGAATATTGACCCTAAGTCTTATCCTTATCTGAAAAATTATCACATTTTGATAACTAAATTAAAGAGGACATTTGATTAGAAAAATAATGCTCCTAAAATTATCAATATACAAAAAATTTTTTTTCAAATAGATAATAAAAATTTTAAATCTTAAAAATAAACTTACATTGGTATATCATCTTTTTTAAAAACAGGTCTTTTGAATTTATCGAATTCGTCCTCAGAAGATTCAGTCAAATTTTCGACTGTCACTTTCATCAAGTTTATTTTTTGATTAGGGAATTGGCAATTTTGATCAGATGGTTTTGTCTCATTTAAATCATCAAGTTCTCGAATTTTGGTTGAAGAACTTGTTAAAACCCTTGACTCTTCAATCATGCTTGAAAATGGTTCGGTCTTGTTTAGCTTGGAACTATCATTGGTCAAAGTAATTGATTGCAATGAGACAATGTCACTGAGCTCTTCATTCGAATCATCCTTTAGGTCATAGGTCTTGCTTGAAGACTTTTGTACGCTCTCCAAATTTTCCAGCTCATCTTCAAAATTCACGTACCGAAGATCGCTTATACCAGACTCCTAAAAAGCATATTTACCAAACAAAAAAATTATTTAGAAATTTTTTGTACCATTTCGTGATAATTTGTTTCCGTATCTTTCAATTGACTGCTCAAGTATTCTAATTGTAATCTCTAAATTAAGATAGTTACAAAATTTTTTATTTATTTTTAAAATATTTATTAATTAGAAGTCTAAATTTTAAAACATCATATTTGGTTGTTCTAATTTTTGAGTTTTGCTAATTCTCGATCGATATCTCTTAACCAAACCATATCATATTATCAAAATAAAGATTTAAATAAATTGTAATTATTTTGAATTGTTGAGGGTTAAGTATATATTTGGACAAAAATTTTAATTTTTTTCTAAAGCTAGTTTACAAAAATCAAATCAAATGATTAAATTTGAAATAGAAAATTTTAACTAAATATTTGACAATTTTATTATTTGTTAATTGATTAACTTACTTGGCATTTAAGCGACTGTTTTAGACTTGAACTGTACGAATCGAAACTTGGACTATAGTTACCAATCGATTCCATAGTTTTTCATGTCTTAAAAATCTAGCAATTTAAGAAAAAAATTAAGCTTTTTAATTTTAAAAAATACTTTTTAATCTAAACTCTTCACTAATAAAACCAAATAATTAACAAACTTTAATTAATAGTTTTTTAAAAGCTTTTTTTTTTAAAGTATTTTAAAGGTGAGCTTATTCAAAAAATAGGCGATTTATCATCACATAAAATTTTAAAAGTAAATACAGACGCTCATTTAGACAAATCTTTGCTCGCACTAATGGTTTAAGATATCAAAAAATATTATTCAGAAAAACAGCTATGAATAAAGTTTTAAAATTTAAATTGCATTGTGTTTTTGATTTATTTGTTTAGTTACAATTAGTTTCAATTATGTTACGAGTATTGCCAAAAAAAAATTATATAACTTAAAAAGCCAACCTGGATTGAATTTTGCTATGTTAGTTTTCTGAATTCTTTCCAAAAATAATTTTGTGTCCAAAACTTTCAAAAATCAATAAATTTGATTTCATTTGAGAAGTTGAGAAGTATAGGAATACTTAAACTTCGAATAGTTAATTTTAAATTAGCTCTTGGCATTTCCTGCTAGTTACGTAAGATTTCGGACTGGAAAATCTTTATGGCTTCGGTAAAAAAAAAGCTTAAGAACAAATATCCTATACATAAACTCGTATAACCTGTTACAATTGAGTAATATTTTATTCTCATTTAAATTTTGAAATTTGCATTTTAATTTGGTTTTATTATTTTTGTACGATTTCATGCTTACAAATTGCCAATTCTTTGGCGTAAACTTAAATACTAATCGGCTTTTGAAGCCGTTTAAGTTTATTTGATCCATTAGGATATTAATTTAAATAACATATCTTCATTTAATATTTATGACTTTTTTTAATGAAAAGCTAATTCTGGCTCAAGTAGTAACAGAAAATTGTCGCTATTAGTTTTAATTGCCATGTAAGCTAGGTATATGCCAAACTAGTTTGAAACTTTATTACTCTGAGTCTTAAGAAATTATGGCTAATTTAATAAAAAATTCAAAATTTGAAAATAATTTTGTATTTTTTTATTTTTTTTAATTTGATTTTAGAGTTTAAATTCGATATTAACTCTAACCTGATTTAGCCATAGTAGATAATTTCGTAAATTAGTAGAAAGTTAATATTTATGTTTTTCAAAAAATAAAAAAACATAAATTTATATTCCATTAAAAAAATAGTATATATTTATATATATATATTCAGAATAAAATTAAAAGATTCTGGTTATGAAAATTAAATATTGAATTTGATCTTGGGGTTTTGAATTTCTATATTGAAAAATTAGCTAAAAATTACCAATATCCAATATTAAAAATTGTTTAAATTTTTGTTTTTAAATCCTTTCTATTGTTTAATTTACCATTTTTTTAAAATTTGGTGACACTTTATAAAAAATCTATCAAATTATGTATTTGTTAATTAAATCTTAAGAATTTGTTTTAAAGGTTTATTTTTTCAATTTATAAACTCAAATATTTAAATGTGCTATAGATAAAGTATTTTTTTTCAAGAAATATATAATTTAAATGATAAAATTTTGAAGCTAAGTTTGAATCGAAGAAAATTATGTCCTATTTTATCAACAAAAAAAATTTAATTTATTTATAATAAAACATTTTTAGTACTAAAATTCAACATCTTTTCTTGTTTTTTAATTTAAATTATTATAAACTGAATTTATTTAAAAAGCTTAGCTATAAGTTTTAATTTATGGTATTCACTCAATTAGCATGTGTTGGAATTGATAGATTTTCAGTCGTGCATTGAGCACGAGTTTAAAATCATGCTTAAGTATTTTTAGATAAAATGATCTAATATTTTTAAACTGATGATGCCATTTATTTAATAAAAAAATATTAAATTTTCTTTTTCAAAATTAATTATTAATTAAATTGCGAATTTTAAAAGATGATAAGCACAAAACCTGGTGAAATATTTATCAATTTTTTTCGGAAAGTAAAAATATTTATCTTTTAAATTTTAGAACTAAGCCGTTAATAGATAATATTTCATGATTTAATTCCAAGTTAAAATATTCAAAAAGCGCTTAATAATCAAAATTATAAACATGTAATAAATCATCGGCTTTTATCGTTTTTTTATTCATAAGTTCCGAATATTTCAAATAAAAAGTGTTGAAATTGTTTATAACTTAATAAACAATATTTAGAGCTTATCATTTTTTGTCGTTAGGGTAATGTTCGATTAGATATTTATTTATCTTGGCTTATTCTTTCATGTTTTGATTATCTATTTTTATGTGTATCTAAATTTTTAGACTGTTCTCAAAATCAGTCCTTAAAACTGGCTTAATAATTTACAATTAAAAAAAAATATTATTTCATTCAAGGCTAAACAATATTTTATTATCTAATCACATTTTAGTGAGTATAAAACCATCTGAATCGGATCGCCCAGATCAGTTTCATGCAATTCTCTCGGCTAATAAACAAATCATAATTTAAATTCTATCTCTTAAATCTAAAATATATACACAAATGAGATTTATCTGTACATCTAATCTTATTTTCTAACAATTTGCTTGCAATCCTCAACACTTGAGGGCGGGACAAAAATAATAAAAAATTTTATTTTATTTTTTAAATTTTATTTTTTTAATTGGACTTAAAAAAAATTTATTAAATTTTAAGAATACAATTTATCGAACAGAGTAAAATTATTTATACATTAGAAAAATACTGACTTAAAAAAAAAACAACAGAAATAAAATAAACTTAGATTGAAAAACAAAACTCCTATGGTCAACTTGAAACCAATTTAGGAATCGGAATTTGTTTTTCAGAACATTTTCCTTTGAAATTTAATATTAATAAACTATTTTTAAAATTAAATAAGAAAAAAAATACGAATTTTATCTAGTAGACGAATGTTTTTTGTTTGGTATTACGGCTCCTTTTGCCAGAGCTAGCAGATCCAGTTGAAGTAGACGAGACCGGCGAGGAAGATGAGCTCGGCGAGTTTCCGGCTGAATCATTGGAACTTTTGTCAAATTGCCAACTCTGACTGTTATTTTGACTTTCTATTCCAGAACTAGTGCCACTTGTGTTGACATTCTCTGAACTTGTTTCATTCAGCAATTGGTACAAAAAATCAATGTAACTTGTGGCCAATTTTAGAGTTTGAATTTTGCTTAGCTTATCAGATGGCAAAGTTGGAATAATGTGCCTGAGAGAAGCGAATGCTTCGTTTAAAGACTGAGTTCGTTGTCGCTCGCGAACATTTGCCATTACCCGCTGCTGGTGCAACTCTTCGTCAAGATACAGACCAGTGTTCAGTGGAGACTTGGAGTTGGCAACATATTTAGGACAAGCTGAAGAGTTTGATGTTTGTGAATTGGGAGAAAAACATGTTCGTTTGGTAGTCTTTTGATTTTCCACAATGTCTTCTTCTCCACCAGCTTTGCATCCTCTTTTGATTGACTTGGTCCTTTGCGTTTTGTTTTCCATTTCTGTCTTTCTTTTTTTGTTGATCAAAGCCTGGCTGAATTGATGGTCGTAGCCATGGTTGACGTAGTTGTCGATCGGTTGAGCAAAAAACTGCTGCTGACCGTATAAATTGGGATAACTTTGGCCATAGTATTGGGCGTTAAAGTTAATCGCTTGGCCAGAAGGCTCTTGGCACTGAAATTGGTTGTAGTACAAGTCGTGATGATGGTTGACGTATTCCATTGTATGTATACTTGGTTTAATTAGCTTTTATTTTTTTAATTATCTAAAATTAATGAAAGATAACTTAGTTCAGACTGCTATTTAAATTGTTCATTGTCAACGGAAGTACAGAATACAAAATTGAGTAAACCTATTTGCCAAAGAGATAAGTAATTATACAAATTTAGAATTGAATGTAAAATTGTGTGATAAGTGTGACTTTAAATTTAATTAATTGTTTCGTATTTTGTACAAATTTGTAAACTAATTTTAGTTTATATTTACTTCCTCTAAAAGATAGAAATTTAGCTCATCTAGCCAATCGATTAAATCGGCCAATAAAAAATAGATAGTATTAATTATCTATAATTATCTATAAGTAAAAAATAGATCTATTGGATGAGCGATGAGCAAATAAGAAAAAAAATTTCGTTTAAGAACAAGTCTTACGTTTTTCGGTTGTTTGTTTCAACTTTTCTGAGAATAAATCATAAAAAATTGTCAAAAAATAGATAAGATAATTTTCCTACAGACTTGGCTCTGAATATGTTTTAAATTAAACTAGAAAAAAAAAAAAGTACTAAAATTCATTGAAACTCTTCTGCTATTCTCAGAAAGCTTAGCTAAGTAAAGCTTTATCTTATCTATGAATAAAAAATAAAAATTCAGATGAAAGTTGTTTACTTTGAAATTTTAGGTGATCTTACACAAACGCCAATCAAACAATCAACTCTGCCTGAAATGAATATATTAATTTTAAAAAAACTTTAAATACTAATTTCATAAAACATATTTATCTCTTTAGTCGACCAGAATAAAAAGGACAGATAAGTTCTATTTTGCGTTTTTGGATATAAAAAAAACTCTTTGAATGAAACTCTTCGAAAGTAAAATTTTTGAATAAAAGATACAAAATTAAATAAAATTTGTTAATAAAAATAATGAAATTTTTCTTTTATACAAATTAATAATGTCTGGAAAAATTTTGCCAAATAGTTTTTTTTTCACATAAAGAAATTTATTTTCTATTCGTGTAATTAGCCTGATAACTTCCAATTTTATTTATTTATTTTTTGATTTGATCAATTTTGAAAAAATAAGAATGTTAGAGTAATAGTTTACATGACATTTTGGCATCCGAATAAACAATAGATATGGATCGTGCGAAAATATAGTTTAAGGAATTAGGCAGATATATTTAGGCAACGTTCACGATTGCAACAAGAATACAAACAAATCGCTTCAATAAAATATATAATTGATATCATATGCGAGTTTATTATTGATATTTCAATAATTAATGCTGAGGTGTTTTGCTATCTAGTAATCTTAAGTTTTTGAATTTTTCAAATTTAAACAGATATGTTTGAATGATAATCAAAATTAATAAATAAATAAAATAAGCTAATTTCATCAATATTTCAAGATTATATTTTAATAAAATAGATATTTATATATTTGTATGAGATTTTTAATAGGCTAATTAATTAACTCATTGAAAAGAGATTTCAAAATTAGTTCAGCAAGTTCCAGTAATTGGTTTGTAACGAGCTGAGAAAGTTTATAAAATTGAATGTTTTTTTAAGTGCCTTTATGTAGATTCCAAAATGTAGGCTCATCAAGATCAAGATTAATGATGGATCGAATTTTGTAAGTGAGAACTTGCGCAAAAATCATAAAGCACCATGGGAATTCGCTTTGTTAAATAATAGCCAGGCTCATCAACCAGGATGGGCTCAGCAGCAAGTCTCTCTGCATATGTGTTTTATTTTCAGCGAATTTAAAAATTAAAAGCAACTAGTTCAAATAAAAATAAATATTTTGATAAAATAGAAAACATGTTTATTATGTTGTTATGTTCCGTTTTATCATCTATCTTTGTATGTCTCTAGGTTTGTTTATGCTTGTGAATAGGCGCTTTTTTTAATTACCGGTCTTAGGGGATCAAGCATCACTTTCCGAGTGTTTCTAATCTTAGCCTCATTAACAAATAAATAAACACTTATTGCAAAGTATTAGTCAATACTGTTTTTTGATAGATAAATAATTCATCAGTAGATAGTTAAATTGCTGATAGATCATTTTTAATTAATTGCATAATATGGGGTACAGATTGAGACTAGAAATGGACATAGAGTGCAACTGTATTCAACTTTTTTATCAATTTAGTGGTTTAATGAATTCTAAGATATTTGTTTATAATTTTTTTTTATTATTTCAAGATTAATCAACAGGCTTTTGTCCTTGTCATAAAATTCTGATTATTACAAAATATTATATAAATAAAAAGAAAAAATTCTTTAAAAGACCATTTAGAAAAATAAAATGTTAAAATTTTTAATTAAATTTTTTTTAAAAGATATTGTTAGAGACTTACTTGATACAGTCTCTATATCTTACTTTCGTATGCATGTAATTTTCTGCAGTTAGTCTTTATTGTTACAAAGGGACTAAATTTTCTAATATTGTCAGATACCGAATAAAGAGCTACCCAAAATTAATTCCTTTTAAGTTCCTGAATACCTCTGGCTAGGGTAGGGAACAGGCGTATACAAAGTGGATTATAGTAATATGCAAAAAACATGGCAAAAATAGTGCGCCGATATTCAACTAATTAATCAAGTACATAGATTCATTGAGTGATTGGACGAATTTTAATATGTTTTAGTATTATAATTATTGAGCTCTGGTAGCTTTTTATTCTGAAACCATTTACTATCTTTGCTTTGAAATTTTTCAATGAATCACTTTTATTGAATGAAAAATTTTCGAATAGAAGAAAAAAAAACTATGATGACCGAACTGTCTTATGTTTGATGAAATGCACTACACTACTCAATTTGTTCAAATATTCTGCAACTCTATTCGAAGAGAACTTTTCGCGCGCCTTGCAATTTTTAACAAAGTCTCTTTCCCTAACTTATCCTCTTTAAGACCTGAAATTCATATGATTTATATTTGAAATGGTGATGCAAATCAAGAAATCGAAAGAGCTGAAATATGCTTTCGAAATTTTTTGAATTAAATATGACTGATCCTAATGCAAATCAATATCTCTGCCCAGATATTCCGATAACTCTAGTTAAAAAAAATGGTCTAAACGCCAAAGAGGTTTTATTCATTTGGTTTCAAAATTGGATCATTCAAAAAATAAAAACGATTTTTATTTGTTTGTTAACAAAAAATACACAGAGTCAAATATTCGAAAATATAATGGATGCTCTGAATGATCCAATTTTGAGACCAAATTTGTTCTTTGTGGATTGCCAAGGCGGTCCTGGACGCCTTTTTAATTAAACAATTAAATAAATTGAATAAAATCAACACTAAGAATTTTTTTCCATTTGAAAGTTATCATTAATATGTAAAGTCTATAAGTGAATTTGTTTGTTTTGCCAGGACTGTATCACTGTTAGAAAATGAAGAAAATGGCCAAACAATTCATTCGATATTGAGTGTATCTTTACACTGCGATCAATTTACTACTTGGAATCATGTTGGACCAAAATTTTAAGAACTAAGAAATTCTTAAGTAATTCTATGGACGAAGTCGGTATGTATAACAAATATATAATTGGAGCTGTTGACAGGATGATAAGGGATTTATGTTTGACTAATATTCTTTCATTGGGAAAAAGGTTGTGTTTGCTGGAGATTTTAGACAAACTTTGTTGATTGAAAATACTGCATAATCTTTATGTATTTGTTTCAACAATCATCCTGAATTTGAAAGATCTTTATCTTCGTCTTATAAATGCACAACGCAAAATTTATCTGAGTGCTGACCGCTTAGTAACATATGATGAAGATATTATAGATTTATACTTGAAGATATTATAGAACTTTGTATTGGAACTCAAATAAAACTATTAAAGTTTAGAGATCACTTAATTGAAGTCAATATTTAAACGGTCAACAGGGTAGTAATCGCTTTTTTTAATTAGAAAACAGTTGATTTTGTCAACATTAGAGACACTGTTTTACTAAATATGTTTAAAAAATACTTTATTGTAAGAACCAACTTTACTAATTATTATCATTATTAATATTTCAATGTACGCCTTTAAGGCGATGTTAAAA